>WAAF01012438.1:692336-794073 GCA_013400475.1 Tricholaema leucomelas | reverse complement strand
TAGGAGGAAGTTGTTGCCAGAGAGAGTGATTGGCATTGGAATGGGCTGCCCAGGGAGGTGGTGGAGTCACTGTCCCTGCAGCTGTTCAAGAAAAGCCTGGATGAGGCACTTAGTGCCATGGTCTAGTTGACTGGATAGGGCTGGGTGCTAGGTTGGACTGGATGATCTTGGAGGTCTCTTCCAACCTGTTGATTCTATGATTCTATAATATTCCAGACTATTGATTATTGACTATTAGCTATGTTAGCTAGCAGGTTTGCAGAGTGGATTAGCTGAAGATCACCATCAGCCAAATATGGTCCTGAATCCCTAGGTAAAGAAAAGTAACCACTAGACTTTTCTCACCTATTTCTTCTGCAGAATGTTTCTGAATGTCCCACTGACTTTGCATACATAGAGTATGTGACTAGTCACCAGCTACCCAAAGAGACACACACAGGCTTATGGTAATGAACAAAAAGTAAACCTAGACCTGAAGACCAGAGAGTTAGGTGCTGCTGTGGTAGAAAGTGCTGTTTCATATCAGTAGTGTCTCTGTGCAGTGATGGAAAAACTCTGGGAGAGCACTTTTGACCTTCTGTTGTTGGAATAAGTCACTTGACAAATGACATCCCTTCCTTGGGAATCCTTTTATTTATCAGTCTTGTGTGTTTGCTTCCTCACTGTCCTCCTTGTGCTGCTGCACCAAACACTGGATAACTCTTCTGACCCAGAACACAGCAATGCACTGATCACACCCAGGGGGAAAACAGGCATTTGGGAGGGAAGCAGCACTTCCAGTCTGTCCTTGCTGAGTATTCCACAGGACATAATGGGTAACAGGATATCATGTACAATGGTAGTCATGGATATACAGGCCCTGCTGGGACATGGTTTAATGACCATGGTGGTGTTAAGTTGAAGGTTGGATTTGGTCATCTTAGATACCTTTTCCAACACAAACAATTCTATGATTCCATTATCCTTCACTTCAACTGAGCCTTTGGGGAGGGGATAGGGATGCAGAGAGAAACATTTTTGCTGCATTGAGCAACCTTGCCACGAAGGGATGAATCTTTCACCTGTCATAGTGCCGTATGCAGACAACTGTAATTATGCTTAGGCACCCAGCATCATCCTTTACAGAGTTATATTCACTTTTATTGGTGGCAATTAATCTCCAGTCACATTTTTCGAAGGAGAAGAAGTGAGTAAGTTAGCAGGTTTGCCAAGGAATGCTCACACGTGACCTGAAATATGGCAGCTCCCTTTAACATAGCATCTCCCAGGAGAGTGCTAGCTATTCCAGATTCATCCCTCATGGTATTGACATCCACACATGCCATCTAAAGGGAGCATTTGTACCTCCCTGCCATCACCACTCTCAGGTTGCTTTTCTTATTGATGGTATAGTTAAAGTCTCTGTATCATTTTGATGTTTTTAATGGTATATGCATTTACAGTGGAGCTCTTGTGTAAGCTTTAATCAGCTTTCTGTTCACATGTTGTTGCTGTTATTATTTATCTCTCTTATGGTAACACATAGAGGCTATCAACAAGAGCAGGCTTAGACTCTGCTGGGCTTGGCTGTATTTTAAAATGGCCTCTCTGTGCCCGTGGGAGGAGTAGTACTAACGATCCTGGAATAATCCATGGGCTTCCGTGACTCTGAGGCTGCTTCATCCCATAGCTCTGAAATTGGAATCACTGCCACACACCAGCTAGGATGTGCCACAGTGATGAATATACAGAAAAAATAAGTCTTGATTGATGAAGGTTTTGGGATTGGGGGTTTTTTTGGGTTTTTTTGTTTGTTTTTTTTAAGTTTCCAGGAGGAATTACTAGACCCCAATTCCACTGCTAGCTATAGGCTTGAGTAGTCTCACCCACAAGTGCTCTTACTAAGCTCAATGGAATTAGTTGTATGAATAAATTCTTAGATTGATCTTATCAACTCTGCATCTGCCTAGCTTTGTAAAGTTACAGAGGTTATCACAGTATAAGTTACCACAATAGAAACACAAAATGTCCCACTTAAATCATATAGGTAAAGAATTTCCTTGCAACTCTGCAGTCTGTCTCTGCAATATGGGACTTGAAGGAAAGGGGGAAAGAAAACTATCAGAAATTGATAAAGTTTGAGCAACAAAGAAGTAATTTTTATGTGAGATTGCTGCAGTGTAAAATCAGGTGAGGATGAGATTTCATTATCCCAAGCTTTACATGAATGCATTGCCAACAAATTTCATTCAGTTCCCACTGCAATTAATCAGCAGTTGGTGATCTGATGGTCCACGAGATGGCTCTGCTCATTGTGACATATATAGACCTTGAACTGATAGCTAGAAGCAGAAAATCTTTACCATCTAAGGTAGAAACTTAAATCTAGAAGAAGCCAACTTGTGTGTATACAATCCATCACTAGAGTGACAACAGGATGTTGTGAAAGGCCGTTGTGGTTGCTGCTGGTCTCTTCCCAGGTAATCAGTGATAGAACAAGAGGGAATGGCCTTACACTACAGGGAAGGTTTAGACAGGATATTAGGATTTTTATTTTTTTTTCCACAGAAAGAGTGGTCAGGCATTGGAATGGGCTGACAAGGGAGGTGGTTTAAACACATCCCACCCTGGATGTCTTTAAAAGTCATTTGGATGTGATGCATGAGGTTATGGTTTAGGGTGAACCTTGTAAGAGTAAGGTTCTTGGCTGGACTTGGTGATCCTGAGGGGCTTTTCCAACCTGAATGTTTTGTGATTCTCTGATGTTCATCTGGGATCTACATCCAACCACATTCACCCTGGATCTACACGTAAACTATGACTCCAGTTCCAAACCATTTAGAGAGCTGTAGTCAAACCCTGCTAGTAGTTTTAAGGGCATAAAAAAAAAGCCTAACAAGTGCAAAGGCTATTTCAGGCATTGTAAATGAGACATGGTACAAGACCTATCTCTTTGCACTTCTTTTTTCCTTGTCTTCCATGAGCATTCAGATGTAGTTTAATCCTCATTTTTATGTCCTTTCCCTAATAAATCCCCATGAAATTCACATTCTTAGTAGCTATCTGGTATGCCAAGCTGTTTTATTTCATAGATAATTAAAACATTTTGGCTAGCTGCTTTGGACTAAACATACTGAGTGTTGCAATGTGTGCTCACTGATGCCTTGTACTTAGAAGCCTTTGGAAAAAATTGTCTAACTGCCAGCTAGGTTTTTGGTCACTATAGGCCTCTTATTGATCCTGATTTGGATTTTTATGAGTTTATAATCAGTTAGAGGAATTCTTGCTCTTTACTTCAGCATTTTACTCTTGCCTCTGGCTAGATTGTCGAATGAAATTTTGTACAGGGAGAAGGCAGGAATGTAACCAAATATCAATATATCAAGGTTGACTTACATCACAGGAGTTGTGTTTGGGGCAGACATTGTAAAAGAGAAACAAGGTCACAGAATCATTAAGGTTGGAAACGACCTCTAAGATCATCTGATCCAGCCAGTAACTCAACACCATCATGACCTTTAAATTGTGTCCTGAAATGCCATGTCTACATATTTTTTAACACCTCTAGGGATGGTGACTCCACCAGTGCCCTGGGCAGCCTGTTCCAGTGTCTGAATGCTCTTTCAGTAAATAAATTTTTCCTAATATCCAACCTAAAGCTCAACTTGAGGCCATTTTCGCTTGTCCTATCACTTGTTACTTGGGAGAAGTGACCAACGCTCATCTCAGTTCAACCTCCTTTCATGTGGTTATAGAGAGCCAGAATGTCTCACCTCAGCCTCATCTTCTCTGGATTAAAGGATCTCAGCTCCCCCAACTGCTCCTTATAAGACATGTTCTCCAGAGCCCTCACCAGCTTTGCAGCACTCTTCAGAGCTTGAGCTCATGGTGGGAAATGGTTTTCCATGCCTATAAAAGATTTGCATCCCTTTTCACTTTCTTTCAAAGTGAAAAACACAAACCAAGCAGACAAATCTGATGACTGGAGTACTCACCTGAGACGTGGAAGACCAAGAATATAAGTCACATCATCTAATGAGTGTTATTTATTCATATTAAGCAAATTAATTGCAGCTGGAATTCTATCAGCCCAGAGCAGCCCACAGTCTGGCAGTCAGGGCTCTGATCTGAGGTGTGGTAAGCGTAGGAATGAAGTCCCTGAAGCAGGCAGGGTCAAGTTTGATCTCTGCATTCCACTTCTCCATGCAAAAGGCTGTAGGCTGTGCTGTGTGGTTCAGGTGTGTCCCCTTTGTGGAGGCACAGAGCTGCATCCCTTGCTGATCAAGCTCTGCAGAGAACAAAACAGTGTTTCTGGAATGGAAATTGCTGGGAAACGCCATCGGCTCCAGCAGATTTGCTCCCTGCCCCAGAAGGCTTGCAGAGTCTTCGTGAGTGTCTGTGTGAAATAAAGAGAGATCATCTCTTTCCACAGGTTCTCAGTAATAATTTAAACTTTGAAAGAATTTTGTGTGCTCGGCTCCCAGTGGTGTTAGTAAGGAACTATCATCCCTGTTTACCACTGTGGGAAAAAAAGAAGTGAGGAAAGAAAGTGTTTTGTGTGAGGAATGAGCAGGATTCCTCATGCTATGCTTTCTGTAGCATGCAAAACCATCTCTCTGCAACTTATGAGACCCTGTAGGTCCTTCTGAAGACCCTGAAATTGTCTTCTGGACAATTAGATGATAGACTACTAGACAGGTTCTAAGGTCTCTTCCAACTCAAGCCATTTTATGATTCTGTGGTTCTCATGGGTTTATTTTGGCCTTTAACACTGTTGTTGAAAAAACACTAGCTTGTAAATCGGCAATGTCAGTTGAGTGAAGTCTCTTCCTCAGCTTGATCTGCTTAGTATTCTTAAACTGACCAATAAGATCACCAAAACTTATTGATAAATCTAATCATAGGCTGATTGAATCATAGAGTAACAGGTTGGAAGGGACCTCAGGGCTCATCTGGTCCCAGCTTTCTCTGGAAAGGTACTGCCTGCATAGTCATCCTGTGTTGCTTGTGTGGCATCTACTGTAGAAGGGGATGGTTATGAAACTTCTAGGACAAGATCTTCAGGCTTCAGTGGGCTTTACATTTGCCTTGCTAAGTCTGGAAAGAGAGAGGCAGGTTTGAGGAGGAGCAAGTGTCACCTGGGGATTAGTTTGCATGTTTGTAATTAGAAGAGTTGGTGAGGACAGCTTTCTTGCCAGGTTGCCACACTCCTTTCTGCCCTATGTGGCAGTGGATTTTCCACTAGCAGAAGAGTTGTTGATATAATTGAAATCAGCTCTCTGAGCACAACCAAGTGTACCTGGAGGATGATCTGTAACTGCCAACTGGGGTTTAGCCAGCAAGTCTGTTCTGAACAGAGTGGTGATTTGCTTCACCCTTGACGTAGCTCTATTGAAAGGCTGCTGAGTGGAGGGTAAGACTGCTGGAGAAATCTTTGTTTTTCTGATGCCTGTTTACTGAGGAAACCTTAACCTCTGGGTGTTTGTCTGAGCTCTCTCTTTAGTGTGTGTATACTTTAAAGGGGTTGTTTGCAGCTGCTGATTGCTATTCTATAGCAAATTAGGATCATTCTGTAATCCAGACTTCCCTCTCTTACCCCACCTGCAGCCCACAAGCAAGGAGATGGGATCAGATGGGATTGCCATGTGAAGGGATCTCGCCATAGCTTAACATATTCTATAGGAAATCTCCTCCATGTGTCCATGGCCATAGAGTTTGAGGCCCTTTGTATAGCTACTACACAATGTTACTAGCACAGAAATTACATGGCACTCCATACCTTCATCCCTAAACCAAATCAACCTCATGGCATCCCATCTCCAGTGTTATTTTCTTCCCTACTGTCTCTTTACTCCAGAAAACCAAAAAAACCCCAAACAACAACAACAAAAAATAGTCAAAGGAGAAAGGCTTCTTCAGATTATCATATTTATTATCTTGTGGCAACAGTGCAAAGAAACAATATTTGATGACATTATTAAATCTACAGGATTTGCTTGGCAACACGACCTGCCATTAACTCCACTGCACTCAGGATGTGATCCTCAGAGTCTAATTCTGATATAAATTCATTCCTTCCAGCTATCTAAGAGCACTAAGAAACAGGATATTAAAAGATTTAAGTCCTGATCCAATAAGGATGTTAAACAAGTCCTCACATTTAGGTATTTAAGTAGTGCTGTCACCTCCTTACATGCTGAAGTTCTGGGCTGCCCGCCTCAAGAACAACAGGGAACTAGTGGAGAGAGTCCAGCAGAGGCTGTGAAGATGCTGAGGGGCCTGGAAAATCTCTGTGAGGAGGAAGGGCTGAGAGATTTGGGGTCCCGAGCCTGGAGAAGAGCAGCCTGAGAGGGGATATTCTCAATGCATATAAATGTCTAAAGTGTGGAGGTCATGAGGATGGGGCTAGGCTATTTTCAGTGGTGCCCAGAGACAGGGCAAGGGACAGTGGGTACAAAGTGGAACACAGGAGGTCTCACTTGAATCTAAGGAAAAACTTTGCTATGAGGGTGCTGGATGCCTAGAGCAGGCTGTCCAGAGAGTTGTGGAATCTCCTTCTCTGGAGAGATTCCAAACCCACTTGGGCATTGTGATTCTGGGCAAGGTCACCCTGCTTTAGCAGGGCAGTTGGACTAAATGATGTCCTGAGGTATCTTCTAACCCCCCACCATGCTGGGATTCTGGGATTCTGTAAAGCATGTTGCTGGATTGGCAGGGGTAATTTCAGGAAGCCTGGGGGGGCTCTAGAAAGTTCTTGTTACCAACAATGCCTCTGGCTGCTTGCCAAGTGAAGCAGAAGAGGCTGTGCTGAGATGCCGCTGATGCCCTGTTCCTCCCCACCTCGGTAAAGGCCTGCGGGTGTGTGTTGCAGGTTGCGACAGCGAGCACTGGGGACCCCACTGCAGCAACCGCTGCCAGTGCCAGAACGAAGCTCTCTGCAACCCCATCACGGGTGCCTGCGTCTGCGCGGACGGCTACCAAGGGTGGCGCTGCGAAGAGCTCTGCGACCCGGGGAGCTACGGCAAGGGCTGCCAGCTGGAGTGCCAATGTCACAACGGCGCTACCTGCGACCATAAAACTGGAGAATGTCACTGTGCTCCTGGATACACCGGGGTGTTGTAAGTTCAATGCCAGGCGTATTTTACTCTGCTTCGTTTAACAGCCTTGCTTCAACCATTTTTAGTGCCCTGTTATCAACTTTCCTTTGTGGGAATCAGGTAACAGAGAAAGGCTAAACAAAGGAAAGGTTATGAATGATCAATGCAGATCCATAACTAAAGAGTGGATGTCGTGAGGATGGGGCTAGGATGTTTTCAGTGGTGCCCAGTGACGGGACAAGGGACACTGGGTACAAAGTGGACTAAAGGAGGTTTCACTTGAACTTAAGGAAAAATTGCTTTGCTCTGAGGGTGCTGGAGGCCTGGAGCAGGCTACCCAGTTTATGGAGTCTCCTCCAGAGACTTTCAAAACCTGCCTGGACGTGTTCATGTGCAATGTGATCTAGCCACATCTGCTTTAGCACACAGGTTGGTCTTGATCTCCAGAAGTCCCTTCCAACTCCTACCATTCTGTGCTTCTCTAATTGCATAAAATATATTTTTTTTTCCATAATCATACCTATGTGCATAAAATATTAAAGTGAACTTAAAATCTGTTGTATTTTCCAGCTTGTACAACAACCTTACCTGCTCCTAATTTCAGTATGTGAATTAAATCCAAATTACAGTTGAGTTTTTACAAGCAGATTGGACATTCTACTCATTAGCAGTCCAGTGCAGTATCAAATGGGACTTACCATCCCCAATTTATCTGAATTTAAATCTAACTGAGGAAGCATTACTGTTAACTATATCAGCTTACTATCTAGGGGGTAAATTTTAAGCATAGTGAGGAGGGATTTAGTGATGTGACTGCTATTAACTTTAACGAGAATCATGTAGCTAAATCCCCATCCACCACACTGGAAGTTTACCAGTAGGATTCACAAAATCTGCATATTAATTGTAGGACAGCAAGCAATAGTTCCTTGTTTAAAATTGCCCACAGTGTAACACCAGTTCTCATTAGAGATCTTTCAGTAGTTTCAGAAGTAATTATGGATTCCAAAATTATTTAAGGGGAAAACAGAATTTAGTCTCTGCGTTTGGTTGGAGAACCATTACAGGTAACATAATGCTTTTGCAGTCTAATATTATTTGTTGACCTGTATGAAAAAGAAGGTAAACAATCAAGACAATATTAACCCTCATACATAAGGGATATCCCTTCTGAATATTTTATGTAGTACCTGTTTTCTTCTTAGACTCATGACCTCAGTCCTGGAAGCAATCACTGCTGAAGACTCTGCTTGCTATTAGGAGTGGTCTCATTGACATTAGTATGTCATTTCTCAGCAGTAAGTCCTTGTAGGGCCAGCCCATGATATGTTGTATGAACATCCTCATCAGAGGAGAGTCAGTTAAGGAAGGAACTTGCTGTAGTTTCAGAATCTGGGAACAGAAAAAGAGGTGATGTTTAAAAGCAGTAACATGTAATGTAGGAGGCACTGGGTTTTGCAGGGACTAGCCTTACACTGGCCCCCCATGAGTACTGAGAGACACCCAACAAGCTTAAATAGCCTTTAAATGACACTGAGTCCTTGCCAGCCCATTATGCACTGCAAATGTTAACATTTAGTAGTGACTGGAGGAATTTCAAGCATTTTAATCCCATCTTTTTATTCTATTTGCAGCTTCTTTTATTGCTATGTCACATAACTCACGCTGATGGCTTCATCCTGCAGCTCTCAGTTTCCTGGACTATTTTAGAGGACATGAGTTGTCCTGTTGAGATGGGTGGAATTTGGTACATGCATATAGATTGCATACATACATCAGCCTTACAAGGCTGATTCCATGGCACATAAATCACCCCAGCAGAAATAAAAGAAACCATGGCTAATTGCTAATGGCAGTGGAGCCATACTGAGGGTTCATCATTTGCATAAGGACTCCCATGCTGACCTGTGTTGTGGATTCTCATTTACTGTTCCCTATAAGTTCTTTTAAATGACGTCTTTGGCTTTTGTGTTTCTTCTGTCTCCACAAAGTTGCGAAGAGCGCTGTCCCCCAGGCAGTCACGGAGCTCAGTGTGAATTGCGCTGCCCCTGCCAGAACGGAGGAGTCTGCCACCACATCACTGGAGAGTGCTCCTGTCCTCCCGGATGGATGGTGAGTGGTTTGTTCACACTCATCCCTCATTTAAAACCTGCATTAAGAGGTTAATTGTTCACTGTCTCAACAGATGCCTTCTCTGTGTGCTTGTGCTGTGTGTCTGCTATTTCTTGTCATGAGGCTCTGATAATTACAGACAGGCCACCAGCCTACTCATCAGAGACTTAAATAAACAAGAGCAAACCAAGCAGTAACTACTTACAGGATCCCAAAATCCATGGTGGAGGTGGAACCTCGTGGGTTCTGGTTTGTGCCCATTAGGTGTTGTCCTGTTGCTTGGCACTGTGGAAAAGAGTCTGGCCCCATCCTCTTGACCTCACCCTTTAGCTCTTGCTGAGCATTGCACAGATCCCTTCTCACGCTGCTCTTCTCCAGGCTAAACAGCCACAGGTCTCTCAGCCTCTCCTCCTGTCACACTCGTTACACTTCTGCATGGGAGAAGAGCCAAATTTCTTTTATCTGAATTACAGTTCTTTGGAATGTTCATTTCACCCTTAGAGACACAGGACAGAGCACTGCAAGCTCAGCTCAACATTGTCACGTGCACTGTTCTGTTTCCCTTTCAGGAGAGAGAGAAGCCAGGGGGAATTCTGCGCCTCAGGCAGTCACTAAAGCAGAATTGTGCCCAAACTACAGAGACCAGTTCAGTGTCCTGTCCTTAGTCAGGCATAGTCCCCACTGGTTACAATCGATTCACTTGCATCAGGAGTTGCACTGGAGAGAACAAATTGACCTAACCTTTAACCCTTTGTGTCAAGAAAGCAAGGTCAGGCATTTTAAAAGTCCTCCACTTTATCAATAATGTGGTAATTATCTCTCCTGGGGTTTGTCAGCTCTCATAGGCCCATACACCACTTAGCTGCGCTGCTTTTCCTGGCTTTTTTCCTGTATCTGTCAATTAGCCTCTTGGCAGTCTTGCTGCATTCTAGTGCATTGCTGGGACTTCATTTTAATACATGGAAGACCCTGAAGATCACCATACAACTATGACTTCTGATGTAGAACTTATACCCATTGAAATATCTAAGGACTGAGAGAGATGTTTATGTTCTTTTTAGATCTGTGTAGCAAATTCCGCCTCCATGTATCACCTTTTAGTTCAGAAGTACCAACCATGAGATACTGGTGGCTGTCAGACAGCAGCATGGGAGAATACTGCATAACTTTTAGAGGAAGCTCAATACAGGAAATCTCTCTCTGACTGGAGAGCTAGAGACTTTTTAACTTGATCAGTTAAGGCAAAGGTGATGATGATGTGAAACCATTTCAAATGTCAAAGTAAGCAAAGATATGGTACCCTTCCCTCAGCTGGCATTCCATGCAAATGAAGGAAATGTTATTTCCTAGAGAGTACTGGAGCTAAAGCATGAAAGAAGCAATTAAAATAATTTTAAGGGTCAGACAGTCTGTTTGAACTCTAGCCCAAAGAATTGATTGATAAAGTGATTAACCTGCAACTTTGAGGGTGTTTTTTTCACTTCTCCTTGTCTTCACTCAAATATTTCTCAGGGTCTGTGTTGTTTTGCTGTTCTCTTCCTCATTGTGTTTTTTTCAGAAGTTTTTCTTGTTTGGGATTTCTTTTTCAAAGTTAAAAACATCACTAATGAGATAAGTATATAAGAATAGAGCAGGAAGTCTATAGAGGTCTTTTAGGATGCAGTACAGACCCTAAAGAAGAACCACAGCACTGAGGCTCCACAGCAGCTGTGGTCATGTACTCTAGCCCACTTCTGCCCTGTTTCTTACATCTCACAGTTTCTTCTCTGCATTTTTAGTGGTCCAGAGAGACTTTCCTGAAAACTGTGTTGTTGGCTATTCTGTCCCCAGAGAAACCCTAGAGTTAACAATTGATGTTTGAAACAAGCATAACTGGAAATTGAAGAGAGAGATGAAGTATTCCAGGAAAAGAAACTGAAATTACAAGTTAAAGCGCTCAGCTTGTAAATGTTGAGATTTTAAGTATAAAGGGTCTCTCCAGGGTTTTAATGAAAAGCTGATAATTCACTACACAGAGAGAGGGAAATATTGTTTTTTCATGCTGTATTTTTAACTCTTGGTGGTTGGAATGGTTTGGGAAGTGAGACATGAGTGGGCTGCAAACAAGCAAGTGAGATGGGATTGCTAGACAGCATTCATTTTATTTCTCACCATGGATAGTCTTTCTTTGACATCAAGAATTTTACTTGCTGATTTTGAGGTTTGAGACTGCACATATGTATTGAACGTAGCATCAAGCTAGAAGGAAAGAATTCTCCCTGGATTTATACAAGTGCAAATCCACTTGGATTTTTTTGCTGCTGGATGAGCTGCGACTTTTATCCTTTCCAGCAGCAGGCTTATTAACAGCAGCTCAGCTACCTCAGGGGATTGGGTACCTATGGGATATGCAAGGAAAGGCAATAAGTTGAATGGGAGGAAATTCTAGTGGTCTTAGATTCTTTTTTGGATCTGCCATCTTTCAAAGCCTGGTTCTTCTATTACTTACAATATTGCTTTTCTCTTTCTTCCTCCTACCCAGTTCACACTGTCCCAGAAGCACAAGTTATACAGACTGTGTCCTCTGAGATTTTACTGTCCCGTGGGGTTTTCACTAAGATGATGGTGGCTAACAGCATATATTGTTGAACTAGTCAACAAAATGTATTTCCAGTATACTACAATGTGCAGCTTTTTACACTTCTGTGTCTTTATGGCCATGGGATTAGTGGGTGGCTGCCTTTGGGCCTCATTAACAATTTACAAGTTTAATTCTATACATCGTTATCATTTGCAGTATTAAATTCTCCTCAGGAAGGAGGGAGAGGATTTAATTTTACCATTTACAATGCTTCTCAGAAATACTTTTGAAGGACTAGGTCTCCCTGCTCAGGACAGCAGCAATCTCTCCTTAGAGGACAGAACATTTCCCACTGGCAACACACCGATTTTGGTCCCAGATCCCATTCTCAAGGCTTTGCATCATGGTGCTCTGTTAATACAACACATTCTGCTAATCACTTTCTTTGTCTCTCTTATAGCCTCTGGGCTTTATCAAGCAACTCTAATTTGTATTTTTGTCCGTTTTTCTTTCTGTTGTGGATTTTAATCATGGAGTGAGAAAATGGATTTGAAAAAAATACTACAAAATGGTAATAATATATCAAACAATGTCAGAAGCAAAAGCTGATGAGATCAAGGCCCCAAAAAAGGTGCTGATGGGGTGAACTTTACTGATTAGATGTGTAAGCAGCAGGAAACGTTGATCTGACATTTGGTTCCCCAGAGAGGGATGTTTTGGATTCTCTTAGTACATATTAATGCAAAAAGTACACCTAAAGATTCTCTTGGCTCCAGGGAGATGCATCACAGAGTATTGCTTTCTCATCATTTGCTGATAGAAATCCTGTTCCTTTTGAGACGTGGAGAGAGAAAGTATTTATTAGCAAGATAAATGGATACTTACATTTCCAGATATATAGTGCTGTGTATTGCCCAAGTCCAGAGACACCAGGTTTTTAACACTATGATCTGAAAGTTCTTGAACTGAGGCCAACCTGTCTGTTTTACAGCCCAGGAGTCACCTATCACAAGTTGGGAAAGACTTGAAGTGTCTGTTTTATGATTACAGTAAAGAGTAGCCTCTCCACTCTGGGGCTGTTGATACTGCTAAACCTCTCAAACTGGTAGGAGAGAACCCCAAGGAGTCAAAGCAACCATTATGTTTCTGCTTTATGTTTTGTATAAGTTGACTCTAATCTGTGCCTTGTTCAAAACTCAGCGCCCCTGGGGTTTGGTTAGGGAAAAAGGACTTTTGAGACTTGAAAGCAAATTAATAATATGGGCAGAAAAACGCTGTTTCTGTCAAACACTGTGCACTGAGCAGGGCACTGGCAGCAGTGCCCCTCGCTACAGCTGCCAAACATTTTCCATTATAGGACCCCATCTTCAGATCGCTGCACTGCCAGACTTGTTTTGGCTGAGGTTACTCAGCTGGCTGCCAGCCTCAGATTTTGTGTTTGCTCACATGAAACAAAAGCCCTCATACAACTTCTAAGAAAGTTGAGGCAAATCCTTGCAAGGCCTTGGTACTTTGCAGGGGACACCAAGTGATACCTGGGGCAAAACCACCTGAGTTTGGTAGGTAAATTCTCCAAAGACACAACTGCTTCTATGTCATCAGTGGTGGCTTTCTGCACTGCCTTAACCTCTTCTTCCCATCCTGCCTCCTCTGTGTCTTAAACAAAGCACTGGGCAGATGCCATGCTGTGCTACTTGAAGAGATGAGTGTGGGTGCTGGATGAGAGTAGAGAGGATGAAGTAGGCAGAATCCAAAGAGTAGTATAGAGATTCTTCAGCAGTTTTATCTGGTGTTTTTTGTGGGTGGATGAAGTGGGGCTGTCTGAATAGTGGACATCATAGATTATTAGAACTAGGAGAACTTCAGCTTCACAGTGCAGCCTCTCTTCCCCAATGTTCACTTTGTGTCACTTAGCCAGGGTAGGTCCAATAAATTTTCAGGCTATTTCACAAAAAAAACTCAACACCAGCAGACTTGCAGCTTTGCAGGCTTCTTTGGTTGCCCGTAACCTCTTCCAACCCTTCCTGCAGCTATTTAAGGGAATATTCTGCCACCCCACTTGTAGTTCACAGGGGAGACACAAATATAAGAATTATCACTGACTGTAGACTAGTGAGTAAAATACTTTCTGGAGATAGGGTGAGCATTGGAACAGGCTGCCCAGAAAGGTTGTGGAGTCTCCTTCTCTGGGAAGGTTCTAAAATGACCTCAACATTGTGATTCTGGGCAGCTTGCTGTGTGTGTCCCTGCTTTAGCAGGGCAGTTGGACTAGATGATCCTTAGAGGTCCCTTCCAAACCCTCTCATTCTGTGATTCTATGATTCTGTGGTAGGGCAGATGAACATTTTCCCTGGTTAGAGACTTCTGAAACTGTCTTTACTCCCTCTGAACCAGAAGAAGTATTGCCACTACACTTAGATCTCGTTTCAGGAAGAAGGACAATAAAAATCCAAGCTGCATGCAGAAATTTATTGCATTATGAATGCTGACTGAAATATTGCTCTTTCTGCAACCTTACCAGGGGTTGGTGTGTGCACAGCCGTGTCCTCCTGGAACGTTTGGAATTAACTGCAGCCAGGACTGTCCGTGCCACAATGGAGGACACTGTGATCCCGTGACAGGAAAATGCATCTGTGCAGCTGGCTATGTAGGAGACAGGTAAAAATGAAAAGTCCAAAGCTTTTAGTTTTAATACATGGATTGACAATATTTATATGCCTTCTAGAATAATCTCACTCTCTGAAAAATGGTGTTATGTCTCTATTGCTCCAATTAGGTTCATCCTTCCGAAGCAGTTCAAGCATTATAAATGCAGCAATGTTATTACTTTTTATTGGCAATGCTCTCCATTTACAAGGGTGTTTTTTAATATTACTTTAAAAATTTAATGGATTAAATTTAATTTAGATATTTACAGTGATAAATTTAATAGAGAGCATTACATGTTTACAAGATATGTAAATGAACTATATTTATACAAATTAATATCCTCAAGAGTAAGCAATGCAGCAGCTTAATGTTTCTTCAGTCCCTCTGTGCTGCTGCAGCCCTGATCCATCTCAGACACCAGCAAAAGGTGATAAATCCTCAAAGTTTATAAACAAGAGCCCTCACCCATAAATCAATCAGAGCAGATGATAATATTGTTTTACAGAGGTGTCAGGGACTCAGCAAAATGACTACACAGCAAAGCCAAAGTGGGATTGTAACCTGTGGTGGCTGAGCCCTCCAGTTAGTTCTGCCAGCAGAGCTAAGAATGGTGGAGCAGCTGCAGTTAAAGAAGTGTTCAGGTGCCATTTTCACAAAGGCTTGGGCTGTGTCACCAGAGTTTCCAGTGACCACGGGCATAGCTCACTGGTGTTACCTGTACTAAAGCACTTTCTCCTGTGCCTCCTATATTTTTTATTAGCTAGGACAAGCTAGAATCAGTATCTGACACATGCTACCATTATACTTTTATGTAGCAAAGCTCATTGGAATTTCTCATTTCTTGCTTCATTGTATACTCAGCAGGTCTTCACAGCTCACAAACAGACCAACCTTCAGCACTGGGCTGGGCTTCAGATCTTCAGATGGCTATGCTCTTCTCACTGAACATGGAAGTTCTTTGCTTTCCTTTTTTTTTTTTTCTTGACTCTAGAGATTCTGTCAGTATCTTTCATTAGGTTGAATACGGTGGAAATAGCAATTATTTCTAATTAATTTAGTGAAGAAGACATCACTCTATGTATTTTCATAGATTCACACATTCATCACAATGATTTCAGCCACAGGCTACCACCATATAATCACTTCTGCTAGCCAAAGCATTCTCTTTCTCTCCTTTTGGAGACACTTTCACTAACAGTCTGAACACTTACATTGGTGACCACACTTCAGTTCCAAGCCACCCCCAGTGCTGGCCATAACGTGTCCAGAGAAGGGCAACGAGGCTGGTGAGAGGCCTCGAGCACAAGCCCTACGAGGAGAGGCTGAGGGAGCTGGGATTGTTTAGCCTGGAGAAGAGGAGGCTCAGGGGAGACCTTATTGCTGTCTACAACTACCTGAGGGGTGGTTGTAGCCAGGAGGAGGTTGCTCTCTTCTCTCAGGTGGCCAGCACCAGAACAAGAGGACACAGCCTCAAGCTACACCAGGGGAAATTTAGGCTTGAGGTGAGGAGAAAGTTCTTCACTGAGAGAGTCATTGGCCACTGGAATGGGCTGCCCAGGGAGGTGGTGGAGTCGCTGTCCCTGGAGCTGTTCAAGGCAGGATTGGACGTGGCACTTGGTGCCATGGTCTAGCCTTGAGCTCTGTGGTAACGGCTTGGACTTGATGATCTATGAGGTCTCTTCCAACCTTGGTGATACTGTGATACTGTGAAAAAGCCTTCTTTCTCTAAATGTTGCTGACCTAGACTGATTTCTGGCTGGGTGTGAATCAACAGAGTCAGAGCCATTAGGAGCTTCCAGCCAGAAGCCCATAGCTGAGCCAGCTTCTTTGCTCAGCTGCTGAAATCACCGCTGCTGTAAGGGAGGACATGCAGCCTAAGACCTGGCTCTTCCACAAGCATGTGGCACAAAGTGAGAACAGTAGTGGAGTTCCTGAATGGCAACGGGGAGTGTAGGCTCTTCAGGTTGGTACATGGAGGAAAATAAGAGAGATTTGTGCTCCAAAGAGAGATATTGCTTGGGAAGACAGAAGCAGGAAGGGAGAAAATAAGGCACAATCAGTTGGAAGAGGTGGAAAAGAAGCTGAGGGAAAAATACATTGTGTACTTGCACCCAAGCAAACCTTTAGGAATGGCTCAACCGCTCCCTTCAGAGCAGGGAAGTAAAAGACACAGAGTCATAGAATTGTTTGGGCTGGAAAAGCCCTTAAAGATCATTGAGTTGGGAGGGAAGATCAGAAATGTAGGAGTGTGGAAGGATGAATGAGAATAGGAGGAAGTTACATAAATGGGCAGTCCAGAGAGCTTTTCCAGCATCAGAGGGAAACTGCATTAGCCTAGAAATTCCCACCTTTCACTGGGTTCTCAGAGGGTTGAAATATGTTTATCTATCAGCCTTTAATCAGCCTTCAACAAGTGAAGTGAAACCTTATGTCCATTGCATTCAGATGGAGTTCACCTCTTGCTGGGCTAGGACAGTATGTGGCCTGCCGTGGTTTGGTCTGAGCAGGCACATGAGTTAAGGACCTTGCTCTTAACTGCAGTTAGCTAACAGTAGATTGCCCATGAATTTTAGTGAGGACTGGAGCAGACACAAGGTCTTTATCCCTGGAAGCATTCCAGGTCAGGTTGGGACTGAGCAACCTGCCCTAGTTGCAGATGTCCTTGCTGACTGCAGGGGGGTTGGATTAGATGACCTTTAAAGGTCCCATCCAACCCTAACCATTCTATGATTTTTTAAGAGGTTTAAATTGCTTTCCTTAGCTATATGTTCATACAGCATGGACAATGGAACAGATTAGTCAGCACCATTGGAATTTAAAGTCTATTTTACTTTCTGGACCTCATGCAACTGTTGCAGTGTTGCAGTATAATTACAAACCTAGCAGGAGAATGCTGCTGCACCCCAAAATAGTGCTAAATTTTTTAAAGGTACTGAAAACATTTTCTTAATAATAACCAATATTGCAAATAACAATAAAAATGTAAGCAAACTTTACCTGCTATGACATTTTTAATTGCCAGTCAGTACTATACAGTACTGCAGTTTGCTGTCTTGTGGCAGGTGATAATAACATATAGTTAAATACCTGTGGAGGTGAAATGGTCATAAAGGTCTATGTAAGGTATAATTGCCACGTGTTATTCCCCACCAGTTTTCCAGGAAGTGGCAAATAGTCACTATCTAGGAAGTTGGCAAGTGTTATTAATAAGTGTGCTCTGCTAAAATGCCTGGCTGTGTCATGTAAGTGTATGTTCTGCAAACTGGAATGGAATAGAAAAGCACAGCTAGGAGCTTAGGACAAATTCAGTGGCTGACAGGAGCAGTGAACAAGCTGTTTGAGCTTTGTTTTCCATATTGCCATTAAGCCTAAAGATTGAATTTTAACAGAATGAAGGCCAGATTTGCTCTAACAATATGAGCAGACTTATTCCCCTGTTGCTGTTTTTGTACCTGTATTATTCATCGACAGAATGGCAGTCTCTAGGTTAGTGTATTTTAGATGACTTTTAATATTTGACAGTGCTACATAAATGGGATCACTGTTTCAAAACAAAGAAACTGAAAAGCCTTTTAAAAAAATGACAGCATTATCCCATGGAAAAAAATGTATTTGGAGAAATTGTAGGTGTATGTACCAAGTTCATCTGTTAGGCAGGCTGCCTTATGTTTTATATTTTGTGAAATTGCTTCCATTAATTCTACAGGTGACAGCCATATTATCCTATCCCAACCCAAATAATTATAGTACATATTAAAGTTCAGTGGATATTATAATAGGAATCTCCCCAGATAGGCAGAAAGCAATGTAAATTAAACAAGAAACATAACTAGGGCTTAGCAGCTCATTTTGTAATTTAATTGAACAATGTATCTGGTTGTTAATGGTGCTATGGACACATTAGATTGATATGTTGCAAAGGAAAGATGTTTAAGTAGAAAGCTAATTCCTGCTGTGATTATTCCTGTGTTCCAGAGGAGTCGTTATTAGTATTCTTTGTATAAAATTCATTAGCGGTAGCTGCTTGATCTCCAAATAAATAAGTTGGTTAAATTGTTAGTAGAAAGAGGCTAATTATGTAAATGGATTAGGTCATCAATATTTCATTTCCAGATGCTTTTCTCCCTGCTAGGTAATGCTTCATCTTCGATAAATATAGAATGATATAGTGCACTATTGACTAAGTATTCATCTCGCTGAGTACAGTGCTCTGTAACTAGCCCAGCTGTACACAGCCATGGAGACAGGAGGCATCTTAATACCTTCTTCATTGCATTTCATTTGCTTTAAGTGTCTCAGCCCTAATGTTACCCATTCTTTGCTGCTTATTTCCTTTGCAGCTCAGCTACCCTGAGAGCGGCAGGGCTAGCAGCCAGGACTGAACAATATGCTCCTGGACTTAGGCACAAAAAGAAAGTCCATAGGGAGTGGAAGCAAGAACAGGCTAACTGGGAGTATTATAAAGAAGTTGCCTAAGCAGCCAGGGTTAGGAAAGCTAAAGCACAGATGGAATTAAACCTGACTAGAGACATAAAGAGGAACAAGAAGAATTTCTTTAGGTAAATGAATGATGAAGGGAAGGCTAGAGAAGATGTAGGGCTTCTCTGGAAGGAAAATTCTGCTCTCATGAGAACCCACTTGGAGTACTGTGCCCATTTCTGGGGTCCTCAACACAAGAAAGGCATCAGACTGTTGGAACAGGTCCAGAGGAGGCCATCAAGATGATCAAAGGGCTGAAGAACCTCCCTTATATGGACAGGCTGCAAGAAGTGGGGCTCTTCAGCCTGGAGAAAAGAAAGCTCTGGGGAGATCTTACAGCAGCCTTCAAGCACCTGAAGAAGGCCTACAAGAAAGCTGAGAAGGGACTTTTCACAAGGGCTTGTAGTGATAGGATGAAGGAGAATGGCTCTGAGCTGGAAGAGGGGAGATTTAGACTGATTATTAGGAAGAAATTCTTTACAGTGATGACAATGAAGCAGGTTGCCCAGGGAAGCTGTGGATGCCCCCTCCCTGGAAGTGTTCAAGGCCAGGTTGGACAGAGTCTTGAGCAACCTGGTCTAGTGGAAGGTGTCCCTGCCACAGCAGGGATGGTTGGAACTAGATGACCCAAAATATCCCTTTCAACCCAGACCATGCTATGGTATGGCCACTGGTGATTCTCTGGGCACTTTCCTCTTTGTCACAGGCTTCTCTCTCTTTGTGTCTCCTACAAACTCCTGAACTTGAGCAGTGCAAATAGTAACTGTGTCAATGCTCACTGCAGTTGAATCGCTGCCTGGGCCTGTTGCTTTGTTCATTTATTTTTAGTAAAACATGATAATCTGAAGCTGCAGAAGTAATGCTCTTCTATCCTGACCGTGTTTGCTGCAGTTTTGCCTGGCTTGCATCACGCATTAATCTTTTATTACTGGTCACTATATTACCTCTCACCTGCCAGCTGTGAAATGACCTGCAGAAAGACATTTAACAACTGCCTCTATCCACTGAGTTTACAGTATACACTTTAATCAATGCTCAGGATTAAATTAATGCTGATAGGCAATTTCCAATATCTGGCATCCATGTGATAAGGGAATTGGGCTTTCCTGGGCTTCTTTTTCTGTTTTTATTAACTGAAAAGGCCTAGCTGTATTTCACGGTGGATCATGTAAACTGTAGTACTGACTTAGTGCAGGAATTTGAAACCACTGATTTATGTCAGGCACAGAATCTGTTGCTTTCTTTAGGACCTCAATTGAGCCTTTCAAAATAGGAAATATTAGGAACACTTAAACTGCTCGTGTAGGACAATGAAGCAGACATTTTGGCAGGTTTCATAATCCATCCAGTAGGGAAATATTTTAAGCAGAGCATGGAAGATGGCAGTTTAAAACAATCTCTGTGTGGTGTTTGCAGATTCCATTTTCATGTGTGTCGAATATTAAAAATGTTGGCAATTTTGGAGAAGATCATACACTAAAGAGCATGAAAGTGATTTGTCTGGAGGTTTTCTACTACTGAGCATCCCTGGAGTCAGAGATGAAAAGCAAATTGAGCTTTAGTTACTTAGAAGGTACACAGAAGACAAAGGAGTATATTTTCTCCTTGTTGGTGTAGAGCTGGTGTAATGACAGCACAGAGGGAAAGTAAAACTACACATGGCTGGAGACCACTTTACTCGGTATTGTTTAATAGACCACAATCCCTTTCTGCTAGAGCACTATGTGCTTTCTAAAGAAGATGCACAACCCTTCTGTGTTGAAGAGAAAGCAAACAGATTAGAGTTTTTTTATGAAGTATCTTATTCTATAGCAATTCCTTGTGCTTGATGAATGGAATTGTCAAAGACTAGGAAACAAGAATGTGCTTTGTTAACTTAGGTAATATTAACTAAGGCAAATTTTGCAGGGTGTAATTGGACAGAGAATAATGCACTTCCAGTTGACAGCAATTTACATGCCCAAGATATCACATCACTCCAATGACATCATTAGTTCACAGTAAATTACTGAAATAAAGGAGCAACGATTCTGTACTTAATTCATTAACAAAAGCATGCCTGTGTAAAAGTCATAAGCAGACCAGACTATAATGTTTGATTGAATCCTGTCTCTCATATTTCATTGCAGGTGCCAAGAAGAGTGTCCTATTGGGACATATGGCTTCCAGTGCACACAAAGGTGTGACTGCCAAAATGGTGCAAAGTGTTACCATGTAAACGGAGCATGTCTGTGTGATCCTGGATTTAAAGGGATTTATTGCCAGGAAAGAATGTGTCCAGAAGGGTTTTATGGCCTCAAATGCAACAAGAGATGTCCTTGCAATGCTACTAATGCTCTCAGGTATGTACAACATATTATATAGGAGTGCATTGGCTGGTCAAATCAAAGCACTGGGAAAAAAGTCTGTTAACTGTACTTACTTACTCTCTTTTACCCTGTAGTTTGAATTAAGAACACAGGCAGTTCCTCTGTGTTGTAACCTTTGATTTAGATTATCTCAGATCTGAAACCATAAACCTCAGTGCAGCTACTAAGCATCTATCTGTTAACTATCTAAGCAGTCCTGCTAAAATCCAAAACAGTCTGACATACATCTTTATCCTGCAAGTGCAGCCTTGTAGGCATAAAAACTGTCATTCGATGCCCATATATGTGTGTAATAGCCCGCTGAAGTTAAAAAACATAGATATATTTACCCAAGTCCATCATTTTGGCTCTTTTTATGACATGGCTTTGCTTGTTAGATCTATAGACAGCAAGGGGACTTTCAAAATGAAACCTAATTTGCTTCAGTTTATGTCTCGTGGCAAATTACCTTGTTGAGAACACTTGAGGCAGATGTATAAATAGACTGAAATCAATATCCCCAAGTCAGTCTGTGGAACTGTAATGAAGTCGACACTGTCAAAATAGACATCTCTTCTCATTTCATGTGTGCCTATTTTTGCTTGTCATTCGGTATGTGTGTGTATGAAATAGTCAGGAAAATAAATATCAGGGAGCTATACCTAAAATGGAATAAGACTCACTAAAAAGGTCAGGTTTCGATGTTTTATTTTCTTCTGCTTTTGTAGGATCTAATTCTCGAGGTTCTCATTACTAAGAGCCAGAGCCACAAACAGACTCCAGTGCATGAGACAGGTTGAATTTACTGTTGCAGGCTTGGATAGGTTTTCCAAACTGAAAAGAAAGCGGGGGGGAGGGGGGGTGGGAAGAAAAGAGAGATGAATTTAAGTCTCTTCCCTATTATCCCTGTTATCAGAGTTAAAAATCTTTGCCTTGTTTGCTGTTGGAATTGCTGTTTGGAGGTTCCTTGCTCCCTGACATACAGTAAAAGGAGACTGGACAGCAGAAACACCCCGGCCTGGGCTATTCTGATGGGCTAGAGCATCCACATTTCCTTACCGTGCCTGCAAGATGCTGAGCCCCTCAGCTCCCACTTTTCCTGCCCATTAGCGCTTAACATTCATAGTCAATCCATGGTTGTGGAGGCTTCAGAGGGAGGTGGGGATAATTGATGCCCAAGCAAATATGCCCTTGATACGGACATTCTTCAATTTTCAACAGACAGGAGGGGACCTGATTGTCTTGCTGCTGATGACAAACCTGCCTAGCAGTGTTGTAGCCTGCTAAAATGTAAACATTCTCCTCAATAGCGTATGCAAGCAATAGCACCTCATTTGTGTGCCTGCACACACACACACACACAGACACACACACTACAGACAAACCTGTTTATGTGCTTGAGATAGACTCAATTTGTCTCAGTCTTGGTCATAAACAGGTGATCTTTCTTGTGAATTGGAGTTCAGCTGTGAGTGGTGAGGCTTTGCTTAGCTGAAAGTCAGAGCTCACAATGGATTATTTAAAAGCCTTGTAATTCTGATGCTACAAGTCCTCTTCAGAAGGGTAGCTGTAGCTCTGTGGGGTTTGCCAGTGAGGATCGAAAGCGTTTGATGCCTCAAAGATAGCTCTGTACAACAGGCTTCTATCACTTCTGGTTACTCTGTGTATCGTAAAATCATTGCAAGAAATGCCATCCCTAAGGTGCAAGCTGAGCATTTCACACACACAAGGTTAACATTGTGTTGTACTGAGGAGAGGGGATGTCTCAAGAATTACTGCAGAGTGAGCTAAGGTATAAGTTCCTGTGTGTCACACCACTGCAGTACCTGCCAGCATGCACAACTTAAACCTGGGGTGAATACAAGGTAACTGGTCCTCAGTGAAAGCTGTTCTTCGTGTGTGCTGGAGGGTGAGAATATGCTCCTTGACAGTAGCTGGCACAGTGTGCCATCACCCCCCCTCTCCTAGCCTGCAGAAACCTGTCTGAGTGCCCGTTTTCCTACAGAGGTGTAAATAGAGTGGAACGACTACAGACTACAGGCCACAGGCAAGGCTGAGCTTGGCTCCTGCTTGCCAGCAAAGTGCTCAGTTCATCTTTTAAGTGGGGGAAGACTGTGGGAGTGAGGGTGCAAGAGCTCATCCTGGGTCAAAGAACTACCTTTGGTGTTCTGGGGGTTTGCTAGAAGATCCCTTGTATAAGAACAGAATATCACCATTCAGCTGTGAAGAAATATGAGGTCTGAAGTTTAAGAGACCTCAAAAAGTTGGAAGATCAAAGCCTCTCACAGCTCTTTTCTGGGCTTGTGGTCATCTTAGACACTATGTGCCTGACCTGGTTGCTGCCTGGGAGATACATTTTATGCCTTCCCTCCCATCACTGTTCTGTCAGCGTCACTTGCAGCATCCTCTGCTAAGATGTTATCTCCATTTCCTTAATAAATGAGTCCAGTCTCTCCATTGATAAAATCTCCCTTTCTCCTACATCTTATCACTGCTGTTATGGAACAAAGCGATATCAGCAAGCTGTACATCTGCAAATGTTCTTTCATTCATCCATGGTATTTCAGCTTCCCACTTTTCAATGAGCTCCTCAGAGTGCTGTCAATTTCTGAGCCAAAGAATGTCAGAGTTGATGGGAAATGACCTTCTCCAAAGGCACTTCATATTCTGAATAAATCTTTCTACCGACTGTTTAACCAGTCCCATCCAGCATACTTCTCTTCCCTCCCACCTCCTCCCATTT
Source organism: Tricholaema leucomelas (assembly GCA_013400475.1). Classification (NCBI taxonomy): domain Eukaryota; kingdom Metazoa; phylum Chordata; class Aves; order Piciformes; family Lybiidae; genus Tricholaema lacrymosa; species Tricholaema leucomelas. Next base: position 770,106 of record WAAF01012438.1, on the reverse strand, counting down.
CCCCATTTTCTGGTCTTCCAAAGTGATTCATTAAGTGACAGCCATCTCTTTTCCCTAAAAGCGGTTTGAAATGCTGGCTACTTGTTGCAACACTTAATTGTGTAGGATAATTCTATGAACACCTGAAGGGAGGTGAAGGAAGCTTAATTCTTTGACTCATTTGATCTAGTTATTGAAGAGCTGACTGCAATGGAAAGTTCTGGGGACTTTGAGGAGCAGGTTGAGGAGGAACATTAAGAAATGCTCAATCAGCATTTCATTTTCATAGATCTATCTATCTATTTTAATGTCTGAGGAGACCAGTGTGATCATCTAGTCTAACCTCCTGCATAGCAACGACTGAAGAATGTTATCTAATCATTTCTGCATCAAAGCATGCTGAAAGGCACTTTGTACAGGACTTTTGAAGAGCCTCACAATTAGGTCATTTAGAATGCGTTGGTAACTTGGACTGTCCTTCCACAGGAAAGCATACACCTGTATAGAGCTCCCCTTTGCAGAAACCCCATGCTGAGGAAGTCTTCAGTAGTCAGAAAGGCATCATCCTGACTTGCTCTTCTGAAAAGCAGAGAGAGAAATTAATAGCTGGAATAGTTTCAGCCACCCAGCCTTGAATGCCATTGTGGAACCAGCTTGTACAGCCATATGCCTCTTCAGTAATATCTTTCCCAGGTCAGAGACATGTGAAGGAAAGGGAGATACGATGATCTCGAGCCTTAACTTTTTCTACTGTGACATAGTCAAACAGCCCCAGGGGCCTGGAGCCATTTAGCTTGGAGAAGACTGAGAAGGGATCTTCTCAATGCTTATCAACATCTAAAGGGCAAGTGCTGAGAGAAAGGGGACAGACTTTTTTTTCATTGGTGCCCAGTGACAGAGCAAGAGGCAAAGGGCACAAACGGCACAAACTGGAATCTAGGAGGTTCCATCTGAACATAAGAAGCAGCTTCTTTCCTGTGAGGGAAAGGCTGCCCAAAGAGGTTGTGGAATATTTAAGGGAATATCCTGCCATCGCAGTTGCAGTTCACAGAGGAGATACAAAAAGAGAATTGCAATGACTGTAGGCTGGTGAGGAAAGTCCCTTTTGGAGATAGAGTAGGCACTGGGGCAGGCTGCCCAGAGAGGTCCTGGAGTCTCTATCTCTGGAGAGATTCCAAAACTGCCTGGACATTGCATCTCTGAGCAACCTGTTGTGGGTGCCCCTGCTTTAGCAGGGGTGTTGGACTAGATGATCTCCAGAGGTCCCTTTCAACCCACCATCATGCTGGGATTCTGGGATTTTGTGAAATGGATAGATCTCCAGAGGCTCTATTACTGCTTCAGCACTGAAAAGCTTGGAAGTACCTAACCCCATGGATCTGGAGAGAAGTTGTATTGGCTGAAAGATGTCTGGAGAGCCAATTCAGAATTTGGAACAGACTGTGCTGGCTACAGCATTTTTTTCCCAGTTTTCCTTAAGAAAGTTAAAATTACCTGGTTTCATCTATTTCCTCAGAATTAGATGCCTCAAAAAATATAAAAGTCAAACCAGCCTTTCTGGGTTTCATTTCAGCTAGTAATTTTTTTACAAAGAAGTCTACTATTACTGTAAACATGGCTCAAAAGCCAAGGATTGTACAGTAGCTTCCAAACTGCAGCAAGAGCCATGGAGCAACCTCGTTCTGATGCCACGTTGTGCACTGTGGACAGCTTCCAGTTTCCACCTCTATGTGGCCTAGAGCCAGAGGAGCACTTGGCTGCTTGCATTCACTGTAGGTTTTCTACACTACTCCTTCCTGTCATGCAAGAGATTTGTTAAGATTCAATGCAAAATACTGATCTATAACACTGCCAAACTCTTGAAAGAGTGTAAGGTTCCCTTCCTGCTCACAGCAGTGGTTGCAAAGCAGATGTTAGTTTGCCTTCTGGGGTCCTTTTGGAGGCCTCATATTCTTCTTCCCAGCCACTCAGTGATCCTACTCTAGAGGAACTGATTGTGTGTCTTTGAGTTTGTTGGTGGCATGGAAATGCCTTACACATATTGCCTTCCAGGTGTTGTAAGGCAAAATGTGACATGGGCTCAAGACTTTGCAAGATCATTCAGAAGAGGAATGGAGGAATTACACAAATAATTCCCATTGCCAGCTCCATATCTTCTTTGTCTTGCACCTTTGCCATTAAATGCCTCAAATGTTTCAACTTTGATGCAGCTAGCGTTTAGCTCACTGGACAGCCCAGATGTGTGGATGGTTGGATGGATGATAGAGGAATTCCACAGCTATTTATCTATGTCTAGGTGCATAGTTTGAACACAATGATGCTTCACAGTGTGCCAGTATTAGAGATACTCCCTTAACTCACACATACATGCATAATCATACTACTTCCAAATCCTAAATCATATCTCAGCCTGGAGAAGAGGAGGCTCAGGGGAGACCTTATTGCTCTCTACAACTACCTGAAAGCATCTTGTAGCCAGGTGGGAGTTGGTCTCTTCTCTCAGGACCCAGATACAGTCTCAAACTGCACCAGGGCAGGTTTAGGCTGGATGTTAGGAAGAAGTTCTTCACAGAAAGAGTGATTGACATTAGAATGGGCTGCCCAGGGAGGTAGTGGCATAGCCATCCCTGGAGGTGTTTAAGATGAGGCTGCATGAGACACTTAGTGCCATAGTTTAGTTAATTAGAAGGATTAGGTGATAGGTTGGACTGGATGATCTCAGAGGTCTTTTCCAACCTGGTTAATTCTGTGATTCTGTTATATATTTACTGATTATTTTAATTACATACATACAAGCATAGGAAAGAAAAGCAAATGAACAAATAACTAATAGTAAAACGTTAGTACTATTTAGTGATCTCAACTTATCTTAAAAGGTTTCCAAAGGAAGAAAGACATCCTTTTCCAATTGGAAAAAATGAAGGCAGAAAATGTAAGTTACATGGCCAAGATTCACTGGCAGGATTAGGAAGAGAACAGCTGTCTCCTGAATTTTGATTAAACATATAAATCTCAGCCATCTTCAAGTTAACACCGTGTCAGAACACCTCAGTTGTCAAACAAGTGGTTTTGGTTCAAGGCATTGTATTCTTTGTATCATAGACAGGTTTCCTATGTTCTCTGCCCAGACACAGTCCACAACCTCATTTCAGACCTAGCTCTGTAAGTTGAGGTCCTTTCTCTCATTATGCTACCATAACACCAGGTGTGTGTGTGTGAATGTTTGGCTTCCTAAAAGCTTTGGGAAGATTTATTCTGCACCCGATAAGGAGAGGTTTCCTTTCCCCTGCTGTATATCTATTCAGCAACTGTTGCTGCCCACCCAGAACTATTGTTATGGGTACAATAAGTCTGGAATTCAACGTGGAGGGTTTTTCCTGAACCTTCAATGTCTGCACTCTGTAAAGCAGCAAAAGTATTTCAAAGCACTGAAAGACCACAAGTGCTTGGTCTAGGAGAAGAACAAAATTCTGATATGCTCAGGCTGATAACAAAACTGGATTTGCTTCACAGGAAGATTAGAATAGAGCAGGGACCCAAAACATCTTCATTGGACTTTTCCTAGCTCCTACTTTCCGTAGCCTCATGAAGGAGCGGGCAAGACTTGAAGGAAGTAACATATTTTCTGAACTGTCTTAATTAGATATCAGAAGGAACTTCTTCACTGAAAGGATTCTCAGACACTGGAACAGTTTAAAAGATGCAGAGATAAAGTGCTGAGGGACATGGTTCAGCACCAGACTTGGTAGACTTAGAGAGTGGTTGGACTCAATGTCCTTAAAGGTCTTTTCCAAACAAAACAATTCAGTGATTCTACTGGACCTTGGTTTGGAGTCCAAGGCTCCTATCTCCTGCAGACCCTTCTGCAAAGCCTGTTAGATTTTTACTTCTTATTTTGCTGCATGCTAGGATGATTTTTAGCATCCCATGCAAAAATGCTGTCCATTTTGATGAAGGAGCCGACCTCGGAGCAAAAATTCTTACTGAATGTAGCACTTTCAATTGAATTGTCGCAGACTGATTCAAACTGCCATGATCGTATATTACCTCTGAAAGATTTCATTTAGCCAACAGATGCAGTTTTCATGGAACCATATGATATGTGCACTAGTAGTGAAAACAGAGGAACAACAACAAAAAAATCCACTTAAAAATATCTCTTTAATGTCTAGCTTTCTGCTCCTATTAGGTAATGATTAATAGGCACTGAGGGAGAAAAAATGAGCTTTTATGATTTTCATCTGAATGTTAAGAGGTGCTTTGTGAGCAACCATAATTTCAGGGACTGCTTTGTAAGAAGAATTTCATGGATGGTAGTTTGTTAAGCTGATGAATTGTTTTAATTACTCGGTAAAACACTATTTATGACAAAACATATGACACTCACAAAATTTGATCATTCTTAGCCACAACACTACATGAATAACTTCTCCTACCAGTAATTGCCACAAACATACTTGGAAATTACAGTTTGTGAGGTTACCTAGAAAATTAACGTGTATTACATTAATTTTGGGGGTGTAGAGAAACTCATTTAGCCATGTCTACAATGTTAAACTCTTGCAGTAAATAATTGTAGAGGAAAATAAATAATTTCTATGAGGTAAAATACCAGGAGACAGGTCCATAGAGAGGTGCCGCCTCCTGGAACTCTACTCTTTCTTGTTCTGAGAATAATAAAGAGAATCTGATTTGCAGCAACATTATTTCTCATCTTTCTGACTAAGGGCTAGGCAGTGCTATTCTGGTGCAATCTTCTGGTGCAGAGGTCCCCAGAATATGCTGAGCTCTCTCAGGTGAAGCCTTACTCTCCTAAGTGGCCTGAAACAATGTGGGGTCCTCTTCCAAAGACCAGACTCCATCCTCTGCTCTTTCTTTCGTCCACCTTATCTCCTTAAACAAGACACCCCGCTGTGCTCTCCCTTGCCATCCCACAGAAACCTCTCTCTCTTCAAAACATACCTCCAGCCTTCCCTTCCTTTCCCCAGCCACAGCCTCAGCATGGCTTTCCTGCTGGGAGGAGCCAGTGCCCTAAGAAAACCTGCAAAATGCTCTTTCTACTCAGAGAAAATGGTGAATAAGGATAAAGTCTTTCATAGTGGGAGAAGCAAAGGAGTGGATTTTCCATATACCACATGCAGAAGGACCAGTCCACTTTGAGCTTGACTCTCCTTTTCTGCTTTAATCTCTGTGTACTCTCACAAGAGTGTGGGATTGTCTGAACAGAAATGAAGCCAGAGGATTAATGTTGGCTGGCAGTGCTCATTATTCAGCATAAAGGAGATTGACTCCTTTCCCTGCTTAGCTGAGTTTTAGTCCCAGATCTCCTGTTGACTCTAGCCTCAAAGAAATCCCAAGGCTTCAGGTAGTTCTGTTCACTGTGGCTGAATATTCCCTGAAAACCTCTTTCTTTCAAGGAGATTTTTCCCTTCTAAAACACTTTACTTCCTATCTCTCCTTGCTGAATAGTTCTGCTGAGCTGGCACTCACTTTTGAAACAGGGAAGGCAAGGCAAGGCAAGGAAGGGAAGGGTCCTCTTACAGGACTCAGATTTATCTTCACAACTCTTTTGGTTGCATTCCTCCATCCACTGGAATTACTAACCCTGAGCATTTTTAACTGACTATATTACAACCGAAGACTGTGGTACAGATACGTTAGGGAACACTGTGGATTAATGGTGTGGTGGTAATGTCATTGAGCCAAGTCACATTGATTTGAGAATGCAAAAGTAGAAACTTCAAAAGTGTATCTTCAGTGCTGTGGCAATTCCAGATGTTTGGAAACGGTGTGCCAGGCTGGTATTTGGCACCATATTCCCTATTCACACCCTAAGTTATATGACTACTTATGTTCACCAGCCTTAACAGTTTTGGGGTTTGTTCTATTCTTAGCATGACTCTTGCACTGTGCAATGTTCTGCTGCTGGTTACAGACTGTGTTTTTCCTTTCATGTCCACATCTCATTAATGCCTGTCTGTCTGTCTGTGTTAGTTGCCATCCGTTGTCTGGAGAATGTAGCTGCAAAGCTGGCTGGGCTGGACTTTACTGCAATGAAACCTGTCCCCCTGGATACTATGGTGAAGGCTGCCAGCTAACCTGCCCTTGCCAGAATGGTGCAGATTGTGACAGCATCACAGGGAAGTGCACATGTGCTCCGGGATATATGGTAAGTGAGAGCTGGGAGTAAGATGCCTGCAAGAAAGTAAAGAGGATTTTAATCTAATTTCAAGTAATATTTGCATAAAAGTGGCCAAATGCAGATAATATTTCCCCGTTCTGTTGTAAGTCCACATAATTCTCCTTTGAGCAGTGTCAGCTTATTAATTCTGGTTATTTACTTAGCATCAGAATTGGACCTTTATTACTGTTACAAGGGTAGAGACACAGTTTCCCATCATATGCTCTAAGTCAAGACATGACAAAAAAGATGTCAGATTATTATCTGCCTGGAAGAGCAGGAAAAAGAATTCTCATGGCCTTTTAGCGTGTTCCTTGTCAGTCACACTGTGATTTTAATAGATAAAGATCTTTGAAAATGTTACAAATGATAGAGCAATTTATGTCTTTTCTGAGTGTATATGGCAGGTGTCTTTTACCTGAGCATCAGAAAGAGCTTCAGACGTGCTGAGGTAAACAGGCATTATGTTTGATAGATAAGATACAAAATGGTTGAAGAAATCAGTCAAGATGGAGCAACAAGAACTCAGAATTAACGATTGCCAGCTTGCAGCAGAAAGTATTAGGACTTGGATCCAGGTGTCCAGTCCTGCTACTGTTGGGTATAATGGAACTCTTGCTATTAATTTGCTTTGGTCCTCCATATATGAAGTACTTCAGGAGCATGCCAGGGAAGAGATCTTCAGGCTATGTTTTTCCTACAGAAAAATACTTATTCTCAAAATACTTATTCTCAAGAGTTGGGGCTGTTCAGTCTGGAGAAGAGGAGGCTCCCAGGTGACCTTACTGTGGTTGTTGAATATCTGAAGAGGGCCTATAAAAAAGCTGGGGAGGGACTTTTTAGGCTATCAGGTAGTGACAGGACTAGGGGGAATGGAGCAAAGATGGAGGTGGAGAGATTCAGACTGGACATGAGGAGGAAGTTCTTCACCATGAGAGTGGTGAGACCTTGGAATGGGTCACCCAGGGAGGTGGTTGAGGCCCCATCCCTGGAAGTGTTTAAGGCCAGGCTGGATGAGGCTCTGGCCAACCTGGTCTAGGGTAGGGTGTCCATGCCCATGGCAGGGGGGCTGGAACTAGATGATCCTTGTGGTCCCTTCCAACCCTGACTGATTCTGTGATTCTGTGAATTCTACTACGACTTCATTAGCAGTTGTCTTTCTGTAATTGTGTCCTTAACTTTACACAAACTGTCCTAAAAGGCCTATACTACTATAGTAATTAATAGTCATAATTACTAATTTTACTAGAAAACAAGCTTCAAATGCAAAGACATTCCTAATATTTTTAGAACTTCCACTGGAACTTAGCAGCCAAACTAAAATGTGCAGCCTCTTAGATGAATTTTACCTTGTACTTTTTAAAGTAGCAGCTTCAGAATGAGATTAATAAATGTCCTCAAATAGTAGGGAAGAGGAGATGTGGTCATGGACTGTGTGGTAGCTGTCTTGATTTGCATTTATGAAACATGGTGACATCATACCAGGTGGCTTTGGAAACAGCAGGAGGCAAATGTCATGTTGGATCTGGACAGCAGAGCAGCCACATCCCATCACTGCAGTGTCTGGGGTTTCCTAGAAGAGAATTTATTTTGCAGGGTCATATTCTGCTGTCAACTATAGGGGAAGGCTGCACAAATATGTGACAAAATTCATAATGGGGGAGTCCTACAGGAAATCAGTGGAATGCTAAAGCTTCTTTAGCCTCCCTTCCTTTTAAATCCACCACTGTGATCACCAAGTGTTATCCAGTTCTGGGCTTCTCCATTCAAGAGAAATGTTGACATACTGGAACATGTCCAGAGAAGGGTGACAAAGCTGGTGAGAGGCCTGGAACACAAACCCTATGAAGAGAGGCTGAGGGAGCTGGGGATGTGCAGTCTGGAGAAGAGGAGGCTCAGGGCTGACCTCATTGCTGTCTACAACTACCTGAAGGGAAGCTGCAGCCAGGTGGGGTTGATCTCTTCTGCCAGGCAACCAGCAACAGAACAAGGGGACACAGTCTCAAGTTGAGCTGAGGTAGATCTAGGCTGGACGTTAGGAAGAAGTTTTTCATAGAGAGAGTGATTGGCATTGGAATGGGCTGCCCAGGGAGGTGTTCAAGAAAAGCCTGGGTGAGGCACTTAGTGCCATGGCCTAGTTGTTAGGCTAGGGCTGGGTGCTAGGTTGGACTGGATGATCTTGGAGGTCTCTTCCAACCTGATTGATTCTTTGATTCCAGAACTGTGGAAATGCACTTACGGCTTAAAGACACTTTTGTTCTCTTCTTCATGTCAGCAGCTGAACATAGAAGTTGGAATGCCCAACTTCCAGGGATTCCATAGGTTCTCTCAGTGCAGAGTACTGACAGATTATTTAGGGCTGAGGGGTAGAACTGTCAAAAGCACTTGCATGACACTAGCAATTACACATGGGGGGGGAGAAATCTTTGAGCTTCAAATTCCCACTTACACTAAGAGAAAATAAGAGTTTATCTCCTCTATTCATTGGTGCTAGCTAAGTTGTAGTATGAAACAGAGGAAAGAGTGAAGACAACAGTGTGTTAGTAACGAATGCAAAATAAAAAGATACCAGGATCTTCTTTCTTATCAGGAATACTGTTCAAGTTTGCAGCACAAAAATATTTCAGGATCCTTTATTGGAGGCATTTTTTTAAAGGCATTTTTTGGCCAATCTATATTGCATAAAGTCAGTATTAATGCAGGCATGAAGCCTAGGAAGTTCCTGTTGCATTGCTTCAAAATAATATTTAATCTCATAATAAAGAGCTTTCTTGCATTGACATTTAAACAGCTTGGTTATTGAGGATAGCTCTATAATCACTGAAGCATATTTAGGCATTAGTATCATTGCTCTCTCATAATATACTATAATCTCTGGCAATTAGTCCATGAGGGGAAGTAAAGCCTTGAAATTGCTAATTTATTGCCTCTGAAGACTATTTGTCATTCGTATGCGTGCCAGATGACTTGAGTTGCAATGGTTCTTTCAAATGCTAGAGAGCACAGGCTGTAAAGCAAATTTGACAGGAACCTTTACTTCTTAACGGAACAGAGGTGTTCTACCGAGCTGCTCTTGCTGGATGCTCCAACGTCAGGGCAAGGAGAAGGCATCAGCTCCACTTCGCCTGCAGGTGACACCAAAGGTGCTGTAGGGCCAGAATCTTCTCGAGGCTTGAAGTAGCTTAGCTTACTCCAGACCGAGTTTTGCCGTCAAATATGCATCCCTGCCTCCTGCTGAGGCAAGAGGGAGCTTTGCCTGTGGGTGGAATGTTGCCCTTCAATCCAGCTAGCCTGCAAGAAAGTGGCAAGAGTGGCACATCTGTTGAATTCAGGATCTCTCTTTTGGCAGCACTGACGATAGTGATGCTAATACAGAGCTGGGCAGAGCTAAACATTCAGAAAAGCCATAAATTAATCCCTCTTGTTTTTTCTAGCATGAGGCTTGGCTGATGCAGTGACAGGGGCAGGAATTTTGCCATATGATTGGAGAGAAGTAAAAGTGGGAGCAGCATCTTACATTTTCCAGAGATGTGTGATTTACACATGATCTTATACAGCAGAGCAGGCTGAAGGGTTTCTATGAGAAGGAAGAGAATATGATGGGAGATGGACTATGACTGCAGAATTTAACTGCAGAAGCAGAAAGATTGGACCTGTAAGACCTGGGTTACTGGATGCCTAGAAAACAGAGTGACCAAGAAATGACAGCCTTTTCCTGACAAAGCACTCCTCCAGCCCACTTCTTTTGCACAGATGGCTTATTTTTTAACTGTGCCCTGCCTCGGCTGTGTCAGAGCAGCTGGGCTGGGTTTCAGAATGAATCATCTGCAACCACAGCCAAAACAGGGACATTTTGTTGGGATGCAGAACAAGCCATTAAAAATACAAAGCATCTGGTTACCTTTATTACATGTATTAAGTGGAAAGGCAGCCATCCCATAGGTTGGTATGTACGTGAGCAGAACACCTATTTTGGGGAGTTAAGCAGATTCAAGTTTTGAAATAAAAGTGTACACTGTAGCTCAGAAAATAATACATTATTTATTAGCTGTGACATTTCCAAAAATTCAAATGCCAGTGCTAAATATTGGTGAGCTTGCAATTTTGGGTAGGATTTCAAAACATTTTATGTCTTCTTTTTTGATTAATATTTTGGGTCAGGCTCAACGAGCAGATTTGCAGCTACCCAGCTCTAAAAGCAAATTACACTGTTGTAAAGATGTTATGGGGGTACTGGTACAGGTCATTTGTGTGAGGTTCTGATAGGACTGTGCTCACACTGGGGAACTGCTCTGTTTTCACTGTATGGGTGTCTAAACTGCAGTGCAGAAGGTGTGTGGGTTTGGCTAAAGAGGTGGCTGAGAAACCTGAGTGATCCAAAATGGTACCCAAAGCAGACCAGGACAATTTAAAAGGCATTAAAAAAAAAAAAAAAAAGTGGAGGAAACACAATAAAATCTTCTCCAAAATCGCAGAGCCTGTCTAGAGGTATTCTCCATCTCCTCCAGAAGCAGATTCCACAGCTGCCTGCTGGAAACCCTGTGCCTATTACACTTCACCTGTGAAGGAAGGATAAAAGCTGTATCAGTTTAATGAGAGCTGATTGCAGGGAATCATCTTATGAGCGTGCCAATAGGGCACTTCCCTGAAAGTAGTATTTTGAAGGTGTTTGGGGATTGCCTCTTAGCACTGATGTGATGAATTGCCAGTGATGCTTTTCTGAAGAATGGTTTTGAAAAGACAATCTACTGCCATCTCATTTGTGTCAAGAAGGAACCTGATAAACACACACACAGAGTACACAAGGATTAGCCTTAAAAAGCATACGGGGAGAATCTTGACTAGTAGAAATTGTGTCCTTGCTCCCACATGCAAATACCTGCTCCTTGCAATAAATTACTTGAATGCAATTATGGGGGTGGTGAGAGGGGGTGAACCTCTCCTCCTTAGAAATTCCACCTTAAGATGCTCTCTTACAAGCCCACTGAAGTCAGTTGTGCAGGAGGGAGGTAAGAGAAATCAGGATTTGCCTTGTCCTCTCTTCTTTTGTTTTTGGTTCATTGAATTTTATTCTGGTAATTCAATAAATGTGGTGAAGAAGGCTAGAGGATATGAATTAAATATGACAGGAGACCACAGGAATCCTGACCTTCTGTCTCACAAGGAAATCTTCAAGCCAACCCCCTGCACATACCTATCAGCATTCTAGCTACTGAAATCATTATAAATGCTACTGAAACACAACTAAGTTCACCTTCTCCATTGCACAGCTAATTACAACTTCCCTGAAAACAGTAGCTATCCAGAGACCTCATCCTGTGATATTACTTTGTTTCTTTATGGATGCTTTGTTTTCTACCTTGAAAAAAAAGCATTTAACTTCAAATGTTTCCATTTCATCTATTGTGGCAAGGAGCTCTGTAGTTAAAACATTTCCCAGCCCAAGATGCTCTGAGAAAACTTTAACACTTATGGAACGTGCAGTCAGCTTTTATAAACTTCAGCAGGACACTTAGGCCTATATTTCACATCAAGATGACAGAACTTATATTATTTTAAAGAGTACATCTATTTGTGCTGCTTTTTTTTTTGTTTGTTTGTTTTTTGAGACCTGTCTGCTTTTATTGAACCCTGAATGCTGGCAAGCAAAGCTAGCATTAAAGCACCAAAACAAAAGAATCCCTTCTGATGTCTTTCTACTCCTTGACTATATTGTCAAGGATCACACAGAAGCCAATAACAGTCTGGGAAAGTATGGAAACTGTAGCAGTGATGACCTCTTACTAGATTTTCCAGCCTTTGGAATTTCACTTGGATGCCCTAAGACTACCCAAGATGTATCCCAGTACTATGCATCTGTGGCAAATTGCATCTTCTGGTGATGTTGCATCAAAACTGCATTTTGGAAACCATACTAAAAGCATGCCTTTCAAATACATCCTTATAGCAGTGCTCGTGTGTATGGAAGTCTAGCTGAGATCAGTGGGTATCTGTGCAGTTAAGGACTGAAATACAGTATTCATCTGGGTATAGAAGTCCATCATTTTGTCTGGCATGCCAGAGCTTCTCAGCATAGTGCTTCCTCTAGCACAGGGCTATGAAGTGCTTTCAACGTTTAGATGTGTATGCCTGCATACCGGAGTACAAGTCGTTCCTTGTAACAGACAATGAACAATAGCTCAAGCTCAGAATCGTAGAATCACAGAATGCCAGGGGTTGGAAGGAACCTCTAAAAGTCTTGGAATTATAGAATGGTCTGGGTTGGAAGGGAACTCCAAAGATCATCTAGTCCAGCCCCTGCTGAAGTCAGCGGTGACATCCTCAACTAGTCCAGGTTGCCCAGAGCCCTGTTGAGTCTCACAGAATCACAGAGTTTTAGGGGTTGGAAGGGACTTCCAGAGATCATCGAGTCCAACCTCCCTGCCAAGGCAGGGTCACCTAAGGTTTTGAAGGAGAAAAGGAGAGTCACTTTGAATACCTCAGGGATGGGGCCTCAAACACCTCCCTGAGCAATCTGTCCCAGTGTTCCACCACTCTCATAGTAAAGAACTTGTTATTAACATCCAATCTAAATCTGCTTTTCTCTGGCTTGAAGCCATTGTGCCTTGTCCTTTCACCACAGGCTGTTATAAACAGTCTCTCTCCATCCTTTTTGTAGGCCTCCTTCAGGTACTGGAAGGCTGTTCTTAGGTCTCCCCAGAGCCTTCTCTTCATCTAGTCCAACTTCCCTGGCAGAGCAGGATCACAATAGAAGTAGATGTATCTTGTAGTGCTATATCTTTATTGAAATGCAGAGCAGATGTATAGCAGACTTTGTAACAGACCATCTCTGTCCATACAAACACACACAGAGTCTCAGGCTAATCTTGATCTGCCCCACACCTAGTTAGAATCGTAGGATCAACCAGTTTGGAAGAGACTTCCAAGATCATCAAGTCCAACCTAACACCCAGCCCTATCCAATCAACTAGACCATGGCACTAAGTGCCTCATCCAGTCTTTGCTTGAACACCTGCAGGGACGGCGACTCCACCACCTCCCTGGGCAGCCCATTCCAATGCCAATCACTCTCTCTATGAAAAACTTCTTCCTAACATCCAGCCTAGATATACTCCAGCACAACTTGAGACTCTGTCCCCTTGTTCTGTTGCTGGTTGCCTGGCAGAAGAGATCAACCCCACCTGGCTGCAGCCTCCCTTCAGGTAGTTGTAGACAGCAATGAGGTCAGCCCTGAGCCTCCTCTTCTCCAAGCTAAACATCCCCAGCTCCCTCAGCCTCTCCTCATAGGGTTTGTGTTCCAGGCCTCTCACCAGCTTTGTCACCCTTCTCTGGACACTTTCCAGCACCTCAACATCTCTCTTGAATGAAGGAGCTCAGAACTGGACACAATACTCAAGGTGTGGCCTGACCAGTGTTGAGTACAAGGGAAGAATAACTTCCCTTGTCCTGCTGGCCACAGTGTTCCTGATCCAGGCCAGGATGCCTAGTTGATGAGGAAAAAGACCAACCAGCCCCTCCAAAGAAATGAAGAGGACTATAAAGTTGTGTTACCTATAGAGGTCATAGGAAACTTACAGGTCCAGTCTGTTGAGTATTCCAGCCATGTCTGGCTTCTTTCTGGTGCACACAATATCTCTCCTTCCCCGAAGAAAACAAACCTGAGAGAAAAAACAATCTTTCACTCTATATTAAAAAAAAAAATTGCAACCTGCTCTCCTGTCCTACACCTTTCAAATTCTCTCTGTTGTCTAAAATAAAATAAAATAAAAAAAAAAAGTAACTAGAAAGAAGGACCTTATCTTATCTTTAATTGAACTTTCCCTGAAGGAACAAAATCCCAAGTAGGTCTGGAGAAATGAATCATTGCCTATAGGTGTTTTCTAAACACTAAAGGTTGATAAATATAAGTTTATCAGAATATTCCCTCTCTTCTATGTATTTGCTTTCATCTTTATTCTAAGTGTATCATCCTTCCCTACTTCAGAAGTAAGTGGGGAAAAAATGAATGAGACTTCTTTGTCTTATAAGCTCCTGGTTCCCATGTAAATTTATTTTATAAATTTCAGAAAATTCTCAGTGTAAAAAATGAACCTAAGGTTGGAGATAGTGGATCTGGTTAGGGGGCTTTAACTCATTTAAATGATCCGTTTCTCTTTGAGATAATTCCAAAAGTACTTCAGTGGAAGCTCATCTCAGAGCAACAGGGCACCTCATCAAAAGGTTTAGAAAGAAAAGACAAGGGGAAAAAAATCTTCAATAGCTCCTGTGTCCTTTTATCCTTGATTTACTGAGCATATCAGTTACCCCCCTTTGTTAAGAGCTCTTTTCATTTACAGGTATAAAATAAATTCAGCCATTTTATCAAGATGTTCTTGTTATCAACCACCAGTATAAATTTTACTTGCTGTAGGTGGGGAAGAGGTTTTCTGGCACAGCAGTTGTCCAATTAACTGGAGTATTACAGGCAACAGAAACAGTTCGCCCAGTCTTCTTTCACGAATTACCTGGATGCACAAGGAAGATGCATTTTCCTCTGCCTGGTTTGCTATTTGCATTCATAATGCAGTGTCTCAAAAACGTTGTGACTGGCTACCAGGAGTGGCCATGGCTGCACAAAAAGGCATCCGTACTGTGCAGGTGGGTTTGAGCGCAGGCTGGAGCTGGCATGAGCGAATTATTAATTAACTACAAAAGTAAATCAAGTTGTCCTGTAAGACGTGAAGCTAGAAGAGCCTTGTTTTCCATGGATTTCCATCCTTAGTTCCTTACTGCAGTGTTAGGAATGGTAGGACTTTTAGTGGTGGCATACTAGAACACAAGCCATGGGTTCAGAATGTATAAAGGGGAAAAGTACTGAGTTAAGTAAATAGAGGGTCGAAATGACCTTAAGAATGTTGTAGCAGAAGGAGTTGTGTGGAGTATGAGCCTGCGGTTTGTTAACCTTTGCTTATCTAGTTGCTAACATAGGAGGACTGTCTTAATGAGGTATGTACTGAGGTCTGCCTTAATGACCAGTTAGGATTTGGCATGATCTTTTAGCTTGTATGTTAAGGTATATAACCAAGTGCTAAAAGTACAATAAATGGAACTTAGCTTGCATCAAGCTGCTCCCCGTCTCTCTCAATCACGGCACTGCAGTAGCACTGTCTCTATGTCAGGTGTCCTATAACACTTCTGCTATCAAAGGGCACTCAGCTAGGATCTTGAATCTCCAATTCATGTAATCCCCTCCCTGCATAACCAGGTTCAAAATGCCATTCCCTAAAAAAACCAAAGGATTTTGCCTGAACAAAGACTGAATATTACATCGTGATTCTCGTGCTCCCAGTCCTTGGACTCTTTCTTGTTTATTTATTTCATCCTTTGTTTCTCCCCAGTTATTCAGAATTTCTTAGTGCACCTCATTTTAAGATGTTTGGGAATATCCCTTTGCAGCCACCACTAATTCCTCAGCTACCCTTGAAGAGACATAGGCAATAGAAAGGAAAAACAAATCCAGGAGCAAGAGGGAGAGTAGCAGCAAAAAAATCTGGCAGTTTTGAAGTGTTCTGAACAGTTTTGAGAAGTTCATTTTGTCAAAGTCAGCAAGAAGGAAATGCAGTCCCTTTGATAACAGATATCGACTGAGCTTTGGGTCTGGGGTTAAAGTGAAAGACAGGGATATGGGAAATTCAACTAAAAGAACTAAAAATTGGAAGCTGTAAATGTGCCTTGGGAAACTGTGATAGGAGAAGATAAAAATTACATTCATGTGGTACTTGAGAAATGGATAAAGATGAAAATACTACTAATTCTGAGACAATTAGTCACAATAACCTGTCAGGTCCTCTGTACTGGCTGCATCCTAAATCGCCCTTTGCAGGTTCTGGTCTATGAGAAATGCACTATCATTTAAACTTGCATTTTCTTGGTGTCTTCTGGGTGGAAAAATGTCTGAACACTCATCTGATATCTTTTTTAAGCTTACTAATTAGTTCACAAGTGGATGTGAAACAACAAGTAGATCTCAAGCAGGCAAGAAAAAACCACTCTGTTCCACACAGCCTAATTAAGAGTGAGCTGGGAAATTGTTCTTGACATGAAACAACTGTCACATTCTAGATGTACAGAAGTTCTTGTGTCAGCTGGGCTCCATGTTGGAAGGTCTGAGTTTATTGACATAAACTACAACATCCCATGCTTTGGTATATTCCTCACATAAAAAGATCTGGTCAGGGATCATATGTACCTATCAGGGTTTTGCATGTTCATAGACCAAAAGAAAACTGCCTCTGAATTACATCTTAATACCCCTTGGCACTGGTGACCTCTGGGTTTTCTTAACCACTTCTTTATACATACAGAAGTGCATATTTATGTGCATAAAATGGTAGGGGGTTGTTGGTTGGGGTTTTTTTTCCTGGTTGGTTGGTTTGAGGTTTTGGGAGGTTTTTGGTGGGCCATTGGCTACACTGATATAAAAACCCGTAAGGTTTTGCTTCCCAAAGCTACCAGATCTAATCCAGGCCAGGTCATACAGTTTGAAAATTATCTTCTCTTGGCTGTGCAGTGGCCTGCATGAAATGGCATTGGTCCCAGTCCAGTTCCCTCTGGATCAGTATGTACATCATAACCCCCATTTCTATCAGCAGTGACTGGCAAATTTCCTGGCAGACAGAACCATTTTACCTTCACAACCCATTGCCTCAGGTCAGGCTTGGTGGCATGGCTGGGCGATCTGCTTCGAAGTCCCTGTAGAACTCTTTCTGGGGACAAGCAGCACAGAGCTCTTGAATGAGCACCCTCCCAAAGCATTGCATGCCACCGAGATTGTACTGCACTTGCTTGAATGGCAGGTGTGTTTCTGAGAAGCTGATCCGTTTCTGAGGCAGCCCTCCTGCATGTAGACTAGGAAACAGTGCAAAGAAACTGGATGTGTGCTAGAACCAATATTTCAGTAACCACTCATAAATGGATTCTTCCGGCTCTGCAGTATTGCAGAAGATACCCTACCTTCAGGTCCCAACAGGGAAGATAATTATGGAGAGGCCACCTCTGTATTCCCAGGCTTTCAGCCTAAGCTGCTCCCCTATTGATTTTTATACCAGTGAAGCAGGTGCTTGCTGCCCATTAGGCTCGTTGGTGCTTTCTCCCCAGAGCTCCTATGGCCCAATTAGGCATTCCTGATGGGGCACCGGCAGCCACAGCATTTAGGAGCCTGTGTTTTCCTAAACTCTGACAGTGTTCATGTCAGTGCCTGGCTGCGTGAGCCATAATAAAGGGTCTTCTTTCACTTCAGGGCACCAGTTGTATGCTTTTGAGCAGCTGAACTATTGTACTAGAGTCTTTAACAAGGTCACTGGATGCAGAAGGCACACAGTGGGTGTCCCTCAGTTGCAGAAACTGCATCCCTTTCTTTGAACTCCATGGAATTTTTCAGACTCTTTTATGAGCTACTTCTATTTCATTTTGTTTGCTTGCTCTTTTATCAATGCAAAAGCTCCAGAAATTGTCTGCAACAGCTCACATTCTACTTTGTCAGCCCAAGATTGCCTGAACACGTCTGCTAACTTTGGTAGGACTGTCCTAAATAGACAAGAGTGGAGTTTGTCTCAGTGACTGCTGCTACTAATGAGAACTTATTCACTCACACACAGTGTCTATAATTTGATAAGAACTATGGGCAAGTTCCAGATCTCTTCTTCCTTCTTATATTTACTTTTACTTCTGGGTGCTTCTGTAGGTTTATTTACCTGAATAACTCCAAAGTTTTTTTGTAAGTGGGTCCAAAGGAACCAACTTCATATAGAAAGCCTGAATACCTCTGCCTTTGTTGCTAGTTGACATATTTCCTGTATTTTATCCTTAATTGGCAATGTGACTGTGTCAAATTGCATTTCTGTTCCTGTTGCCTCATTCAGAATCAGTGGAGCTCAATATTCTGTTCAAACTGAGTTATTTGATCTGAATTTTGCAGGGGAATAAACTGCTTGCCAATAGCAGCGTCGCTTTTCATCTATTAACTTTCTAAATGTATATATCTTTATCCATATTATCTGTGGATCTATGCATGAAAGTGCTGGTAGCTGACTCTCCTGATAGTTCAAATTGCAAACTGACTTCATTAAAACCACCTAAGTATAGGATTTAAGTCATAGGTTAGTTTTTCATTGTACTTTCTGTCTGACTATGCTGTCAAAGGAAAAGACTTTATCTTTTACAATCAGACATGTACAAATGGAAAATCCTGGTGTGTTTTCTTAGGCCAAAAAGCAATGGAAATTTTACCAGATCTTGGATTCTCTTGCTTTATTTTTTTAGGCTTAGGAAGATGTATGGAAGTTTGAAGTGGATTGCTCTTTATGTGCCTCTCTGTGCGATTGCCAGGTTATTGAGCAGCTTTTCAGAAGGCACATCACAACCCCATTAATTGAAGCTAACATTGAACATTATTCATTTAATCCCAGAAAATGTATTTTCTTTTTTAGATGCTTTCTTCTGGGTTTTTGTTTTGTTTTGTTTGATCCTTTCCCATGTGCTCATGCAGCTCAGAACCAAGGTCAACTACAGGTCTTGGCATTATCAACCATTTTCCATCCATATTGCTGCTTCTGGCTTCAGTGCACTTAGCAAGAGACCAGCTGAGGAGACCTGATGTGTACAGCACATTTAACTCCTCCTGGACTCAGTCCATCCAGTCTGTGTAAACAAGAGTTCAGGCAGACACTGAGGTACTGAACGTCTTTGGCAGCTTCTGCTAGAGAAAGATGCAGATCTCAGCTGGTGACCACACTGGTAAGAGCAGACTGTGCATGGTAGGGAAGTTGAGATTTGAGATGATGCTTGGACATTATCCTTAATTGCATAGTACAGCTGTAGAAGGATTCTAGAAGAAGGCTTGCAAATAATGCAAAGCTATTGGGATCGACAAATCATAGAATCATTTGGGTTGGAAGGGACCTTTAAAATCGTGGAGTCCAACTATTAACTCAGCTCTGCCAGGTCACCACTACACATGTCCCTCAGCACCACATCTATACATCTTTTAAATCCCTTCAGAGGTAACATGAAAATAAAAATATAAAGATTGTCATGAATTTAAGGAAGGGCTTTATGCTACTGAATCACGAAGTAGGTTGAAATTCAGCACTCAAAAATGGAGAGTAATAGTCAATGGGGAAATAATGTTGAGTAAATACACAAAAGGGGAGTTCTAATTTAATTGCTGCCATTCAGGGAGGAGATCAGGCAGCCACAGTGGATAGTCTTCTGAAAAACTTGAACGAGTGCTCAGCACCAGTCAAAAAACAAACAAAGCCAGAGCACCAGATAGAATTATTAGAGCCATCGGGAAAGAGAACAAAACAGGCAGGAAAAGCCATTTTGGGTGGCATTGTATAAATCCATAATATATCTAAATCGCAAATTGCTGCGCACAGTTTGGCTGATTCCTGCTTACAAAGGATATAATGGAAGTAGTGAATGGTGACAAAGATCATCTTTTATATGGAATAGCTTCTATACAAAGAGTGACTCGATAAGCTAGAACTCAGCTCAGAAAACAGATGGCTGAGGGATGCGATAGAGATCTATGGAGCCGTGGATGGTGCATAGAACACGAACAAGGAATGGTTATTTACTATTTCTAATAACAGGGGAACAAGGGGCAACCAATTAAATGATTGCACAGCAGGTTTAAAGACAAAGATAGTGCTTTTCACAGAATGCGTAATTAAATTGTGAAATGGCTCCCATAAAATGAGAGTAACAGAGTGGGATGATTTTGCTTAGAAAAGGGGTCACCGAGGGTAGGTTGGAGAGAGCTTTCTTACACCATGGGGGAAGGGGAAGAAGGAATGCATATTTGCTATTTATCACAGGAAAAGAAGTTTCCCAATTAAAAACCAGGAGGTGGATTTGAAGCAAACAAATAAAGATAATTCTTCTCCATTGTATTTATAATTAAACTGTGGATCTTCTTGCCAGAGGATGTCATAGAGAGTGGAAGTATAAGTGATACATCTGCTTTCTTTTTCTTTCCTTTTTTTTTTTTTTGCTGATGTCCTTTTTGCAGAGCTGGTCAGACTTGTCTGCCAGAGCCCAAGTTTATTATTGCCAAAAAGTCAGGAGGCCACAATTATTCTACCAGCTAGAACGTGGTCTGTGCCACTCAGGTGATGTGGACAGAGCACAAACCATCTCTAATTTCCAGGCAAAGATAATCCCATGAAACACCTAGTGCAGAATTGTCACAGCCAGCTCTGAATCCTCACTCTGCAGTACACTGCACTGAAATGCCTCTCCCTATTTCCCAATGGCTTAGGCCATGGAGCTGTTCTGCCCAAATCTGGGAAAGAAAATGGTGAAATTGCACATATATGTTAAAATTTAGCCTTTACTATGGTGAGAACTCTAGTTCAGATGCCTCAATGGAAAGATGAAAGCAGAAGAAAACAGCTCTTTATTTTGTCTTTACCAGTAGTGTTCAAGGACCATGATTTATTCTTTGGACATACTTAGCTAGTTTCTGTCCCACACAAGTAGCTTGTTAAGTACATCATGATGGGCACTTGTACCAAGTTTATACTTCTCAGGTGCATAAAAACTTTCCACTAACTTGAAATAATGCACATTATGCGTGGGCCATTTTACCTTTCGGTGACGCCACCATTTGTGATATGACCATGGATTTCTGGAGCATTTTAGACTAGCAGATGATCAAAGTCCATTACAGCAATAAACCCCACAGGTGTTGGCTCTCTATAGTTTCCCCAGAGTTAACTTGAAAACACTCTGAGGGTCTGCTCACTGCCTGACCCGAATAAATCTGAAGTGGCCCCATTCCAGATTTAAATTGCTTTAACTAAACATAACACTGTTATCCAGCTGGCCCCATAATGTACATCAGCAATCTCCCTGGTAGAGACATGAGTGACCTGCTTGGATAATGTACCTTCCCATTAACTAAACCTGTGTATTATAGATTTTCATTTCCACCTGAAATGCCTGCTCCATAAACAATCTCCTGAGCTCTGCTGTGAACAGAATTAGGAGCCTGGGTTTGAGGCTTGCCCTTATGCAGCTGCTGGAGCTGACCATGCTCCTCATATCCTCTGGTTCAGCTGAATACTGACCTCCATCATGCCTCCTGAACTGCACACGGCTGTGTCGCTTGTACACCATTAGAGGCTGCCTGTGGGAGGCTGCCCTCTCAGGTGTGCTACACTGTCTCACCAGATGAAATGTCCTGAGGAAACGATGTAGGAGTTGTTTTACCCTGACCAAATCCAATCTCCTATTTTTGTAGAGGTCCCCCCTGGATAAATGTACTTTGTGATACTTTATTAGGTGAAAAGTGCTGACTGTATGAAAAAAAAAGTGTTTGGAGGTTGATGATCATCTTTTCTACTCTCCACACCACTCTCCTTGCAAATACATTTAATTATATGATGCTGTATTCATTGCCTCACTGACACTAAAGTGCTCTGCAGTTAAGGCCTAAATACTAAACCAGGCACATATTCAAGTGTTGTAAAGTTAGTCCTGCTCTTTTTGCCAGCAACACTGCTACACTGATTTATGGGAAGAGGGGGGAAGGGTTCTGTCTCTTGCTTGCTCTCTGTATTGAATTCTTTCCATTTCTTTTGGGAGGTTGGGCTGGGTGATCTCTTTGGGTCGTTTCCAGCCCCTAACATCCTGTGTGATCCTTTCCGTTTTGCTTCTTTTTTACTGTCCATATTCAGGTGACTTAAACGGTAGGAATGGATTTTCAGTTTCTAATTGCAGATAACTGACTGATATTGGGCATATTTTTAGTGCAAACTAGAAAACTGTTCCCTGGTGCTGAGGGGGATTATAGTGCTTACTGACAAAAATCCAGCTCAGGTTTGCTGAGGTGTAGTATGCAAAATCCAATTTTCTTTAATGAAAGTTTTATTTGTGTTTGTTTTCATGTGATTTCCTGGAAGTAAAAAGCCCTCCAAAAGGCAGAAATTGCTACCTTTGTTCTCTCAGAGTACTGCTCCGCTTCGTCATCGGTTTCATTGTGCCAGAGTTTTGTTCTTTTGGGAGGTTTGAAGCATGTTAGAGCTAAGATGCTGGAGGACAGGCAAATGGACAGATTCTGTGCACTCTTGTCTTCAAAAGATGAGACCTTTTGCACCATGGACATGGAAAAATCCCTCTCTGTGCTCAGAATGTGGGCACACAGGGCAGCTCTGATGTCACCAGTGCAGGCGGGGCAGCATTTTCCCATGAGTTAGGGGGACAAAGACATACTCTGTCACAAGACCTCAGGGCTTAAGCCCTGAATTTCCAGTCTGAAAGGCTTCTGAGCCAACATGCAATGTCTGACTCCTTAGATGCACAGATCCTTGCATCCCACACAGTGAATCTCTCACAGCTGTGATTTACTGTGCTGAAAACCATGAGCTCTGTGCAGTTAGTTCCAACTCTGCAGATGCATGCATAGTGTCCAAACTGAAAAGCTGCAGAACTTTTCGCTCTTCATGGGTAGCCAAAGCCTAATCAAAGCTGTGGCCATAGCCTTCCAGGATGCATGGTGATTTAGTTGGGGCAATTAACGAGGCAGGAATTATAAAATAGGCAGTTAATTTTATTTCTGGAAAGCTCCATCCACAACTCTATACTAAGTAGTTAATTTGGGGTTCTAATTCAGTTGGGAAGATCTTCACAAGGATGTTTATGGGCAATTCATTCATTTAAGAGAATCAGGAAATTGGGAAAAGTTTAGCCACAAAATGGCTTTGCCTCACTTACGAATAGGTGGCCTGGAGCCCTAGGGAAAGTCTGTTCTACTCACTGCTGTGGAGTAGAAAGTTCAAGATAGTCCCTGGCTCCTTTGGGGCAGTGTTGGAACTGCTTGGCCACTGAGAGGCTTCTAGATCTTCCTAGGGTGCTGGGAAAGAGGCAGACGATCTCTGACCTGATCCTAGTTCCTCTTGGCACGGAGGTGTGCAGAGGTGCGGGCAGGATCTCTTGCAGATGTGCAGAGAGCACCATGTCAGTGGCACTTCTTGCCATGTCATGAGGCACTTAAATGCCTTCTCCTGGGAAACTTGAGGCACTTAAATTTCCAGATAGTTCAAGCCCAAAATATCAGGGCTAAGCTGTTCTGAAGCACAAGGCAGAGCTGAACTCATTGTCGAAGAGCAGTGAGGCAGAGGCAGCCAAGCAGAAGCAGCTCAACTGCTTGCAACTTAGCTCAATTTCTGTTACTTGCCCAAGTGCAAAGGCTCCTTTGGCCGCAGAGATTCACCAATCAAAACGGCATTTGCAACACTGACCATATTAGGTGAACCCAGGACTTGTTCACCCTTATTTGAGCAAGACACCAACAAGTACCTAAACACCTGTGGGTACCTGTTTATCACTTTGGGAGGGGACATAATGGCCCAAGCCTTTGTTTGCCTCCCACCTTTGCTTCCCCCATCAGCAGAAAGGTAGGGCAAGCCAGGACATCTAATAGATCTATTAGCCTTTCTGGACAGTGGTCAACATGATGGGGAAGGTTCCTCCTCGGAAAACGTTTGGATAGTTGTTTCTCTGAAGCTTCTGGGACCATAGGTTGAGTATTCATGGGTTTGAAATAAAAATCACCCAAATATACTGTTAATGTATCTCAGCTCCATTGTCAGGGATTTGAGAGGCTCCAGGGGCCAGACAGGGGAATGTGGCCAGATTCTTCTGTGACCTTATTGAAGGAGTGGTGTGCTACACCGGTAGCAGGACACAGCAATTGTAATTTGGTTTATAAACTAGGAATTACAAAGCTCTGTACAGTTTTTTGGGAAAAAAAAGCAAATAGTTACTTTGTAGTAACATTTACTCCTCTCACAGTCACTACTCCTAGCTTTGCCCTTGTGTAAAAGGCTTTAGCTATAACCAGTAGAATTAAATTACTAGCATTTAATAAAGTACTGCAAGGACTTAAAAGTAACATTATTTATAATAGTTTTGCTTACTACTTTTCATAACAAACAAAGTCCCCATTTTATTTGTCTGCGTGCTTTGCTGATGCTTCTGATCAAACACCAAATGTAAGAATGAGTATCTGGCTGAGTCACGTTGAACTCGGCATTTACTGTGGAATTTACTGTGTGAATTAGCATATTAGCACAAACTCAGGGGTGAAAGAAAATGCTGACATCCATTTGTAAATGTTTGTAAATCCTTGGAAGATAGTAGGAAGCAAAGAGGTAGCTGTGCTTGCTCCTTATGGCACGTCCACATTTTCCAGTATGCTCAGAGGACTCTGATGCCCCCAAGGTCCAGATTGGGAAAGGCTTTGCAGATGGCTGTTGGAAGTGCTTTATGCTTTAATGAAAGACTTCAGCATTTAGCAGTGCCAATGGTTGTGTCTTTGGGTGAGTCATGAGCTGTAAAGTCACTTTTTAAATGTAAGAAAGCACTTTCCCATCCTTACTACATTCTCCCATGAAAAGGGCAGAGGGAAAAGGAGACTAAATAAGGTCATGAGTGGTTTCATTGTGCCCTTTCAGATGTATTTCAAACTCCAACACGGCTACATCACAAGATGTTACAAAGCAGGTAGAACATTTGTCAGTTCTTAGTAACAGTGACTACCTGCAAAATGAAGGCTTGACTTGTACAGAGCTCAAGATCCTTCCTCAGCCTTTTTTTCCCCTGCATTTTATCATTAGCACCAATAATAGCATCTGCAGGGAGTAATTAGTAACGCCCAGAGGGGAAAGGAATTCTGCCAGAGGACATCATTATGTCTGGAAAACTAAAGATGCTGTATAGTAAGGTCATGAATAAATTGTTTGAGTCTAGGGTGAAAGGAGAAGACCAGTAGAAGTACAAAGTTTCCTACTGCTGCTAATATGCTTATGAAGAGCACATTAATTTCCACTGGAACACCATTAGGGAAATCAGTTTGTTCCGACAGTTTGTGTTGCTGGATACCATATGTTTACCTTGAGGGAATGTTTGTGGAGAACCACTCTGGGTTAATTGTAAATGTCACAATTAAATAAGTAAATATACAGAACTGTATCTGTGATGTGCATCGGTGCACAGGCACTGTACCAGCGCACTGGTGTGCCACGTAATGTGTGTGCATGTAAATATGTGCCAGCTGGCTTATCTGGACACACAGACTTCAGGTACAAACAGCACCTGCCTTTTGCTTTTCTGATCTGTTTATCATTGTACACATGTGGCACTGCACCATGCCCTTCTTTCTGTTTAATGTGAGCCCCGAGAACTGAGTGCTGCACCTCCCTGTTTCTGGTGACAGTGCTGCACCTTTAATTCATCTGGCACCAAAAAGGCAAGAAGACAGAGTGGGAGGTAATCAGATACCACGTGAAAAAAAATCTGAGCTTGGTTGGAGTCACTTTACAGATATGGGTCAGATCTGTTGCTTTTCAATGTTGTCAGTCATCCCTAATAATCTGCACAGAAACTGAGGATTTTCAGCACCGTGACAGATTAAACCTTAAGAGCACTCAAACAAACCTGTCACACAGGCCTTTATCATGCAAACTTGAGGCCAAGTTCAATAACAGCCTTCTTAGTCTTCTGCATTGCAGAGGCCTTGGAAAATTGATTTTTTGTTTTGCCACTGACTTCAGCAGAACTAGGCTTTAGCTCTCCAAGACAAATTTGTTCCTGTAGATTGTGGCTACTTCTGAAATTCTTAATTTCATGTCCTTAAATAGTCAGATTTTGAGACAGACCAGGTATGGGTGCAGACTTTTCCAGGTGTTCTTGACCACTGATGGCTGATCAGTGGTCAAGATCCCCTTATGATCTGGGTTACCCCTTATGATCTGGGTTTACCATTTTTTTTCCCTTTGAAAACACATTTCAGGGATTTAAAGGTCTGATCTAAAATGTACAGGAGTAAACACAAACCTTTCTATTGAAGAGTGGAAAAAGAATTTCAAAGGGAGCTGGCCTTTGTTTACAGCAGGAATGTATTTTTAACAGTAACAAGAAATCTAATCTCTTAGGGCAACATTAATCCAAAGAAAACACTCCGTGAAGTGTCCAGAGCTTGTTAACCCGGCTAACACCTAAGGCAGCAACGTGTCTTTAAGCTCTACTAATACTGTACAATAATAATTTTTGTGAGAGAAAATCTTCCCCTCTCCCTGAACAGAAACAAGACATATTATTGACTGCCATCCGGAAAGATATATGCTCTGGCCCTCCTGAGTCTATTAATATTTGATGCTGATGGATGTGAGCTGGCAGTCTGGGTTATTAATGGAGTTTGGTTCCTGGGACCCAACCCTCACTATGTAGGGGAAAATTAACAAGAACAAGAACTCCATGCCCAGTGCTCTCGTGGTGCTGCAAAAGTCTGCCATTTACTTTCTACAACAATTAGTACTTTTGAAAATTATAAAATAGGCGAAGGTCATATAGGTGGTGTTAGTTACATTGCTGCCATCATTCGTTTGATTTAAAGCTGACTTTTTAAGGTTCCAGAGATTCCCCTACCTGTGTGTTTGCTCTTTTGGGATACTTCCATCACATTTGTGCTTCCAACAAAATATGCCTCACTCGTGTTAGCTTCTGAATGTCTCTGTGAAGATGTGGGACAGCTTGGTTGACATCCCACAGACTGGGGCCTGGGAAGGGACAGAGCAGCTGGAGAACAGCCAGGAAGAAAGGGACCTGGGGGTACTAGTAGATAGTAGCTGAACATGAGCCAGCAGTGTGCCCAGGGGGCCAAGAGAGCCAATGGCATCCTGGCCTGGATTAGGAACAGTGTGGCCAGTAGGACAAGGGAGGTTATTTTGCCCTTGTACTCAGCACTGGTCAGGCCACACCTTGAGTGCTGTGTCCGGTTCTGGGCTCCTCAATTCAAGAGAGCTGTTGAGATACTGGAACATGTCCAGAGAAGGGTGACAAAGCTGGTGAGAGGCCTGGAGCACAGCCCTGTGAGGAGAGGCTGAGGGAGCTGGGGCTGTTTAGCTTGGAGAAGAGGAGGCCCAGGAGTGACCTCATTGCTGTCCACAACTACCTGAAGGGAGACTGTACCCAGTTGCAGTTAATCTCTTCTGCCAGGCACCCAGCAACAGAACAAGGGGTCACAGTCTCAAGCTGTTCTGGGGGAGGTCTAGGCTGGATGTTAGGAGGAAGTTCTTGCCAGAGAGAGTGATTGGCATTGGAATGGGCTGCTCAGGGAGGTGATGGAATTGCCATCGCTGGCAAGAAAAGCCTGAATGAGGCACTTAGTGCCATGGTCTGGTTGATTGGCTAGGGCTGGGTGCTAGATTGGACTGGATGAGCTTGGAGTTCTCTTCCAACATGGTTGATTCTATGTTTCTATGATTCTAAGGTGTGATGAAAAGCAGAGAGCAGGAACACGCTGCTTCACACGATGGAGCTAGTTTCAATCCCACATCCTGCAAAGAGAATTTTTCCATTGGTTATGTAAGAGTCAAATTTGACTCCTGAAATTAGCAAATAATACACTGGGTAGAGTTCAGATACTTTGATAAACTGGGCCTTGTAAGTGAAAGAAAATAAAATACTTTTGAAAGTTTGTGACTTGGAAAACAGAGGTGTGAAATAGCAAGTTATTTAGAGCTAGGTTTCTTAATATAGCTTTAACATTTCTGGGGGTCTATGATTGAATTAGCTACTCCTTCCTATCATGTGCACCACATCCAGGCATTTCTCTACTCTCATTAACCTCCCAATCTTAGTAGAAAAAAAAAAGAATAATCAACATAAGGAGCACAGCTGTTGATTAATTTTACTAAATAGGATAGAAATATAAAGTACCATATTGCAAAAGTGAAGATTCAATACACAGCATTTGAAATCAGATTAATAGAGTATGTAACTCATTAACAACTGGATAAACGTCTGCTGCGGCATTATTCACTTGGGCAGGTGGCGAGAGGGAGGTGGAATTTACATATCTTTAACAGTACCTGAATGCATTTCATTTTGTAGGTCATTCTCCCAAATCAAGTTCAAAATGTTAATAACAGGATGTGCATTTATAATTAATAAAATCTTACAGCCAGTGCTATAGTTCAAGTGCATTTTCCTCTTATGTAATTAAGAAGTTAAGTGTATTTGGCAGTTGTCACTCAGAAAGCTCTGAAGGTCTCGGTTGTCAAACCTGGGGATAAAAATCTCATTAAGGCAGTTATTTTTCCAGTGGAGGCCTGTTTGCAAAGTAAGGGCATATGAGATGGGCAGCCAGAATGACCAAGCTCTGCGAGTCCGTAAAAGCAAAGTCCATTAAAGTAAATGCCAAAACTCAAAGGCATGTAGAATAAAGATGAAACAGCCTGATGTTCAGCTTGTTTACAGAATCTTTCTTTGGGACACCCAAAGTGTCTGTGTCTGACTGCCCTCCACACAGAGGGAGTCTACAGAAGTCCATCATGCATATGGCCAGGGAGAGCTCCACAGAGCGTGAGCTGATCTGCAAGCACAGAATCAGCCAAGGAACTGGAAATCCACCTTCTGCTCCCACCTGTGGCCCAGGTGCTGTTCGAGTTCATCTGGTTCCCAAGAGGGTGTTTTAGCTCTGCGCCGCTCTGTTCTACCTCCCTTTTCAAAGGGGTTTTCTTTTACTTCTCGATCAACTAGTTCAAATCCGGATAAGGTCAGTTGTCATAGAAATTATTGGCAGTACCAGCAGCCTGGTGTTGCACTTGAAATGAGTTGGGAGTTTCAGTCACACAAGACACAGCTTTCTAAGTGGCACTAATTGGCTGTCTAATTGTCACATACAGGAGAAAGGCAAAGGATTGATTAGGCGTGGAGACTGAGTGCCCCTTTGCCATCCCGCTCGGCTTTGGATTCCTGCAGTTCATTCTGTAGGCATGCTGGCAGGGTAATGAGGGGCAGAGTGCTTTGGATTTGCTGGCTGTCAAGAAAGCACCTTTTACTGCCAGGCCTTTTCAGGGGAACTTGTTTTACTCCACCAAGGTCAAAGATAGCATCTTTTACAAACACTGCTTTCACTCAAAAAGCAGCAACTTGTAGGATTTACTTCTGAGCATCTTTTAACCGTTTCTTCTCCTTCCCTCTAAACCATATAAAATAGGGTGAGTCATACTGGTGCTAGGCAGAACTGCTACAGCAAGCATATGGTGGTTTATGGTGCTCAAAAATCTGTTCATATTTCCTTTTACTGTCTCAGTGTCTGATGCTGTGATATACAGGCTCCTGGAGGTACTTGCTGTGGCATAGGGAAGCTGACATTTTGTGCATTTATCTCCTGATAAATGGATCCTCCTATCAAACAGTGAAGCCTCTCACCTACAAAAATACATTTTGACCAATATCTTTTCCCCTGATCTATGGTATAGGTCACACTGTACAACGTGGTTACTATTTAACTTCAGAGTAGGAGAGCTTACTCTGACATAGAACTAAATTATTAAAGCTTGACTTGCTGAAAGAGTGAATTTAGGAGCTAATCTGTGATGTGGAAGTCAGGACTACGCATAGGAGAAAAGGACAAAAACTACCTGGTGTATGCTAACCTGTGTAGACCCAACTATGGCACCGAGCAAGGAGTTTTAAAGGACTTGTGTTCACATTCTGATTCTCTTGTTCTGTCAGATTAGCAGGGACCGTGTCTGTCCTTTCAGCCACAGAAGCTAGTCAGCGCACACTGTGGAAATAATTCTCTGGTTTTGTAACACCTAAGTACTTACTCTCCTTCCCCTCACTTTCCTCACACCTAAAGCAGAGATAGGATGGAGACTGTCTGCTTCAATGTTCTGCTCTGTCTGCCTCCACTCTCTGACACACACGTCACTCCTTGTTCAGCGTTCTTCCTAAAGCCACAATCTCATGCAAATTAATTGAAAGCAAATGCAGGTACCAGCTATGCATCAGAAAGGTCTAAGGCACCTGCCATGTCATTTTCCTCTCTGCCAGCCTGTGGAAGAAGAGCACGTATGAGATCCTTTAGTTTCTTTAACAACCCTATTCTTGGAATATATTTTCCAGGAACTGCAGAGCAGTCTTTGCACCGTTTCAGACTGTATATTTTGTGATTAGTGTTCTGTAAGTGATGTTTTGCTTAATGGTCTAACATCTGTTCTAGGAGGTTTGTTTTTGTAACTTCCCCACCTCCTGCTGAATGAACGCCAGAAACTTGTCCCTTTCCTCCAAGTCAATCAAGGCGCTAATTGCATCATAAACATGGGAAGCAGCGGTGACTGCTCAAGTGCTGAAGATTCAGCAATCAAGTCCTAACACTCCGTTTACTGTTCTGAAAGAGAAAAGCCTCCCTGTGCAGAGGCAGGAATTTCCTGCAATTCCAGTTTCTTCAGCTGACTCTGGCTTTTTTTAATTTGGTTTGCAGGGAGATGACTGCACCATTACCTGCATGGCAGGAACCTACGGAACCAATTGCTCATCAGTTTGTAATTGCAAAAATGATGGTGCGTGTTCCCCCGTGGACGGGCTGTGCTATTGCAGAGAAGGTAAACAAAATTCAGATTTAACAATCGTCTGCAATTTGGCACCAGTGCTTCTCCCCTTTTAAAGTGGCACAGCTGTGCAGTCAGTAACTCCACTATTTTCTTGTGCCTGACGGTAATTCAACAGTCTGCCCAAGTATCAGAACTCAACAGGGGCTTGACTGTATGTTTTGTCTCTGCCCTGAACAGCAGCCAGACTTAACTGCTCTGCTGCAAGAACAGGTCACAGAACTAAGTGTGCTGGCAGAGCCGCAGCTCCTCTCCAGAGGAAACGCAAAGCAATCCACAGAGTATTGGGGGGAGTGGGGAAGTGTCTATCTCTTTGCTGCCCCATTTCTCCAGGGCTCAAAAGCCCTTGTTCTTCCCTCCGTGACTAGCACAACTGGGTGAGGGAGCAGAGACAGCCTCCTGCCTGTCCTTTCTCTAGCCCATTGCACTGGGCTATGCCCAGTCATGATTACCCTCATCAGCCCTAGAGTCATAGAGCTGTTTTGGTTATAAAAGACCTTCAAGATCATTAAGTCCGAGCTTTATCCCAGCGCTGCCAAGTTACCGCTAACTATGCGTCTCAGAATGACATCTGTAAGTCCAAGGATGGTGGTTCCACTATATCTCTGAGCTGCCTGTTCCAAGGCTTGACAACCATTTCAGGGAAGAACTTGTTCCTACACATATGTCCAAAATTCCTTATGAGGCTAGCAGTGAATATAACCAATGTACCCAGTTTTCATTGGAGAGCTCTCGTACTGCTCCATGGCACGGTGGCTCTGATGTTCCCTGTGTGGCAGTGCCTTCCCCTGGAAGACCAAGATGAGCTATGCCTATATGGCTTACATAAGCCCTAAAACAGAAGTGAGGCAAATAATGATAAAATCTGGCATTTCAAACACGAATTAATAGATCACTGTAGAACCTCATTTAATGAGGGTGTATAAACCATGAGTTACTGCTCAACTCCATTACACAGAGCTGCGGTGTAATGAAAGCCATTGTGTGCCTGGTAGTTAAGATTTGAGCCTTAATGGTTAGAAATGATGGCCTTGGTCTTTTTTCAGGTGTAATAACTTCTTTATATTAAAGAGCATTCTCAAAAAAATACGAGGTAAGGAAGAGGCAGCATCGAATGTTTCATGCACTGCTCTCCAGCCTGCCAGGCAGTACTGAGCTCTCTCTTACTGCCCAAGCAGTTCCCAGAGAGACATCAGATACCTTAGTCTGATAAATAGCCAATACAGTGATACCTGTATCATCCTTCTGCTAGGGTAGATGTTGATAGAGGAAGTTAGGAGGTCATAATTAAAGAGTCAGTATTTAACCCCAAGATGGCCTGAATTTACACTATGATCAGGAGGAAGTTTGTCCTAGAATCAAGGGCTGAAGTTCAAGCTGCCTTTCTTGGTGCCACTAAAACACCCCAAATGCTGTTTCTCTCCTTTGTTTCTTTAGGGTGGCAAGGAGTGGACTGCTCTATTCCATGTTCAAGTGGAAGTTGGGGTCTGAACTGTAACCAGACATGTTCGTGCACAAACGGAGCAGCATGCAGGCCAGCAGATGGCTTCTGTCTTTGCTCACCTGGATGGCAAGGAGAGTACTGTGACCAGCCATGTCCTGTGAGTACACCTAGGGTGGGCTTGCATCTCCTTTTAAACCATAGTCCATGCAGCTCTTCTAAACGTATGGTAGGTCAGCACCTCATTTTGTCTAGAGATATCTGAAGGCAGTCATGTGTAAATAACAGATTGGGGTTCTAGCAGTCAAGTGGATGCATTATATTTTGCATTATGTTTTATCAGAGTTATTGCCCTGTAATCTGCTTTTTCCTGCACGTCATTTTTCAAAGTGATCCCTCACTTGGTTCTCTGCAGAAATGTCAGGCACTGAGTTGTTTCCATCTTCTCCCTGTTCATTTAAAAAATGCGACTCAGCATTAAGAGGGACAAGACAGATGATTTTGCACGTTTTAGAACTGAAAACTGATTACTGAAAGCCTTTTTTATTTATCTTTTTGGAAGGATGGAACATATGGTCTTAATTGCAGTGAACGTTGTGACTGTAGCCATGCAGATGGGTGTGATCCTGTCACCGGTTACTGCTGCTGTCTTGCAGGCTGGACAGGTAAAATCAGCAATTACCTTTGTAAACCTTGTGGGGAAGGCAGTGCTGTTTGGAAGGTTTCATGAGGGTGTAGTTGGGTTGTTTTGCTTTGCTACTGCATCAGTTATAGCAATGGACTTGTGACTGCACACGTTTAAATAATAGATTGAGACAAGATCAGCTGAACTTACCCCTATTCTGGTGACTCATGATGGTGACAGTAATTGGCATTCATTAAATTTGTATTCAGATGAGTTGAAGATGGCTCCAAACTTGGAGTCAGGTGTTAGCCTTCTGTAAAAAAAGAATCCTCCGGAGAGATGCAGATCATCTGGAAATCCTGCAGAGCTTTTCTCCTTGAATGGCCCTTTCCACAGGGGTGCAGTTGTGGTACAGTGAATCCTGGGACCATCGTACCTGGGGATGCAGAGAGGAGTTTTCTGAAGGCCAAGAGTCATTGTAACTGCTCCATTGTGCAAAACCCAGTTTTGTCACAAAACCTTGTCTTTATGCTTTTCCCCTTTTCCTTTGCTTCTTTTCACAGAGAAGGGTAGTTATGGAGAGCAGATTAATGCTGGTTTGACAAAGAGTTCTCATAATTAGACAGAGGCAGAGAGAACTATTCAGTGAAGTCAGAGAGCCCAGGCTGGAGATCTCAGTACAATCAGACCTGCACTTGACTCCTGACTGATATGTCTCTTTGCCAGCTTTTGACTGCTAACGTAACAGCAGTGGGGGGCAAGTTATTGACCCAACCAGTATTTCACACTTAGCTGCCTAAAATACTGGTTAATCTCCCTCAGCTCTCTGTAGAGGCCCTGGGGGGAAATAAAGTTATATTCTTGCCCATAACTGCAGAACCACCAGTGGCACTGACAATCAAAATGCATTTATGTGAACAGCAAATCATTTGGAAAATCTAATTGTTTTCCAAACAAGTACAAGCTGGAACAATATACAGAGCAGGGCAGGCTGCTCAGACAGCCAACATTTGAGCTACTGTCTCTCTAACCCTTCATTTATACCTTAAACCAATAAGGTTTCTGATGCAGAGAACATCACCACAGCAGCTCAGCTGCTAGAAGCATAAAACAAAAGCAATTAAATTATACCTAGAACATACAATGGGGTAAAATATTTTAAAGTAATAAATAAAATGCAAAAAATAGGAAGTTCTACACACTGCTTAACCACAGAGGTACTTTTAAAGATACTGGGTATGCATCCCTGAAAAGGGCATTTTTCCCACAGGCAAAAATCTCTTTTATGAGCTGGCTATTATCCCCTCCTCCAGCCTGCATTCTTCATTCACAAGACTGCATTCATCTTCCTTTGAGCCTCTTTACCATCAATATATCCATCTATCAGGCTTTAAAACTCTACTGTACATAATTGATGATCATCAGAAAAACAGTTGGTAGGCTTTCCTGTAGCCATCATGAGTTTCTTCAACTGAGAAAATGCTTTTTGAAAGTACAGTAAATTAAAGAGGTATATTTATACACACTTACTCTGGAAGTTTATTACACATATCTCTGGAGATTACATTCCAGAGGAAGCTGCAGAAAAAGTACTTTGCAGATAATGCAGACTAAAGGTGTGGCTTTTTCACAAAGGCAACAGGTACTTTGTACTCACTCCCGTGCCCACATGCAAATGTACATCAAACGCAGACACACAGTACTCCAAGTAGAAGAATAATTTCTGTGATATCCTCCTTTTTTTAAATTTCCATAGTGGGCCAGATAAATGTCTATTAGCTTTCCAGCAAACTAAGGACTTTATCCTTCAGTGTGTCCCAGCAGTTCTGGAACTCCTTTCTTCAGGATCACGTTTCAGGGAGAAAATGTCGCGTTACTATTTGAGGCCAGGTTGGACCTGAGGTGTTGACAGGGCCCTGCAAGGTGTGCACTGGAAATGTTGATAGACAAAGTCAGCATGTGTTTTGTCAATTCTGCTTCCACTGTTTTTTCCACTTGGCTTAGCACCACACACAAGGATAAATTCTGCTCATGCTAGTTCAAATGTAATTTAAGAAACTCTTCAGCTAGATAATTTTATTTTCATGCTAAGGACTGTGGCATGGGTGAAAGATTTGTCTCATCTGTAGTTGTTGTGAGCTGGGCCAGGATATGTATTTCAGTGTGTTTTATAAATATGATGTGATAAATAATTCAGGTTTACATTTTTGCTTTCTGAATTTGGTACTAATTAGGCAAGGCCTGAAAAAGATCGGAAAAGTTCAGGATTGTGGAACATCTGAAGGTTTTCCTGCCCACTCACACCAGACACAGAATTCATGTCGCTTTCTGATCCTAATAGCCACAAAACTTAATCTGAAACAGCATATGCTGTATGTTCATCCCACACGTGGGACTCCCTCTTGATGTCAGTGTTTTATGTAGAGATCAAGGGGAAGATTGAACCCATTTTCTTTAAAGGAGTTTTCAAGATGTTACTGATACTAACCTTCAGAGACTGTTAGATGGTAGCAGCATGGAGGAAGACTGGGAAAAGAAGAAAAAAGGCATATAAAGGGTAGCATACAATGTAAGTTAATAGTAGTTTACCATCCTTTTATTATGTGATGACTGCCACCCATCGAAACTATTGTTCAGGACAATGCCCTTCCCTGTGTACCACCTGGGGGAAGGAAATTTTCAGGAGCTGAGACACCTGGCAGAGGGGGGAAGGTGATGAAGAAAATCCCACTATCAACCAGGAGATCACAAAGCTGTGCAAACCAGCTGCATGCATAAATAAGCACACTGGTAGCAAGCTGCTTAGAGACCTGTATATATGGCTTCTTTGAGGTTCACTGGGGAGTTGCACGTGTGCAGCCAAAGGCAGAAGGTAAATCAGATCTAAAGATGACTGCACCCTGTCATTATTGCTGAAAATTACCCAACCCCAGGTACATTCTGTCACAAGGTGGCTTTGGAGATAGCATGGTGAGCACAGTGTTGATATGTAGAAGACCAAACCCACACTGTCAAAAGGCTCTCATTTGATACAAGCAAGGTAAAACTTGTTCAGATGTGGGCCACAACTGGATCTGTGACCTGCTGACACAATGCAGAGCTGAATTTTGAATGAAGTGTCAGGTGCAATAACAGTGAGGGCTCTGCCTTGCACTGAATGGAGTTCTCCAGCTTGGACCAGTACTACATACACACAGCCTCACGTGTATAAATAGTACCTTGAAATCAAAAGATGTGTTCATATCTATTGCTGGGGTGAAAAGGAGATGTGTAGCCTGCAGAAGGATCAAGGCTTCACTGGTTAAACTGTTTGTTTTCTGAAGGTTAATAAGGGTTTCTCTTGCTCTGGCTTCATTGTAGAATTGTAGAACAGTTTGGGTGGGAAGGGACCTTTTGGGTCATCTAGTCCAACCCCCTTGGAGCAAGCAGGGACACTTTCAGCTAGAGCAGGTTGCTCAGAACCTTATCCAACCTGACTTGGAATGCTTCCAGGGTTGGGGCATCTGCCACTTCTCACTTCTGTGCTTGCAGTATGTGTGCAAACAGATATATGCCTTGAAGCTCCCAACGGACATTTGTGGAAGAGGTGTTATTTTGTGTACATTCAGGTTACAACGAAAAATGCTTGAAAGTACAGTGCTTCAGTGCTAATTGCATCTGGGTAATTAAGGATCTTGCACTCTCTGAATCAGCAGAGAGAATGGAAACAGATTAGCTGTGTGGTGAGCATTCCTTTAAAGTCCTTTGCAAGCAAACAGATCCTAGAGACTAGGCATCAGCCTCGCAGCCTTCTCTTTTAGGCTCCTCTTCATAAATAACCTGAAAGTGGACAGAAATTGCCTGGCTGCCCTGCTAGCCCTGCTGGGTGGGTCAAAAGCTAAGAGAGGACACGGGGAGCTGACGTTCTTCCGTTAGGTGTAGCGCTGCGTGGCTCTGGAAATTACAGCTCCAGCTAAGCCATATGGGCTTTGCAAGCTGAACTGCAACCCCCCTCAGCTTTGTCCTTTCTCCCCAAGTTGGCTGCTAGCAGCCTGTTCTGTACCAGAAAGCGACAGCTTTCACAGATAACGACGACTTTTTACTACATAGCCTTCAGCTGGTTCCCTCACAACAGCCCTCAATAATTAAATTGATTACAGCTGCTGGCTTGTCCTCTGATTGCTGGAGGTGCTTCCTTTGTGCTTGACCTGAGCCAAGTTAGCAGGACTCTCTGGGAAGCCAGATGCAGCCATTGTTCATCCTGCCTTTAAGACCCAACGTCCATCCATATTCACAGCGAGACGTCACACTCGCAAGCAGACTACCGAAAGGAAAGCCACAGGCCTGGCTGATGGTCACAGCGAGCTCATTTCCTCCCTGCAATGAGCCAGTGTGCTTCACGTTCATCGTGGCAGAGATTACCTTATTGACCTTTCAGGTATTACAGTGGGATTAACCAGGAAGCGTTCCACAGGGGTATGTATTCCAGTCCTGTAAATATTGAAGTCAGTTAAAATCTTATTTGTAACGCTTTAATCCAAAATTCTGTCTTATCCAAATCTTGCTTCTATCTTTTTCTTTCTTTTTCTTTTTTTTAAACACACTCTGTTTTTTGAAGGAAAATTGCAGTTCTGATGCTATCTCAACTGTCCACTCAGTAGCTTTTCTGCATATCCATACCCAAAGTTTACTCAGTAGATTTTAACCTTCCAAAAATGTATAGGGAAAATAGTCTGGTGCTGTAGATGTAAGATGGAAGATACAGAAGTGTGCATCCTACAGTTAATTATGAAAGAACCCCTCACAGATATTACTTAATTAATCAGGATTGCAAGCACAGGTATGGAAATGATAGATGCTGCTAAGGAAGCAACATCTTAGGCTGGGTGTTAGGAGGAAGTTCTTCACAGAGAGAGTGACTGGCATTGGAATGGGCTGCCCAGGGAGGTGGTGGAGTCGCTGTCCCTGGAGGTGTTCAAGAAAAGAGTGGATGAGGCACTTAGTGCCATGGTAGAGTTGATTGGCTAGGGCTGGGTGCTACATTGGACTGGATGATCTTGGAGGTCTCTTCCAACATGGTTGATTCTGTGATAATCTTATTGCATTGGTACTACTCACCTTGGGACTTCATTCATGTCTCATAAGAGCAGCCTCCCTCTGCCACTATGTAAGGGAAATCAAATATATGTATTTCACTGTCCTTTACAACCTCAATAGCTTCTGTATGTTACCAGCAACATAAACCCTAATTGTCTCTTATCATGTCCAGAAATAGTCGGTACAGTGGTTGTGGTAGTCTGCAGTTGTAGGAATTTCCAAGTGTGATTGTGTAAGCAAGTTAATGGGGTCAGGAAGCACTGGCTGGTCACAGATAAGGTGAGCTCTGAGGAATGAGACTTCACATTTTGGAGAATTTGCAGGCTGAGAGTGACATCTGCACTGTCACTCAAACACAGAAACATGTTTCTTTCCCTCCTGTGGACACATTAATTCAGTAAAACTGATAAGCCTTTTGCTCCAGGGAAGGCCTTTTTGAATTTTAAAGGAACAGTGACCACTTTGACGGGGAGCTCTAAGGGATTTTTAACTTCACTTTTTCTGAGCTCTTTGCAAAAAACGCGCTATGTCTGCCAAGAAAAAAAGCCCAGCTTTCCATTTAGCTTCCCATTAAATGCATCTTGTTTATATTTATACTACTTCTCTTCCACTGCAGTTTATAATCTTAGAGACAGAACTTATCCTCAGCTGCACTAGGTTGAAGCCAAAATAATTCCATTGTCATTAACAGACTGACTCCAAGAGCTTACTGATATAATTGGCAGCTGACTTTTCCATGCATCTTTAAAACCAGTAAAAATCTAGGACTTGTTTTATGCACCTACAGGTCTTTAGCTGAAGAGTATTTTAGATTTCACAGGATTACAGGTTGGATTCCCCTCCCCCCCCTTCAGACTGTTTGGTACTCTCATGGTTTTTC
The DNA here is from genome assembly GCA_013400475.1 of Tricholaema leucomelas. Taxonomy (NCBI): domain Eukaryota; kingdom Metazoa; phylum Chordata; class Aves; order Piciformes; family Lybiidae; genus Tricholaema lacrymosa; species Tricholaema leucomelas. The sequence goes on along the minus strand of WAAF01012438.1, from coordinate 731,478 downwards.
TACAAGGCCTAAAATATCAGAATGGAGCAATAGTAAGTTCCTATTAAAGATGAATTTTCTAGATGTCTAACCCCATTATCTACACCATATTTTGGACTTATCATTTTTGGCAGTCTTATCCCGGATTTTTAAATTAATAATTCATTTCTGTGATTATTCTGTATCCTTACATTAGCTTTAAGCAGGCAGAAAAACTAGATGATTTTAGAGTCAGCCTAAACTGGTGCATTTTAGCCTCTCCTCTGGCCTCTGCCTTTCAAATGGAGAAGTCTTTTCCATATCAAAAAAGGTATCCCTACTCTGTGGGTTCGACAAGTGCCCTTTAGTCTATGAATGTAACATAAGCTTATTAGAAATTAGCTTTAATTTTTCATTGACTTAATTTCAAGTGAGTTGATAAGATTTTAATGTCAGGCTGTGCTTAAAAATTCTCTCTTTGACAGGAACCTTTAAGGATGGTTCCTGCTGATACAGGGCTAATTTTAAAAAATATGAATTATGAAGTTATATCAAAGACTTCATTGATGTCCTGACATTAAGTATGTCTGTGCATTCCCTGGCAGATATTTAGGAGGCTTCTGATTCTCATCTAGGGGGGGTTTAGTTGTGTTTGGCCTGTGCCAGATTTACTATATATTTCACCTTTCATGAAATCAATTGGATTTTTGCCACTCGTTCAGTGGGAGTTGGATCAGACCCCTAGACTATAATTAGAACCTGCAGTAAGCCTCCTGCTAAACTGAAGCATGCATGCCAATGGTTGCAGTCTTAAAAACACAAAGGAGATGCAAGTTCATTTGTGGTTGTCTTTATTTGGGGGGTTATTTTCCCTTATTGAAAGACAGCTTTTACATTTGTCTTTAAAGATACAGCTTGGATGGCATCCTGGATTATTCTAATTTAATGGGTTCTTTTTCCATTCCAGTGTGGAGCCATTCTATATATAAGCCTGGCTATGTCTACAATACACTCACCTATAAATAAATGCGAAGCAGGAGCAGTGAAAAATTAGTTGTGAACATTTCAACAGACTAAATACTAGCTGCTGGCATGCTGTGTGTGACAGAGGAAACAGGAAAGATCACTCGATAAACAACCAGCGAGTTAAAGTGCTGTACATATATGTTACTGGTGGAAGTGTTTAGAGTGACAAATGCTGTAAACATCTTCCTGCCCGCTGTACCCAAAGGAGAGAAGGTTGGATTTCAGCCAGCGTTATTAAGCACGAGTTGCTTGTGCACATTCAGGTGTACAGCAGCTCTTGCTAAGCTGCGTGCATAGCTCATGGCTTAGCTTGGGGGCTTGAAGCTAAAAGACAGGAAAACAATACATTTTTCTTATTTCTAACTTCCTTCCTTAACCTGCTTGGATCTTTGCCAGTTTTCTCATCTTTTCTGGCTTGAAACCACATCCAGAACTTAAGATGTAGTAGAAGCATAGGATCATTAAGGTTGGAAGAGGGCTCTAAGATCACCAAGTCCAACCAACAACCCAAGACCACCATGGCCATTAAATCATGTCCCAGAGTGCCATGTCTACACATTTTCGTAACACCTTCAGGGATGGGGACTCCGCCACTGCCCTGGGCAGCCTGTTCCAATGCCTGACCACTCTTGCAGTAAAGATGTTTTTCCTAATATCCAACCTAAACCTCTCCTGGTGCAACTTGACATAATTTCTTCTTGTCCAATCTCTAGTTACTTGGAAGACCAACCCCCATTTCACTCCAGCCTCCTTTCAGGGAGTTACAGAGAGCAATGAGAACTTTCCTCAGCCTCCTTTTCTCCAGGGTAAACAACCCCAGTGCCCTCAGCCACTCTTCATATGACTTGTTCTCGACATCAAGGTTTGTTCTACTTTTCCAGTAGGAAGTGAGTGTCCTAAAGGCTGTGGAAAGCTGCATAGGTGTTGACTCCTTTTAGCACTGTTCTCTTCAAGGTCTGCCCTTTCTCTAAGCAGTGACTTTCCTTCCTAAGATAGTGCACCCTGGAGAATATCCAGTAGCAAAGAGAACCAGAGGATTTTTAATTTTAGGAAACATTTTGACTTACTCAATTTCATGTGAGTTAAGTCTCTTGCCTCAAAAGCTTTTATTGCAGAAATTCCCCGAGTTGGATGATTCATGTCTGGAGTTTTCTCTAGATAATTAAGAGTAGGGGTACGATTAGTGCTCCACAGAGGTGCATTAGGCTGTGAGTATATTACTTTCAGCAAAACACTTACATTAATGGGTGCATAAATCGCCCATGCAGTGATGAGAGAAGAGACAATTTAGAATTTTTCACTGGCTGCAGGGGAAGGCTTATTCTTCATTATTTAGGATTTGATCCTGGAGCTTTCATTTAGGCTGATGTGCAACACGGCAGAGTCACCCCACCAGTGAGCAGCGCTCAGCAAGGTACATGAAAGCTCCACCACATCCATCTGGAAAAAGAAAAATGATGGTTAGAAAAGTGGTTTGAGAACACCACAAAGGTTTGTAGATGATGTCTTTGTGGCCACGGCTATCTCTGTTGAATAGTTTCACTGTATAAAAACAAAAATAGCTTAATTTTAGCCTGGATGAGCAGCCATCAATTTTTAATGATTCCATTTAATTTTATGAGAGATCCCTTTATGTTTTCTTCTATCTGCTGCCCTCCCCAAGCAGATTTTCTTGTTCTTCAGCATCCTTAAATGCTGAGCTGTCTCCATTTGTGCTGCTGTGTCTCTGACTGGATCTGAGTCAAATACTTCAGGGTTTGCCTCAGGTAGGAATAAATATGAAGATAGAAAAAGTTACAGCCAAATTATCACATAGTCTTTGTGAACCCTTCTTCCCATGCTGTCAGAACAACTTCTGAGCAGCTGGTCCAGAGATAATCAGACAATTCTTATGTTCTTATTGACTTTTCCTTTACATTTCTAGACTGAAGCAGCCAAATATTTGCACTGATCGCATCGCAAATGCAAAGCTGATTTGAATAGAATTTATAGGGAAAACGTAAGTGCTACAGCAGTAACAGGACCAGGGAAAGAGACAATAATAAAGAAACATGAATGTATGATCAAAGAAATCATTCTTGGAAACAAATGTTTGAATTAGGAGGCTAACGAAGGCTTCCAGGTGACCTCAGTGGACTGTGGCTCCGATACTCCCATGACAGTCTCATGCCTGTGGACTCCTCCAGGACTGAGGTCTTGAAGGGAGCTGTGCTACAACCACCAAAGTAATGGCTGCAGGTGGGACAGTCCTGCATGATGGAGACTAGAGGGATGGTATCACAAGAAGGGGCAGCCCGTCCTAGAGATAACATATTCAGTGATGCATTCCCATATCTCTTTTCAGTACAATCTAGGGCTTGCTGGCCCACTTTCCAGCGTTACTTATCTACAACAGCCTTGCAGCTGTAATCACTGGGTGAACTTCTGCTGTTGAAGCCATATCACTGCTGTTGTGGTGTTGTCACTATTTGTGTCAACTGGCAGATAAACACCACTAACAATTAGTAGTGCCAGGAACAAAAGCAACTGGGCATTCCAGATCAAAGCCAGGCATGACTCACCAAACTTCAGGCCCCTCCATAAATCTGATGCCTATTTATGCATAAAAAGTATTTTTTCCCCCCACCAAAGCTATTCAAATGCCAGAAATAAGAGATTATTATGACTTCATGTCAAGTTGAAAGACAGGTGGAAGAGAGCACAATGTTTGTGTTGGATTCAGATGTCTACTGAAATCATTCCTGTCACTGCTAATTGATGTTGCATCTGTCTTTGGATTGTGACTATTGAAAAAAAAAAATTAAAAGCTGAAGATCTTATTCAGAGAAATAATTACAGTTGTACACTGGTGGGTATAAAATTAAACTACATGGGGGGAAGGGAGCTACATCCTATAATTTATCAAATTCCTGTGTCTCTGGAAAGTAATTAGATGCTGGGCAGCATGCAGGTCCTGCTGCAGAGGCTACTGTCAAGGGGATAGCAGTGGTCAAAAATAGGCCACTGGCTCTCATTTATTCCATCCATTTTTCCTCTTCTATTGTGTTTGGAGTATTAGTTTCCAACTATCTTGAGAGAAGGCAGAGAAACAATGGCAGGCTTTATTAAGAGCTAGACATGTAATCCCAGAGCATGAGTGCGATTGCAGAAGTAAGCTGGAGAGGGGAAAAAGGGAATTCTGCTTATGCCTGGCTTTTAGGAATTTCAGCCTTCCAGGTGCTTCAGTTACAGGCAACACCAAATCTGCATTACTCTGACAAACTTTCACTGTAGCCATTGAGGAGTATTAACAGAGGCAGTGTATGAGATAGGCAGCTCCTCAACGGAGCCCTTACGTCCCACATGTATGGCTTAGCTGGAGATTTTTCTTCCTTTTCCTTGCTCCTTTTGCTGTTGCTGATGCAGGCATTAGCTGAATCCTTCGCAGTTCAATTTGTACATTTTAATACAAAGAACCCACTTCATCTGGTAAAAATTTATACTGCTCCATATAGGCCAGGTGCAAACTTCTATCATCTTGAGTCGCCAGCCACTCAAGTACAATATATGATATATCATTACCATGCAACATACCTGACTTGAGTTTCCATCGGTCAGTGCTCTTGCTGGACACGTTTCTTCCCCTGCCTCTGTCCCTGCCATTTTCCTTTATCAAGGTGCTATCTGCAGCTCTGAGTTGGAAGAGCCCTGCACAATCCAACTGCTTCGCTCTCAGGAGCTCTGCACCTGAGATACATCACATACACCCAGAGTCCCAGACAGCAGTTCTGTAGTACTAAATATCCTGGAAGGACTCTTGAGGATAAAGAGCTTGGAACAGCTCTCCCAAGTATTTGTCCCTTAAAAGTGCAGTGGTGGCTGCTCTGCTGGGTTAAGATCATTCCTGACTGTGGTTTTCACAGCATACACAACAGCAATTCAGGCACTTAATACCAATTCTCCTACCCACTGTGTGTGCAAAGGAAGATGGAGTTGAGAAGGAAGAGTGAAGCTGGGATTGTCAGCTAAATTCCTTGTATGGAACAGCCCAAAGGCCGGCAATGAAAATCCTACTTGGAGGACAAAGAGTGGAGAGCAGAAATCTGGTGCCTCAGTTCCACTCAGGGACACAGAGGGTTTATGGCTGTTGTTTCAGAGGCTGAATTAAAAACCACAGCAAAGTCTGCTCTTCCCTTGGCCCTGGGCTCAGTGCATGAGCATGCAGATGTCCTTTGTCCACATACAGTGGATAACCAGCATTTTATGTAAGTCCTGTGAATTTCATTTACAATTCACCCCCAAAACATTGTTTAAAAGAGTTTTGGAAGTGTAATTCCATACTGGTATCTGCAATTGTGAACCACAGCCTCAGGCTTCAGAATAATTTCCTGGTATCTAAGCAATAGAGGTTATGTACAGAACTGCTTCCTGCAGCTTCAAGAACTTCTTCTGGTAGTTGCCTTTCTCATTTCTCCACCAGGCTTGTGAAACAAGGAGTTTGTTCATAAATTAGGAAGCTGTGGTTGGAGCATGAGATAATACAGAGATGTGTCAGCTTCAGCACTTTTGGTTTATATTTCTGGAAATTAAAAACTAATTGCTTATCAGAAATGTTCATCAGCAAGTTCCTGAGTAAATATTAAAGTTTTACGTTGGAAAAACTTGCTGCTTCGCTGACTCCGGTTGTAAAGTAGCTGGGAGGGATGGACTCCCCTCCACATGCTGTCAAGTTAGGCAATTGTAAAATTAAGGGGCTTGGGTTTTTTTCAGCAGAGTTGCATAAGATGTGCACGTCCAGATGCAATTTTAACTTCTCATTTACGTTTGCATTTCAATGTGTGTAGGAGCCTCCAAAAAAAAAATGAAGTCTTCCATGAGAATTAACTTAGAGTAATATAAAGTAATAAAAATTGATTGCAGCATCTTCTCGGTTGTCTTCTGAATATGTATAAATAAATAACCGCTGTAATGGGTATCAGTCTCTTCTAGAAGGTTTCCTTCCCCCCTCTCTCTACATTTCGGTACAACAATCGGCTTCACAATGACTCATTGCCTTCGTTAGGAGCGGGAAGACATCCCTCATTATTCATTACTAAAGGAAGGACTTTGCTGCTGCAAAGAACAGCCGTGGCATTCTAATTCGGCTACCTTTCAAGAGAAAGGACTCAATGTCATTCTTCCTCAAAGTTTGCCAAAAGAGACAAGAAATAATGCTGGTTAATTGTCTCCGCTTATAAATAGCCCATTCACGGCCAGAGAATTGGATTTTAATGCTGCAGTCAGGGGGGAGAAGATCCACATTCTTCTGCATTTATGCCTGAATTTCATTCCTGGGAGCTCACGCTGAGCCTCTCAAAACTATAAACGATCCTATAGATGTCTGTACAAATATGAAATGCACTTACTTATTTACCATGTATGGCATGACTTTTTAATTACAGACTTCTGTAGCTGTGTTACATAAACACACACACACACAAAGCATTTACTGTGCAAGTAAAGAGTAAGCCTACATTTGATTTCAAAGGGGGTAGGGAAGACACTATTGAAATAATTGGGTTTTCTTGATTTATTTTTTTTTTTTTCCCCTAATACAAATGTTTCTTGTCTCTCTTCACATTCCCTTTTTTCCCAGATTTATTTACTTAGATATTAAGGGACTGAGCTCATATTATGCTTTTACTGTATTTTAATGTGGAGTTTATTAAGCTTTACAGCATGGACCATGCCTCTTTATAAATAAAGCTCTGACCATGTATTACTAGAAACCCCATTTCAAACTGTACTTTTGCCAGACTTGGTTAAGATTTTCTAGGAAGGGACATTATAATTGTGTGATTAATCTTCAGAAAAGGGAAATTTTGGCTCTGCAGTATTTCTGACTGTATTAACTTCAGAGATTTATAACTTGAAACTGCACCGTAAGTGTGTTTATAATGACTTTTAGCTGGTTTAATAATCCTCAAAGTTTGGTGACCGTACAGATCACAGCTTCACAAATACAGTCCATTACCTGTAGCATCCAGATGAAGTTATCAGAGGTGGAGGAAATTACTTGGGATTGTATTTCTCCTTAGCCATGCACTAATCCAACCTCTGGATGAGGCTGGGGCTCTCGGAGCCCTTGTCTGCATTGATCCCATTATGCAGGGGGGACATGTGCATGGATGATAAAGAACGTCTTCATGTTGAAAGTCTACCTCGGGCATGTGTAAACCATCAAATCCTGGCAGCATGGTTGCAAGGCACCCGGTGTGGTGATGTTGTTAGGAAAATTTTCAAGCTGGCCTGGGATTCCTTTTTTCTGTCATTATCAGTATCTCCAGTGTGCTGCTGCTGCCGCTCCCTGCACCTGGCGGTGCTTAATGTCTCTCTTAGTTCATGATCCCGCAAGCCTTTTTCAATCCAAGGAGCCCTTCATCATGCAAATAGCTCTGCTAATTGCAGGTATCAGTGCTGTCTTATCCCAGTGGAGTAAGAGCTTCTCGGACAAGTAATGGTGTGCAGGGTCAAACTCTTAGATTACAGTTATATGTGACAAGCCATGGCACAAGGTTGTTTTTAAAAGTCACCATCTAAAACCAGTTGAAGCAGTGCCAGAAGTCTCATGTTAAGTTTCCTGACTGTGTGCTTCTTTCTGTGTTTCCAAGCTTTGCTCTTCAGAGTAATAAATATCAAACAACAACCCTGGGAATCCTGGGGAGCTGAATTGGTAGGTCTCAGCCTCGGTTTAACGTGAAAATGATCAGCCTGTGCCTACATATGGCCACTTGCTAGAGCAGAACTTGGTTCGTTAACACCAAACTCAACGAGCTCTGGGTGGAAGTGGGGCATGTGTGTAATAACCCAGAGCAGAGTGCTTTAAGAAGTGAGCAATACCCACCAGAGAACTGGATTTACAGGTGTTCAGGAATCCAAATACGGGAGATGTTTTTGCAGAACTTTTATTTCTTTTGGGTTTTGGTTTGCCAGTTCACAATAGTGAAGTTATCAGGCTTCAATCAACTGCAGATTTCCAGACCAGTTATTTGAGATATTTTATGACTTTAAAGCAATGCCTGACCTTCATCTCTCAGATGGCATGCAAAATGTCTTTAATGGTGCTGGAAACTGAACAGGAGCCCACTAACACCTACAGAATTCACCTTTTCAGCATTTTCCTAATTTTCACATTATTAAGCAGATAAAAGGATAGCTATTTCCTTTCCAAACTCTCTGGTTTGCTCTGTGATGTACTGTGAGGTATGACTCCAGCCAAACATTGCTTTGATCAATCAGCAGAGTGAGCTGGCTCAAACCTAATATGTGTCTTTATGTTTTTAGGCATCCACTGTGACAATATATGCACCCAGGGACGCTGGGGACCAAACTGCTCCATCTCCTGTAACTGTGAGAACGGGGGATCCTGCTCCCCAGAGGATGGTACCTGTGACTGTGCACCAGGATACAGAGGACCTTTGTGCCAGAGAAGTAAGATTTTTCTATAGATGTGGTGACAGAAGCAAAGTAGGAGGTGGAAAGTCTCTTTTGTGACACCAGACAGAGATGCAGGTTTCCAAGATGCTCTAGTTTATGACTTCCTAAGGGTAAAAGTTAACCTAAAAAATGCTTCTTGATTAAGCAATCAAGACTCTACTGCATTGGGTTATGCCTTCTGTTTCTTCTTCTGGCCTTCCACAGCACCTGAAAGTCACAGGTGACCTGAAAATTGGAGCTACACCTTACAAAAGCTACCAGGATCTGGGCACAACCAGATTTACAGTGAAGCCATGGTGAGCTATGGGATACTTATTAGCTAAGTCAGCTGTGACCCAGCACGTAATGACAAGTCAATGAGCCCTGGCTACCAAAATAACAAGACAGTGCTTTTTTACATGCCAGAAAAAGAAACACAGCAGCCTGAGATAGCTCCTGTCTGCACTGCTGCTACATATTAAAATGTACTGAGGAGATAAAAATCCTCTCATTTGCTTTATCTGTGAAGCTGCATTTGCCCCTTAGGGACCCTTCTTCACTGATCTGAACTACACACAACCATCTTCCTGTGTAAACAAGAAATGGATTTGTCTTTCTTTTCTGCAGCAGCTCTTGTTCTCTCTGTAAGACATCCTGCATGCCCAGTTCATATATCCCCTTTGACTTCACCAGTTACACTTGACACTGGAACGTGCTCATCTCTAAAAATAATTTGTAGCTGACAGTTTTTATTTAAAGCCATTATAACAATGACCTCTAGCACTGCTGTAGCTAATGGTCTATAAGCATATCCATTATAAACCCCAGTTTCCAGGTGCTTCAGCATATCTATATAGCTGTAAAACCTCTCTCCAAGGCTAAAACACGGTGCTCAGAGCTTCAGGGAATTGGAGAAGAAATTGTTTCACAAATTCAAAACCCTAACAGTGTAAAACTTCCAGAAGTTAATAGTTTCTGACTTGGTTTCATCAGCTGATGGCACATAGACTGCAAGAGGCAAACAAAGCCCCCAGTTTGCAACCCCAGTAATCAGTTTGCTCCCATAAGTATGTTTGCTAAGGACATAATAGGGAGAAGTCCTCAGTGGGGTGACAGCAGAGGAGCACTGTGGATGCTTCTGCTTTTGCTTCGTGCCCCTGAAATGCCTGTCCGTGAATATACAGCCAGAGAATTCACCTTCCACCTCTTCCGAGGAGTTAAGGCTCAAGATTACCTAATGAAGGGAACAGCTCTTAGGTGAAAGCAGCTTTGGAAGTCATTTTAGGAACGGGATTTAGTCTGTAGAGGGCAGTACTGAAGATGATCCTCAATCAACTTGCTGTGTCTGTGTAATCAGGATTACATGAGACACCAGGATAGTTTACTGCTCTTGGGCCTGCAAAAATGTCTCCAGGAATGATCCAGGTTGTTTTATAGCCAGTGCATCATCAACAAACCTGTCAGCTAAGTTCGAGCTGGAAATCTGCCGTGATGCAAGAGCCTGACACTCTGTGAACATACAGAGGGAGAGAGAAATCCTCAGTCGGTGAAACACCAGCTTGGCCATGCTACAGTAACCACTGAGCCACAACTATGTAACAGAGAATCACAGGAGTAAAAGTAAAAGCCTATCAAGGCATTTTTGTGGTTACTTACTGCAATTTTAACACTTCCCTCTGCTTACCTATCACAGTGAATGTTTGGGCAGTGGATGGTTTGTCATTCTGCGTGTGCTTAGAAGCAACAATAAGCTTTTGTAAGAGTCACTGAGCCATCATCTTGGCACTGCGCCTTATGTACCAATTCGGTAATAATTTCAATCCAGGTCTGCAGCAAATTAAGCACACAGCTCGTGACAAGTTTGCTCAGCTATCCGGTGTGATTGCTGATGCAAATTAGGTGATTTCGTATGCTCTTACTGTAATTAACATTCATCACTGATGGATGCTGCTCCTGCAGTGGCATGTGTAAAACTGACTGTCCCAACTGAACACAGGTATTGCACCTAAGGTCTTTAGAAATCAGCTTTTGTCAGAGCTGTTTAGGTGTAAAATATTGAGAGTTTCCTGATACACCTCCTCTGATTCCTTAACTTAATTTCCAAAGGAAATGGCACTCTGAGTTTCTGTTGTCTATACAGATGTGTGTTTCTTTTCCTACCTATTTTAAAAGCTTTGGATTATATGCTATTAACCATATCTGCCAGTGGGCTATGAAGTCTTGACCACCTTATACTCCCATGTTTTGTAGAAGAGCTTAACTGTAACAGGCTAGAGAGTCTCAAATCAGTGTCTTGAGAGAGAGAGAGGCTGCCTAGAGAGCTCCACTGTATTATTAAACAGCAAGGGACTTACATGATTTAGTATGATGTGAATGTCTGAACTGCAGGAGCAGTTTTACTCAGAGCTCACACATTATTAGACGTGGAATAATCCCACAGGCTCCATAATTTCAGCTGTTCACAAAATGGTGCTTTTATAAATGAAGAAATGTTGGTTTGGGATTAAGACAGAAGGGGAATTCTCAAGCTCTCGGCATGGAGAAATCCTCTGAAAGTCTGTGATGACCTGTTTGGTTTGGTCTTCAGTTTGTCCCCCAGGCTTTTATGGACATCACTGCAGTCAGCCATGCCCACAGTGTGTGCACAGCAATGGGCCTTGTCACCACGTGTCAGGACACTGCGATTGCTTGCCCGGATTCTTTGGCGCTCTCTGCAACCAAGGTACTGAGCCCAAAACTTCCACATGCCACTTGCTTTCCTACATTTCTGTGTCTGTGACTTTGCAGCAAGACTGATCACAAAGTTCCTGCTTTTTTCCTTTGTTTCAGCAGTTCAGATCACAGGGAGTTCTTTGCTTCAGAGGGGAAATGCAAATAGTTACCCTTCTGTAAAGATGATGTGCTCCTGGTTTCATAAATAAAGCAGGTCTGCTGCTCACTATTGACATGAATGTGGAATGAGACACCTGCTGTAAATACATCAGCCAGCCAATGGTTTCATTTTCCTCTCTGCTAAGCCTAGCACACAGAATCATAGAATCATGGAATTATACAATGCTTTGAGTTGGAAGGGACCTTCAGAGGTCAACTAGTCCATCCCCCCTGCAGTCTGCAGGGACACCTGCAACTAGTGCAGTTTGCTCATAGCCCCAAACAGCCTAACCAGGAATGCTTCCAGGGATGAGGTGAGATACACTGGGCCAGTGGCTCACCCCGCTCAGTGCCAAAAAGTCCTTCCTTCTGTCTGGTTTGAATCTGCCTCCTCTGGTCTGAATCTGCCTCCTTTAGTTCAATCTTGTCTCCCCTTGTTCTGTCACAGCAGGCCCTGCCAAAAACAGTCTGTTCCCAGCTTTCTTAGGTCCTTTTAATGATTTGAAGGCCACTATAAGGTCTCCCTTTAACTACTGTGGGTATTTTCTACGTACAGATATAAAATATATTATTCTTAATGGTAACTGTCCTTGTGGAGTCACCATCCCTGTAAAAATGGAAAGTGACACCTTTTAATGACCTGCTTTTCAGTAAGTTAGAAATTGCAGACAGCACTTAGGCAAAACCATTAAACACAGATTTAGCCCAACCATCTTTTCCTTCGCCTGTGCTGTACAGGCAACTAAACATTGTACCAGTGGATTTATGAAGGTGAACATATTTCAGTGAATTTGTCCATTTTCTGTGAAAAGTTAGCCAGATTTCAAAGCATGAGCAGGGCTAATTATCCTCTTAAGAAGGCCATTTTAGTTTTTGCTCAGATGTTCAGCACTTCTGGTTTTACTTTGAAATGTTGATCTATCCAGCAAATTAATTTTAAAATATTCATGTCCTAATTAAAATCAATTTGTGTTGCAGTTTGTCGTAATGAGTTAGCATGTAACTTTATTTTGGAGAAAGAAAAAAAAATGCTAATTAACGTTTTCCAGTAGAAAAACCTGAAACGAAGATTCCACTTTGGAATTTCCATCTCCTCGTGACATCTCTTTTTCCGGCAGCAGGGGCGTTCTCCCATCAGCAGCGTGTGCATGCAAGGAGCTGTGTAGCCTCTGAAATCGCGGGGTTGACGTGGCTGTGCTAAGGATTCAGAGCAGCAAACAACCAGGCAGCTGGGGTTTTTTATGAATATCTCTCACAATCATGTAGCAAGATGGATTGATAACAACTTGTTATCGCTGCTAGAACACACCTGACGTCCCACGGGGACTTTTCAGAGTCCCACTTCAGAGCTTTTAGAGCTAATTAACATCACTATCTGCGTTGTACAATCAGCGCTGCAGAAAGCAGTACCAGTCCTTACCACAGCTTTGTTTGAGACGCTTGGGAAAGGGCTTGTGTTTGGATGGCAGGTCTTCGCAGGAGCATCACTCTGTCAGTCCACAGCCAGGTTACTTAACTGAGTGAGAACAACCATTTTGGCAGGATGGGGTTTGTAATCCTTCTGTGGTGATGTTCTGGAAGGCGTGATGCTATTTCACAGAGACGAGGGGTGCTGGCACCTCAGGAACCCCTCTGTGAGCTGCCACCATGTGGAACAGAAGCATTTCTTTTATACAGTATGACCTGTTGCCTTTGTCAGCATCTGTGTTGGGATCACAAATCTTTCCCAATTCATCAGTATGCCATGTTGCAGAGCAAATCAGCTCCTACTTGAAGTAAGTCTTTTGAGAACTGGTTTTCTGTACATATGAAAACTCCAGCCTTCAAGTGATGTTATCTATCTCCATCTTAAAGAGGCAATAAAAATATTGCATTCAGATGCTCTATATAGAGAATTGGATCTGAATAATGGTACAGCATCTATGAGAATCTAGGCTGACAGATCATTTTAGTTGTTGCTCTGTGATATGAGGCCTTTTCTTTCCCTCTCTCTCCTTATGTCTCTGTATTGTCCTTTTCATTGTGCTTGTTTATTGTGTTTAGTTTTATCTCTTTTCACTCAGAGAACTATTCTGTTTAGCACATCATTTGAAAGGTAAAATCAACTTTATCCACTCCTACAGATAAGTCCATAGGACACAGAAACACATGCAGAAAACAACAGTATGCACATTCTTAGGTTTCTCTAGAGTAAGAGTGAAGGATGGCATACTGTATAGCAGCAGATGAATCACAGCTCAGGGATTCAGTCTGTGGCTCATTCAGCCAGGATAGATTGAGGTCACCTGCAGAGATTCCATGTGAGGCTGAAGTGGTGGAACAGTTGCATAATTTAGGGAAGTGCCTTAATCACTTTTTTGACATCACTATTATTTACCAGGATCCAAGTCCAGTTCCATTTGTTACACTCTTTGCAAAGATGGACTGTATGTTTTATCTTGTTTTGAAAATACATCTGGTTTTTTTTCAGGGGACACAGCCAATAAGAGCACAGAAATGAAACATTTCATTCATTACTGAGCAGAGCTTTCCATCAACTGCAACGTTAAAGATTTCCAATAATATGGTGGGAGGTTGAAGATCTACATGTCTATTAGTTTTATGTCACTGCACTTTGGCCTCTATGACTCCAAAAAAAAAAAAAAATTAGCTTTTCTTTTCTTCAGAAGTAAGCTGGATGGACAAACAGGAAGAGATATTAATTTTCTTAGGATGCAGCACATCTGTTTGACAGCTCTTGGTCAAACACACAGAAAATCATTGAATGGTTTGGGTTCGAAGGGACCTTTAGAAGTCAACTAGTCCAACTCCCCCACAGTTAACAAGGACTTATGCAACTAAAGCAGGTTGCTCAGAGCCCCAGACAACCTGACCTGGAATGTTTCCATGGACAGGGCATTGACTACCCCTCTGGGACAGTGTTTCAGCACCCTCAGCATTAAAAAAAAAAAACTTAGAAACCACATTTGCACCATAAATGGATACTTACTACAGCAAGGGCTAGTGGAGAGGAATAGGTGGACAGATGCCAGAAGAGAAGGATGACATTTCAGCAATTGGATATTTGCTTTATTTCTGGGAGCAGTCTTCCACCAGACTTAAATGGTAAAAATACCTACAGAAGTGGCAATCTTGCTTCTGATTCCACTTGTATGGTTTGAATCTGAGAGATGCTGGGAGTCTGCCTCCCACCAGCATAACTGAAAGTTGCTCTTCAGCACAGCCTAGTGTATTTGATCCAGAAGGGATCATGGCAGTGATGAGTTAGGCACTCTGGTATATTTTATATTACAGAATCACAGAATGTCAGGGGTTGGAAGGGACCTTGAAGGATCCTCTAGTCCAATCCCTTTTCCAGAGCAGGATCACCTAAAGCAGATCACACAGGAACTCATCCAGGCAGGTTTTAAATATCTCCAGAGAAGGAGACTCCACAACTCCCATCACCAGGGAAAGTATTGCAGCACCACACTGTGCTCAATGCATTTTGTGGTGGTTATGGGATAACAGAAGAAAGGCCTACAGCACTTTCACCTTCCTCTTCCAAATCTGTCAGGCATTTTATGGGTACTGTCCTCCTAGTACAATGCCCATGGCTAACATATTTGGTCATCATTCCAGGTGATAAGTTTTGCAACTTTTGGTCTATTCTTATTGTCATCATTAGGTATTAGTATGATACCAAGGACTTAGGTTCTAGGGACAGACCTGTAAGTAAAACTCTTCATTACTCACCATCTTTTTGAGACTTCCTCACTAGGCTGGCATTTAGTCCAAAATGTTACTTTTCTACTTTTGTTGCTCTTATTGTTGAGGTTTTAGTCCTCTGTGCCTGCACGGAACCCTCTTTCAGGGCTTGTTCCAAAGGACCCCCTTGGCCAAGTTCCCAGACCCATCCTAGCCACTTTTGTTTGCTGCTACTCTGTGAATTTCCCTCGACTTTACTGTTCTCTTCGTTTCCCAGTAGCCCCTTTTCTCTGTTTTCTTTCCTCTTTTCATCCTTTC
This sequence comes from Tricholaema leucomelas, assembly GCA_013400475.1. Classification (NCBI taxonomy): domain Eukaryota; kingdom Metazoa; phylum Chordata; class Aves; order Piciformes; family Lybiidae; genus Tricholaema lacrymosa; species Tricholaema leucomelas. Next base: position 716,184 of record WAAF01012438.1, on the reverse strand, counting down.
ATAATGCCTTTCAATAATTATAATCTTGTAACTACATTAGATTATTTTCCAGCAGAAAAACATATTTTGAGATGACTTTTGTTTTTGTATGCCTGGGATGTAAGCAAACAAAATGGAACTTGATACTTTCTGCCTCTCCTAAAGATATTCTAGCCAAAAAAAAAAACCCAAGCCCGCACTTGTAATTACTTTTATCTCCAATTGCTCAATGTTAAGTCCTTTGACTTCCTCATGGTCATTATGAAGAGCCTTCAGTTAACTGCCTTACATTTTCACAGTCTGTCCTAGTGGAAAATATGGGAAGAACTGTGCCGAGGTCTGTCAGTGCACTGAGAACGGGACTTGCAATCCCATCGATGGATCCTGCCAGTGTTTTCCAGGCTGGATAGGCACAGACTGCTCTCAGAGTAAGCCAAGTCTTCTTTTTTCCATCTCCACTTTAAGGTATTTTCCCTGTTTAGACTTTTCTGAAAGTTGAAGACAGATTCTAGGGAAATTGCTGGAGTATTAGGGCAGGCAGTGCCTTACTCTCTTTAGAACTTGTTTCTTTTAATTAATCTAAGTTCACTCTGGCTTGAATTAGTTTCTGCATTTGGAATTTGCAGAAGCTGTTACCAGGTTCTATTAGAGGAAAGGGAGGTCACAAGCTCTTATCAGAAAAGCAAGCTCCACACTCCCTTTTAATTTCTAGACGGATTCCCTTTTATTTATTTTTTGACATCATTTTCTTTCCACCGTCGCGTTAGAAATTGTTAACCAGTAAACGTTTTCATGTACCAAGCCCCCAGAATCGAGAAATTAGGCAGCTGAAATATTTCTATTAAATGTAATTTAATTGTAAAAGTCGTTGTGAGCTTGGAGGGATGGAGGATTTCTTCTTGAAAATTGCTCAGGTAGAAGATTGGCATTTGCTGATCCCAAAGTGTCATTTCCTGAGAGCATCCCTTAATTGAAGATAGATCACAGAGGGAAGCAATATCCTATCATTCAGAAATGTTACTTCATATTCAGGATACAACTAGCATATTAGACAGCATTCCAGAGTAAAATATATTAAACTTCAAGTGATAAAGTAGGAATCGGATAAAAACAGACGGCTGTAATTTTGCTTTTATTGTGTGTCTTCCACAGGCAGAATATTGCTGTCACTCAAAAAGAGAAGGGAAAAAAGGAGGAAAAAAAGATAGAAGGCTCCACAGATTCCTCATTATATTTAGTCATGTAATTGGGAAGTGACTGTTAGTTGCTGTTAACCTTGAAAAGAGATGCTTTCTTCTTACAGTGAGGCAGCCCAGTTCAACAGCATCTCTTCCCAGCTTAGCAGGCAGAAGGACCTGATGATAGCTACTTTGTCTTGGATGAATAAAGTGGGACCCTGACTGTTTCCTCAGTAACCTTCTTGTGAAGAAGGTGTAAATCTCCCAACGTGATCCTGGCCTCTCCAGCCAGCCTCCTGTTGGCACCTGGCTGCGTGTACCCAAGTCCGGTACCAAGCTATTTCAGTCAGCCCTCCTTCTGCACCAGTTAACCTGGAATGACCGAGAGACGAAGCTGCAAAGGAGATAATTTTAGCTCCAAGTCCAGAGCCAGTTCTGGAGACACTGTCGGCCCCTGCAGCTCTGGCTTACAAAGCCCTTGTAGAAGTATTTCTGGTTGCTTGTAGCACGCATAGGGCAAATCCTGTTCAGCTGCACATTGTGTGAGTTCGGTGACCTTTTGTTTGATTTACATCATGGCAGGGTGGGTTTTTCTGCTATTCATGCTGGCTTGAGAGCTGTCTGTCACATGCCAGAAACTCACATTTATCCTCAGGTTTAGAGCCAATGGCATACATGGAAATAGGCACCGTTTCTGTGCTTTCAGGTTTCCTGGGAACTATGCCTTATTAATTCATGTCTTTAATAGGAAGCCATGGAAAGTGCTTTTTAAAGCAAAAATATAGTTGTTATATTGAAAGGTTATCATCATTTTGGATCTTTTAGTCTGGCACTAATAACTGTAACTCACTGCATTCAGTTTTGGAGGGAGGCTTAAAATAACTTTGGGAAAAGTATTAATATTGTACTCATAGAAATATAAAATAGACCTGGAGATTTTAATTTAATATTAGGCCCATCAACAAAAGCAATCTGATTTTGTGGATGGAAATTCATGCTGCAAAAAGTTTCCTTTACTTTTTTAACATCATTTGAGTGGCACTCCATGCTTCAAATGAATGTGGTTATTTTAGTAGTTGATTGCAGAGGAAAAGTAAACCACAAAGAACTGTGCTTTACTATGCAAGAATTCCAGAATGTCAGAAAGAAAATTAAATCACCTCCATATCTGAAAACTGGCCAAATAACCTTCCCAGACAGTGCTGGTAAAGCAGGGAGAGTGGCTACAGCACTTCAGGTCGTGTTGAGGGGTTCCTGTTTCTGTGGTTCTGAGTGCTCATACGCAGCAAAGACCTGATCTGCACAAGCAAGAAACCCCTTGTGCCAGGGGCAGGACAGCATGGGCGAGGTTGCAGGTTGGGACCTGGCTTTGCAAAGCTTGGAAGAGCCAATCCTCACTGCAGCCAGGCCAAGCCCTGCGATGGGAAGTTCTGCCTTTGCTGGTGTCTCTCAGGTTCTCCCTGTCTTGTCACTCCTCCGCAGCACTAATGCAGCATCATTGCTTTGCTTTTTCTGTCAGCTGACAAATCTTTTTTATTTTCATAGCTTGTCCCACTGGTTTTTGGGGCCCTGATTGCTTTCATTCATGCAACTGCCACAACGGAGCAATGTGCAGCCCTTACGATGGAGAATGTAGATGTACTCATGGTTGGACGGGGCTCTACTGCACTCAGCGTAAGCTTTTCAGAGGCACCCTTGTGCCGGGGAATCTGTCAAAGTATGTGCTGCTACCTCGTGTCTCTTCCAAGTATTGCAGTCTTCCCTGGGAAACCACCTGCTCCTTCCTTGTGGTAACTTCACATCTCCCCGAGGAAAATAGTCCTGAAGCTTTGCAAGGTTTTCTGTGCCTTTGGCAGTGGATAAAGGAGGGACCGATCACTGGAATTATTGATTCACAGCCAGAATTTGCACAGCCTATGTCCCTGTCTTGTTAAAGCCCCAGTGTATATGATCTGGTTTAGCAGAGTGAGATTTCTCATCCTACTAGTGAAAGTTATCAGCACTGTATGAAAGAGGAAATCAAATTTTGGTGTGCCTTTTAAGAAGGCTTTTTCACTTGCATGTAACGGATTGATCTCTGGCCTTTTAGAGAGTTTCTGTTTAGCCATCTTCTTTCACTTCTGGAAAATGTAGTTTGTAGAGATGGGTCAAGTTTTTGTTCTTTTGAAACACTTAAAAGGCAATTCTGCAAGATGAGAGAAACTACTTCAGGAAAATTGGCTGCTCTGTAGTATGGCTGCATTTTAGATCAAGTAAGTGTTATTGAATATACAGGGGCTGAAAAAAACATCCATAGATTTGTAGCTCTACATATCTTGTTTGTTTGCTGATAACACGTTTGTGTTTAAGTTTCTTTCTTAGCCTTTCCTTATTCTGATTCTTGAAAGGTTGCCCAGCTGCTTTTTATGGAAAAAACTGTGCCAATGTTTGTCAGTGTCAGAACGGAGCGGACTGCGATCACATCACCGGCCAGTGCACGTGCAGAACTGGATTTACAGGCAAACAATGTGAGCAAAGTAAGTAGCAACGTGACTTTGTTTTCCTCTTTCTCTGGGGAGGGATTGTAGTTCAGAATTCTTTGCAGAAATAGACTCTTAAATGAGGTCTTGAAGTCAGCAAGACAGTAACCCCAAGCAGTTTATATAATCCATAGGGAGAAGAAGGCATCTGTGGAAAGCTGGGCAGTCTGTTTAAGCATGAAGGAATAGAGTGAGTGCTCTGCAAATCAGGCCTTTCTGTTCCCAGCCTGAAGTCAAGTGTAATAACACACCCAAGGCAGCACTGACCTTAAAACGAGTGGGGCCAGCAAGTCAAAGGAGGTTCCTTCTTCTTCCCCTCTACTCTGCCCTACTGAGACCACACGTGGAGTATTGTGTCCAGTTCCAGGCTCCCCAGCTTAAGAGATACAGGGAACTACTGGATAGAGTCCAGCAGAGGCTACAAAGGTGCTGAGCCTGGAACATCTCTCTGAGGAGGAAAGGATGAGATGTGGGGCTGATTAGCCTGGAGAAGAACAGCCTGAGAGGGGATGTTCTCAGTGCTCACCAAGAGCTAAGGGGTGGGGGTAAGAGGATGTGGCCAGACTCTTTTCAGTGGTGCCCAGTAACAAGACAAGAGCCACAGGCACAAACTAGAGCCAGGAGGTCCCATCTGAACCTAAGGAAAAACTTCCTTGTTGTGAACCCTAGAGCAGACTGCCCGGAGAGGTTGTGGAGTTTTCTTCTCTAGAGAGATGCACAGACCTGGACATTGCAATCTTGGGCAAACTGATGAAGGTGACCCTGCTTTAGCAGAGGTGTTGAACTAGATGATCCAACAGAAATGTTAAAAGAAAGAAGTCCTTTCCGTTTGCTGCCTTTTGGGTTATATTGGGTCTCTCTTGCATAAGTTGTTGTGCTATAGATGTGGTCTAAATAAAGATTCATATTTACCATGAAAGCAGATGAAGGGGGAAAAAAATAACTTGCTGGTTTTGGAAGGATTTGTATTTAACTTGAGTGGCGAGCAAGTGTTTAACAATGAGCTTCAATTACCTTGCAAGGGTACTAGCATATCTTACTGTAATTGTCAATGTCTTGCTGGCATATTTAGCACATCGTGCCAAATGGCTCCTTTGAAGAACAAAGAATGAGAGTAGTAGAAACTGTATGTGCTGTAGCTGAATAATTACTTGTTTGTCCAGTACAGTAAATCAAAAGAAAATTCTCACACATTTACTTGGATTCTAAATGCAGGGAGAACTTCATCTCACCTTACCAAGGCATTAATTCCACCGGGCTTCCAGCCTTCTCCTTGTTGTTATTGAGGTAGTACAGCCATATTCCTGCTAGGTTTGGCAAGTGAAAGCTTCTCAACTCTAGCTTACTACATGGAGCAAAGCATGTACGTCAAGACCAAATCTGCGTGCTGGTATGGGATTCCATATAGTATCACTGAAACTCTGTAAGGGACCAACTTGCTGTCAATTTCTGTGCACCCCTAAGTGCATTCAGGAATAAAGCAGGAAACTAAAAGGTTCTACAGTAAAACTGCTTCCCAGCAGATTTTATACAAAGAGCTACATTTTTAATTTGATCTCTGCACAAAGCCTCAGGCTTTCTTTTCTGTCCAAGCTACAAGTGTATTTATTTATTTGTTTTGCTGCTATTTAATCTAAATGCATCTCTTCATTAAGACACATTCCTTCTCACAATCCTGCTGACTGGACAGTCACACCACATTGCCGATGAAATGTCTTGATGCAGACATCATTTTTGTGCTGCGGTTCAAATACTCAGACCTTACTCATTTTAAGCAGGTTAGAGGCTAACAACAAAGTGATCATTAATTGCAATAATTTTATTTTTTCTTGTTTGAAGACCTGCAGATGAAAGAAAGAGATAAAACTTTAATGCACGCTGCAAATCATTACACAAACACTGGTTGCTGTTCCTTACTTAATATTAAATTTTGGCTATTAGGAGTTACTTAGAGACAGACACTGGGGAGATAGCATCATGCTGTGCAAAACATTTGCAGTGGCACAGAAGTCACATCTTAAACCAAACAATACATAATGTAAAGAACCGTAGCCTGTGTGCATCCTCACCAGAGAAGTAGGACATGACAGAAGTTGTTTCTTTCAATTTATTATTGAACAGTGCCTCGAGAAGTACAGTAAGCTGCCTACAGATTTATTCTAATAACCCATCATGGTAATTGAGTGAATAAATTTCTCAGCTGGACATTCAATCATTTTCTATTTGATAGCCATACAAAGACAGGATAGAAATCCCTTCTGTATTAACCATTCTAATACGGCAGCAGAGCAAATCAAACCATTCAGATGCTCAGTTTTGTAATTCTACCTAAAATATTGTGTTTATCTTCTCACACTAGTGAAGATAAGTATGAAAGCATGCAGGGTGTGTTTGATAAAAGCTTATTGTGTTCTTATAAAGAGCCATGAAACTTTTCCTTACTACTACCCCCATGAAAATAAATATACAGAGTTGATGGAGAATGCTGTGCTCTTTCAAGATGTTGTCTGCAGCTGCTGAGCTCATGCCCTGTTAAATTCTTTACACTCATGACATGTATCAAGAATTTAAATCCTCTGTGTGTATTATTGGCTTCATCCTTGTGAAGTCTTGTGTGACTTTTCCAGAAACTTACAGCTTCATAAGTAATACTTCACAATGTACATGAAATACATTTATCTCCTGCTTTAATAATCATCTAATGCTCAAAAGGTTATCCTGGAGACACTGAAACCAGGAGAGTCTTTTCTACTGGATTTTCCATGGCAAGTGTTTCACTCACTGCTGGAAAAAATAACAGAATTCTTTCCAATCTTTTTTTTGCCTTCCCAGAGTGCTCACCAGGAACATTTGGTTATGGTTGCAAACAGCTCTGTGAATGCATGAATAATGCTACGTGTGACCATGTCACAGGTACTTGCTACTGCAGTGCTGGCTTCAAAGGGATCCGATGTGATCAAGGTACAGTGAAATTCTTCCTGTAAAATATTTATATCTCTCTCTCTTTTTCTCTCTCTCCTCCTCCAATGATGTACTTGCTTTAAAAAAAGTAGTGTTTCAAAAATGAAATGCACAATTCAATTTACAGTCTGTTATGAATTACTTTTAACAGCGGCTCTTATGATGGAAGAATTAAACCCCTATACTAAAATTAGCCCTGCTCTTGGATCAGAGAGGCACTCAGTGGGAGCAATCATTGGAATTATTATTCTCCTTCTAATTATTATGGTCTTGCTGGCACTGTTTGTGTGGTATCGACGGAAACAGAAGGAGAAAGGCCATGACATGCCAAGTGTATCTTATACTCCAGCCATGAGGATGACTAATACAGATTACTCACTTTCTGGTAAGGGTCTTTTTATGTTAATCAAATATAGACTCATATTCCTGTATGTTGGGGCAATATCAGCTTCTGTGATGTATAACATGTGTAACCGAGCCTCCAAAGGAATGACTCTTCAGTTCTTCCCCTGAATACCATGAGCTCCTAATACTCAACAGGGACAGGAAAGCAACTAGAACTTAAAACTGATTTTACCTGCCTTATAGATGGAAGTTTACTTGACACAGGCTGTACCTATGCAAGAAATGTGCTGCATGGAATACACCAACTCCACTTTTGTAAACCAGCTGCATTCCTATTGCAGCGCAGAGAAGTTTTCCCTTTGTGATACCTTCAGAAGAAGACTCTTTTTGCTTTAAGGGTAGGGTTGATCATCACAAGGTTTTCTTTTGGTCCATGTTGCAGTTTGTGATTTGGGGCTTCCTGTTTGTTGTCACTTGCTTCTGCATGCAGACTAATCCCTGGTGTCTAGAGAGCTGGTGTGAATTTTCTTCACAGGAGCTGAAGCAAGCAGGAGGGAGGAAGGCTCTCTAGGATCAAAAAAAAAGTCATATTTCTTGCTTCTTTCTGTCTTCTGCTACTGCTGTGGAGGACAGCTTTTCTTGACAGATGGGCTGAACTTTGGAGGCTGTGATCTCATTTTTAACACTGTCATTGTTCTTTGTTGCCTTATGGCAAATATCAGAAAGGACACCAGTAGATGGCTTTACTTGCTTCTTGTTTCCTTTGATCTGTCTCTAGTGGGGATCTCCTCAGGGTTTGCTGAACTCTGACTGCACTCTTCTTCTTCACTTCCCTTTAAATAGATGAAACTGTAAGTCCCAGTAGATACAAGCTCCTGAAACAGTGAGAAGTTGTCATCACAGCTCTGCTTTCCCACTACTGCACTGCCTGTTTTTATTCTGCTTTCTAGTCTAAATGCATGAGGCCCAGCCACTTGTTGCTGCCTCTGACTTGGCTTCTGTGCTGTCTCAGGATGGCATGGCTGGAAAATTCATCCCAGATTTCCTTGCCAGGATGCACCTGGAAGAAACCTTTCCCTCCAATCCAATAATATGACTGTCTGGCTTTGGCTACAGCTAGGACTTCATCAAGGAGCTTCTCTAATGGCAGCATGACTACGGTCCTTGTACCAGGAACATGGTTTTCTGTGATGGTATATCTCATACTGGATGCTCTCTGCTGAACACTGTGGACTAACCTCATATTTAGACCTCTCAGTCCTCCAGCAGAGCATCCGCTTTCTGATAGCTACAAGATGAGGGGGAAAAAAATCAGCCTTGGACCTCCTCCTATTGCCTCTTATTTTTGAATTTTATCTTTGTGAGCTCTTGCCTAAGCTGCCCATTTGGGTAAAAAAATGTATGAAAGTCTTGCCAGAGAGGGCTCATCTAATCCTTGGCTAGTTGTCAGCACAATTTGGCCTGAAATTTGTCATTTCAACATCATTTGAAGAGCCAGACCATGAACATGCAAAAGACAACCATGGCACATCTCAGCAGCCATAAGGCTCTGAGGTCCAAGAGAGCAGATCACAGCCACTGGCATGGAAAAATGTTCTGAGCTGTCCAGCAATCAATTTCTTCCATATTGGCACTTTATCCATTTATTTACAAAGCCTGGTACACCTCATTTATTTCTGTGATTTTCTAGTTAAGGGATGTGTACCTCAGCATGCTTAAGAGGCACAACTTAGAGATTTTAAACTAAGGAGAGGTTAGGAGTTCCTGACTGGAGTAATTACATTTCTCCTTCCAGCCAAGGGAACAAAAAAAAAAACAAACCCTTGCTTGTTTTTTCTCCGTATTTTACCATGAATAGAGACTTCCAACCTGACCTGATGGTATCTCAGTCTGCAGGAAACACACAAAAAAGGCTAATGCTGAGAAAGGACACTTTCATTCTTTGAAGTTAGCATAGACAGATGACTTTCCTCCTCAGCAACAGGGAGAAAGCCATTATGTTTGAAGACATTGGAAGCCCATGGCTCTCCTTGCAGGTTGTGTCTTTGTGGGCATTGCATCAATCTATGCAGTGTTCTTCCCATTCCTTTGAGGTGCAACCACCTATCCCAGAGCTGCTGATGCCACATGCTGCTTCAGTGCTTGAGGAAGAAAAGTCTTTTGGGAATGGCTGAATTCACAGATGCATCATAAATATCTGAGGGATCACATCCTTCAGCTGCATTGAACCTAGGATCTCTTCTGATCTTTGGCCAATGCCAGTGAATTTAATTCTTGCCCTTATGGCATCACTGCTCTGTGTCAGCTTGATTTGGCCCTGTGATCCCCAACAGCACCAGCTCAGTGCTGTTGTATAGAATCATTTTGGTTGGGAAAGACCTTTAAGATCATTGAGTCCAACCATTGTCTAACTCTGTGAAGTCTGATGCTAAGCCATGTCTCTCAGCACCATATCTCTGCCTCTTTTAAACACCTCCAGGGATGGGGATTCAGCCACCTCCCTGGGCTTCTCCAGAAAGAAACTGGGTAATGTTTTCTTCCTGTTCATCTCGCTCAGTAATGGGGATGCAGAGACTGGATCTTCTCTTTCTTCTTTCCTTCTTTCTTTGTGCAATCCTTTTAGCTATATACATTTTATCACTCAGGAAGCTGCAGCTGAGTGGGGTCAGCTGTGTCTTTCTGGAGGTCACAAGACTAGTTTTCTTCTTGCCTCCCCCTGCTATCTAAGCTTGTAGAAGTAGTCTAAAGTTAGAAATCGCACTGCTCCATCTTCACCTCATTAGAAATTGTCTGCAGGTATCAGCATTGTTTCAAGTTTTAGCCTTTAGGTTTTAGAAGGGCACTTACAAATTCTAGCCCAGGGCTTCTGAAGGCTCCCTGCCAAATTCTGAGTGTCCTCCAGTACATTCTCCTACTGAAACTTTCTCTCCATCAGTCACTTTCCCAGCTTTGGCCTTATCAATGCTGTTTTCAGCCTTTTGCATGCATAGAGCATAAAGACAGCAAAAGCTGCCAATGTGCATCTTTCCCAGCAGAAGATGGTGAGGTGGATGCTGGGACAAGATCAGCGATAAGAAGCAAGGACTCATAGCACGGCTGGATGGCAAAAAGAACGTGTATGTGAGTGCATGTCTGCATTTGTGTGTGACAGTGGCCACTGAAGGACAGCAGCTGTAGGACACAGAGGTAACAGGGATCTCAGACTTCACCTGGAGTTTTGTGTGTGGATTAGGGGCAGAATACTATGCTGATGTACTTGACCAATTAATATAATCCCATGTAAACCCATGGATTACAGCAGGAATTCTTCCTAAACAACGACTGCAGTATCCAGCCCTATATGGGGCATAGCATGATGAGGAACCTGAATCACCACTGTTGTCATTTTGCTTGTTTACTCTTGTTAGGGTAGCGCTGCTGTGGTTTCAGAATACAGTCCCATATGCTCCTGGTGGAGACATCAGTTTCTCCCAGCACATTAATTTCTTTTTGGAGGATGTTTTTAGTCCTTATGTTTCATCTTTTCTGACGCTGATAATCCCTGCATATGTGTGAGAGAGATTATAAAGAAGGGGAACCTTCCCCCGCCCCGGGCAGCCCTCAGACTCTTTTGCCTCTGTGCATGAAGGATGTGGCAGCAAAACGCACAACTCTACTCAGCACCAACTGGGAAATAAACCACCCATGCTGGGAGAGCTTAACCACAGCACATGGATTTCAGAGCAGACTTTCCCAAATTAGCTAGAAACTGAAATGGTGCTCCCCAGCACGAGGGCACTACATTGCATCCAAAAAAAAGATTTTAAAGTGCAGGTTGTTTAGTTCAAAGAGATGGGGGGGGGGCGGGGAACTGTTTGGTAGTGCTAGAAAGCAGCAGAGGTTTCTTATCAGGACTTTCACAAAGTCTTGGTTATGGGCTGAAGTGATGCTTGGGATCTCATCAAAGCCTCATAAACTCTCTGGTTTGGGTAGATCCAATGCTGAGAGCCAAAACCTAAGCAAAGCTCACTACAAGCAGGGCCCCGTGGAACCTGCAGCCTAGACAAGATGTTTACAGAAATGATCTGCAGATGATGTGTGGTAGGAGGTGGCAGAGTGAACCTTCCTGCTTGGAATCTTCAGCCACCCCACTGACACTTTGTGTGGGTGGAAGAGATCCGCACATAAAGGACAAAACCATTCCATGTTTCAGCTTGAGCTATCTGGGTTTGTATTTACTGCAGAGTGCTTACTGATTCCCTGTTTCAACGGCTGGCTTTGTGCCCAGTTTCCATGCTACACTGTCCTGCTGCTGTCTCGCCCCACAGCCCTGACTGGGAGCAGAAGCTCAAGCTTTCAAGTGACAGAGCACTCTGACCTTCATCCAGATCTCATGGTTCTCCCACTGGCGTGCAGCCTCAGGCTTGAAGGGCTCACGGCAAGACTCTGCCATCAGACATCCCTTCACAGGACTGATCTCCCCATGTCGACATTAACAAAGCTTTTGGGGGTTATTTGTTGTGTTTTAATTTAAATCATTCCCTTTCCTTTAGGCATTTAAATATTTCCCTGCTGTTAGAGCAGAATAAAACTCTCATCCTTGGGAAGAGAAGGATTTTTGTGGGTTGTGGTTTCATGGTGTGTTGGGTTGGGGTTTAGGTTTTGAGGTTTTTTTGTTGGTGGTTTTTGTTTGGGTTTGTTGGTGGTGTTTTTTTTTAACTAGGATAGCATTAGATTTGAATTTGATGTATTTCCAGCCAGCAGTTATAGGAGCTTCATGAATAAATGTGTAGAAAATGGACTGTGCTATCAAGGTAAATCAGCCTGGGTGGGTAGTTAAGTATCGACCAAATGGAACTGTGTAGAAGGAGTAATTCTAAGTATATGGAGCTGCATGCAATGAAGGAAGAAAAGATTTTTGGTGATGCAGACTTGTGTACGAGCTCAGGGCCATTAATTCAGCACTGTGCTGAGTCGTACGGCAGTCTGGAAGAGTTTTTCTTCAGCTCATCGAGTGCACAGAACAAGCTACAGGCAGATAAGCTGGGTGTGAACTTGTAATGTGTCGGCTGGCTCACAGTAACCGTTGGTACGTGCCCTCTTATCTCACTGCAAAGGCAGTGGACACAGTCTTCTCCTCCAGCTGGTCCTTCTTGCCCCCTGCTGAGCCAGGGCATGAGAGATAAGGGAAGAGGAAAGGCAGAGCTGAGAGCTGGTGTGACTCAGTCTTCAACACCCGCCTACAAAGCAGAAAGCAGGGGGTTCGAGCGTCTATATTTAAGTGAGATGGCAGGATGGATGAGCTCTACTCCCTGGTGAGCCACCAGTCCCTTGTTTGGCAGGTTAAAGGCTTCATGTGAGCAGCTGTGTTTGTGATGGGCACACACTGATGACTCTGCTTGGGTTCCAGCCTCAGTTCTCATTTGCAGACCCCAAGAGATATCTGTTTCTTGTTTAATTCTACTGCAAATATCACAGAGTTATAGTTAGGAGAGATGAGAAAGTCCTGGCTGCTTTGCTGGGCAGTGGCTAGCTAGAAGTTAAACACAAAGGCAATCACAATCTGCAATCACATCCTGATCTGAGATACTTTTTTAGAAACAACCTCAGAAAATAGCTAGAACTAAAAGGCTCTGCACTTACAACAAAATAGAGCTGACCTCCAAAATTGCTCTGCATGTTTCAGCAGAAAATAAATGCTCGGGCAGATATGCATGTGCCTGTTTCCTCTCACAGCTGTGTGCCAGGGCACTTAGAAATAGGCACCCTGCAGATAACACCACTTATTTCAAACAGGACAGTCTGCAGTTAATTTAGCTAAATCTAGATCTCCACAAGATGTCAGCAAAGCAAAGTGCATGTTCACAGGAATGCAAAGGCAGAGGGCAAAGAGAGATGCCGATGGTGGCCGGGTACCCCTCTCCCACAGACAGAGCCAGCCAGGTCCGTGTCCTTCCTCACCCATCTCCTGCCAACCTTCATTTAGAGATCTCTAGTGATGGGGGCAAGCAGCCTGCCCCAGCACTTCATTATCTCATGAAGGTGTTTCTTATAGCTGACCCTTCTGCCTTCAATTTAAGCAGAATGAGTTTAATTTAATTAAAACCCATTCATTTACTTCTTACAGGACTTGGCTGTTTAAACGGTTCTGCTTCAGTCTGAGTTTTTCATCCCTTCTTTTGATGGTACTTTGAAATACTTCTCCATTTGTCATTAAACTGGAACCAGCTTGGGGTTGGTGTTTTCATGCCAGTATAAATATGCTGCCTTTCCTGGTAAATTGGTTTGTCTGCTAAATGTGTTTGTGAGTTAAAGTAAGAAAACAGTTAAAATACCTCTAAGTATAACCATGTAACTGCACAAGTTTGCCTTTCAGTGCCGCAGCTTTCCGCTTTCTGTAAGTCTTTGCTCAAAAAGGCTATGTGAAATGTTTTGGATTCCTTGGTATGGTTATAGCACCTTGAATTCTAAGAGGAAATACGTTTTTGGTGACAAAGTTTGAATGAATTGTTTCATAACCACAAGGCTTGTTCTCATCAGTAGCTCTTACTGTGTTTAGACCACGGAAGACACTGTTGCAGACCATGCATTGCCTGAGCTTTGCATTGCTTCCCTCACCTGCAAGGCAGCTGGACTGTCAGGAGTTTCTCTTTTTTTAATATCACTGTATTAATTATACATTCTGCTTTTTAATCTTATATTTAATGCTAATAGTCAAGAGCTTCCCACCGTGATAAAGCAGGATAGATTTCAGCTGCAGATGTTTTGTAACGCCCAGCGCTCTAACAAGGTTTTCTGCACTAGACTGTCTCTAGCATGCTTTCAGTTTCTTAAGCATCGTTGTGGCTACCAAAGTATTTTGTGATGACTTGTTTTCTTCCCAGATATATCTCAAGGTAGCGGCAGTGTACATTGTTTTTCCAATCCAAGCTACCACACTCTCCCCTGTGGTGTGACTTCACGGTTCTTTACCAGTAATCTGGATGGAAACAGCTCCAGTAAGGTAGATATTATCCCACCCCACTGTAGCGGTGTTCTTATCAGTTCAAGGAAATCAACCAAAGCAATGCCTGTTGGATCCTGTTGCCTGCCAGCATTATTTATGAAGCCAGTGTAGCTGCTGCTGACCCCGTAGCTCTAACACACACAAAAAGCTCTGCTTTCTCCTGGATGTATCTTGCTAATCCTGTGCCTGCTAACTGGAGTTTCAGCACATGCCTGTCTGGGTCAGTAAGCCTTGGTGTCTTAGCAACTCTAAGGTATGTTTGTTTGTCATGAAAGATAAATAGCTAGATAATTGTAATTATCCATTAGTATAACAAAAGTCAATCAATGGAGCCCTAAGTCAGTAATCTCGCTTTGCTGCATCGTTGTTGCCCAGATCAGTAGGCACACAGATTTCCTGCTGACGCAGAGAAGTATAGAGATGCAGGAAGGTACCTAGAGTGTGTCTGAGCATTATTCTCATCAAAGGGCATCCTGAGAGCTCCACTGTTACTGATGGCTCTCCAGCAGAGCTATTCAGGCTCTAGTGCTCCAACATCCAGGAGTACCTTACTTATCACATGTTGCCATGGATTCCCTAGGACTGTTCATGGACAGCACTGAATTCACTGTGTTAGCAGTTGAGTTAGGATAAGATACCTCTTATTTTAGAGCCTTAATAAGCCAAGATGGGGCAAGGGGTAGGGAGCAGAGGAAAACGGAAATGCAATTGGTTTCATCAAGGCTGTCAGCTTTAAAATGATGGTCACCTTAATCCAAACATAACTCTGCTAACTGGAAAGCCATGAGAACAAGATTAATGCAGTTATGGCACTATTGTAGAAGACAGGGCATGCAAAAGTATTTCTACATGTGCTCCTGTAAGTCATTTCTTAGTTATTAAAACTCATTAAAATGTAAGAAAAAGGCTGGCTCCAGAGATTTCTCAGGGAAAAGTTTAGGCAGATGTGTGTAAATATGTTTTGCAATGTAAATGGTCCCCTTGCATCATGCATTTTTGCTCCCCAGATTGAAAGTGCAAATGCTCTTGATGTCAGATTTAGGATGAATGCCATGAGTGTGGCTCTGGACCACTAATCCTGTTGCAGTAATTTAAATGAATTCAGAAAAGGTCAAAGCAAGCACCTATCCTGATTTCCTAGCCTGCAGTGCCATCTCAGCACAGAGCTACTGCAAATATTAAGCTGCTGAAAAGGTTTAAAACCCAAGTGATGCATTTGGACTAGCCTGGAAGCTGCTCACCCTGTGGTAGGACTGGTTATCAGCAGTTGGTCAGCAAGCTGCCCTCAGTCAAAAAAGAATAAGCCATCACAGAATCTTTTGGTTGGAAAAGTCCTTTAAGATCAGCAAGTCCAACTGTTAACCCAGCACTGCCAGGTCACCACTAAAGCACGTCCCTCAGCACCACATCTACACAGACTTGTAATCTGTACAGGGATGAGGACTCCACCACTGCCCTGGGCAGCCTGTTCCAGGCCTTGACAAACCTTTTAGGGAAGAAGTTGTTCCTCATGTCCTCATCTCTCTTGGTGCAACTTGAGGCTGTTTCCTCTTGTCCTATCACTTATTAATTGGGAGAAGAGGCCAACCCCCAGCTGGCTCCAACCTCCTTTCAGGGAGTTGTAGAGATTCAGGAGGTCTCCCCTCAGCTTCCTTTTCTCCAGGCAAAACACCTCCAGTTCCCTTGGCTGCTCCTCACAAGACCTGTGCTCTAGAATGGTCTGAGGTATGGCCTAACATTTCCTTTAAATCTCCCTCCATCTTACTTAATCATGAGAATGCTTTGCAGTGCTGAATAGCTGAGGAGGGCCTAAAATACGCTTCTTGTGTCTATTCAGTTCTCCAGCCAAGTAAGACAAAGGATCATACAAAGCCACTAATGGCTGCCTTAACGAGATTCATTTCCAAATCTGTTTCTCTGATGCCATTCCCACTCTGCAGCAAAGTTGTACTTGGAAGCATCATTTCTTTTTATTGCCACTGGGGTCACAAAGGAACCTGCACAGATGCAACATTTTTTAAATGGCAGAGGAATCTCTGAGCTGCTGAGCCCTTGCCCTGGCTGCATTCTCCTCCCTGTGCTCAAAGGAGCTCATGCCTTGAGGCAGTAGACTGGAGCCACCCCTCTATCGCTGCTGTCAGAGAGACAGCTTGGGCAAAGGTACAAAGACAGGGCAGGGGGAGATGCAGCCCTGCTCCAGTCTGAGAAGGACTTCTCTCTCATGTGCTCCCCCTGCCCCTCTTGTCCTCTCCTCTGTGTATGTCTTATTTTGCCTTTCCTCTCTCTTCCTCTGGTGTTCTTTCCACTCTGTTATCTTTCTGGGGTTTTTCATATCCATTTCCCTGTTCTCTCTTCTCATCAAATTCTACACATATTATTTCTGATTTCTTTCCTGCTGTCCCTGCTCTTCTCTCCCAGCCCTGGACCAGTTCAACACAGGCCAGTCTGGCCACAGGACACTGAGCATGGCTGTTACTGACCTTGCTGCTATTACCAGGTGTATATGGTGGGTCCTTCAAGAGGGAAGCAGAAGCTAAAAGGTCTGGTATAGCCCTGAGAACTGTGTTTGGTGAGACAGGTTTGTCTTCATAGCAAGACAGAAGTACCAAGCCTTCCCCTGTCTTTTCTAGGACTAGAGGGAAGGGATCTCACCTCATTTCCCCTCTGCCAGACAGACATCTGGCCACTGCTTGGGGCCCTATGCATGTCCTGAAGGTAAAAACTTTGAAGTTGCTGAGAAACAAGTAGGAGTAGAGGCATTAAAATCCTCCTGGTGCGTCCAGGACTGGTGAGTTGTGCTAGTGGAGCACTCAGACTGGAACACATGCAGGCAAAAGCAAGTGGGAGGATACAGAGGGGAGCATATGAGAAGAGACTTTAAAAAAGGCTTGGCTTCTTTTATCTAGCAAAATGAATGCTGAGAGGGAGTATGATTGCCATCTATAAATACAGTGAGGTAAACACTTGGAGGGAGAAGAGCTATTTAAGTTAGATGACAGAGTTGGCACAAGAACAAATGAGGATGAACTGGCCATGAATGCATCGAAGCTGGAAATTAGATTTTTAACACTAGATCAGTGAGATTTTGGAATAGCTTCCCAGTAAGATTAATGGGACAAAGAAATCTGATTTCTGTTAAAATGGAGCTTGATCAGCTAAGTGATTATGTGCCTGGGTGTTTGCAAGAAAAGGTGGCTGACTCAAGGACTCGGTCATCAAAACCCTTCCAGCCCTGTGTCCCTAAAGCCTGCTCCAGCTGCCAGCAGAAGTTTGGGCTGAGCTTTGCCTGTGTGCAGGGTCCAGCAGAACACCTCTGTATCTCTGGCCTTAAGGAGGAGGATCCTGATCTCGGTGCAAGTTTTTAACTTCCAGCAAGTGCCCTTGTGAGTGAGCCTGCAGAGTCAGCATGCTGGCCCCACTGAAGGAAGAGATATGTTACTATCAGCTTTTTAAAAAGCCAAAATCTGACCTTTGCTGTTAGCTCTTACAAGTAGGTGTGGCCTTGTGACATGGACAGCACCAAATACTATCGATGCTGCAGGTCACCGAGGAGAATCGCACGTGAACTCAAGTGCCACAGACTCACTGCACCAAAATGGAAACCCAAAACCCAAAGCAGATCAACAGGCCCCACACCAGTGCCTTCACATCAGAGTTCTCATGGCTTATGTAAAAGACCAGATTTGCTGAAGCCATTTGGCTCCCTCCATGGAACCACACCTGGAGGCCAGCTCTCTATTTGAGTTTTTGAGTTGTGTATGACTGTAGGAAAACCTCCCTTTTACTAAAGGCTGCAAAGGTTGTGAGGGACACTCTGGACAAAGCATGAGGATGCTGCACTGAAAGGATTCTCACCTTGTGGTTTTGCAGAGCTCTTAACTCCACCCTCCCTCCTGACTGAAGGAGAACAGCATTGGAGCTAGAGCGCAGGTTGCTGGTTCCTACAGACATCATAAAAATCAATTGCTAGTAGATGTCTTGAATCTTTAAAGCCAGCAGATTCACATCTACTAAAGGAAGTTCTAAATTCTACTGAAGACTTCACATAAATTAGAAACTGCAAAACAGAAGTCACTGGAAATTACTTGACCAGATGTCACCCAGCTAACGAAAAGGAATTCAACTACAGACAGCATCGTTAAAGTACCTTTGACTAAAATGTGACCCAGAAAAAGGAAGATGGGAAACAACAGAATTGCTGCAGGCTGTTCAGGATTCGGATCCAGAGCTGACAAACTCAGGCTTGGACCATGGAAACCTGAAGTCAGTAGTCAAGGAAATGAATGGCAAACGCCTTATTGTTTGCTTACCTGGAGGATGAAGGCCTGGTGGTGTTCCTGAAGCACTGCTTTGCCTAATCACCACAGACTTCTGTAAACCCCGGAGCACCAACAAATGGCACATTGGTGGCCAGCTTGCCACTGGATGTATCCAGCTGTTTCAGACCTTGCTTTGCTCGTGCTAGCATCTCATTGATCTCCAAATTGCCAGATATGAGGAGTTTTAACCAAATTGCTCAAATCACAAGCTAAGACTCTTAGTGGGTAAATTTACTGTGAAGGATTTTTTTTCTCCAGAAAAGCAATTTTGCTTCACATTAAAAACTGAAACATCTTCCATCTTTAAAAAAAAAAACCAACACAACTAAAAAGTTCACAAATTATAGTGTGTTAAGAAGTGATAGCAGCACAAAGAGATAGCTATAATCACATTTCTTCATAATTACTGCATTCTGAAAGACTTAGAAACGTCCCCAAATCATTTCATTACAAAAAATCAATTCTAGCCCATAGCTCGTCATGCCAAATTTGAGGTTTGGGAGCTGATTTATAAACCCTGCAAAAACACAGCTTTTAATAGAAACTCCAAGGCTTTAATAAATGGGATCTGAGTGGTGCAGCTGGACTGAAAATCAGCATTTCTGTCGGTGCTGGGTGTTTGGAAATGAAGAATGAAGCCGTGGGCTCCTCCCATGAAAGCTGACAGTGCTGTTAGTGGGGCTGTGCTGATTTACACAGGCTGAGCTGGGACTGGGGAGGTTGGCTTCCTTCTTCCATGCCCACGTTACAAACCAACCTGCTTTTCATCACCTCACCGTTGCTTGTTTGCTCTGACTTGCGTCTGACAACTCATGTATCTGCTGTCCACGTTGATGTCCTCAGTTTTGAGGGAGTACAAGCTGCTGCTGAATGACAAAGAAATGACTCTGGTGCTGTCAACTGGGAAATGCCAGATGCACAGTCTGTGCCAGGAGCAAGGATGTGCAGTCACAGCCACTGCTCTTGGGCAATGATTGCTCAAGAAATATTGCAGGCAAGCAGCTTTATCAACTTTTTCAACTTTTTCTCTGCTCTGGGCATGTCCTTGAGGAGAGTGGCTGGTGCAAAGGTGCCTAATGAGCTGATGACACACGTTGCCTTAGTGGGAATATATAGAGACAGAAAATGAGGAGGAGCAGGACGAGGCACTAGATAGAGCTCTCAGTGTGCTGCTGGTGCTGTCTGATGTGAGATTCATGGGCTGTGGGGCCACAAGGGACCTTTGTGATCATCTGGCTTCACTGCCCGCACAGCCAGGGCACAGGAATGCCCTGAATTAATGCCTCTTTCAAGGTCAGTACTGGTTGCTCAGCAGCAGAGTCTTCTTCAGCCAGAGCCTGGCTTTCAGATGGATTCAAGTTGGGCTCCCTTCAGCCTGCTGGCATTAATCTATCTCCGTCTGTGTGTGCCTGTGTGCATACTGTTACATATATATATGCACACACACATCTGTGTGGGTGTTGTCAGTGTATGTGCACTGTTGCATGTCCTGAATCTTTCTTCCAGGCTGGAGTTCAGGCCATCTGAAGCACAGTTGCATGATCTGCAAATGGAGAAACATATTTCTGTAAAAAGCTTCGGCTGAATAGCTCTAAGAATACTGTGCAGTGGCTTGTGTAGAGACCAAACATTTACTGTGCCTCTCCTGCACAGCCTTTGCTCTCTATGCTGTCTCCCGTGTTTCTGGGCAGTGGTTGCTCCATGGTTTCTCCTGTGTCTAAGCCAGGGCAGATTACACTGGGTGTAAAAATGCATCAGACCACCTTCTGCATCCTGAATCAATGGGATTCAGCCAGCAGGATTCAGTCAATGAGGGCAAGGTTTCGCCTCTGGTTGTTACAAATCTTCACCCAAACAAAACCCAGTTTCTGTGATCAGATAAAAGCTTCTGAATGTCAGTGTGCAGTTTGGTTGTCCTAGATGTGGTGCTCTGACTAGAGAGGACTATTTGCAGATGCTTTCACTAGAGACAAGAGAGAGGCTGCAGATCTCTGCAGCTCTATCCTCAGTGACCTAGCTCTGAGGAAGCTTGCAGAACATCTGGCTGGCTGCCTGGGAAGATCCCCATTGCCCTATTTATTTGCTCCTATAGAGGAGCTTTAGCCAGAGGAGATTTCCTGATCCTAAGCCCTCTCCAGTGTGTTCACTACCTAAACCAAAGGGCAGAGGAGCTGCATGGCTTCCTAGCCCCAGCCCCTCCTCTTGATCCAGCATTTCTCCTTCCTGCTGTAGTTCACCTCCCACTACATGGTTGTCCCTTGCAGGTCATGGTGCTCTCCCTGCAGCAGCCTAACTGGCTAAACTATTTTGTTTGGTGACTACCCTGCCCCTGAGATGGTGACTGTGTTACATGGCACAAAGCAGCATCTCTGACTGCTGTATGGCACAGCCCTTTTATCCCTTTCACTCTGGCTGTGATTCCTTTAAGGAACTCTCTCCAAAATGGGGTTGGCTCCATAGTGTCTCTTTCTACAGCACAGTGCACATCACCCTTTGCTGGGCTGCTGGGCTGGTAGAACAACTTCAAGGTATTTGTGACCGTGAACTCAAGGGACACTTGGGACTGTATGTCCTGAGAGCACACGACCATGCCTCCTTCCCTGAGGTGGCACATGCTCCACCAGGTATTTCCAGGAGTGCTGGGGACTCTGGGCTTCCTGCAAAGCCATCCTCAGTGTCAGGGGGCAGCAGAGGCTCTACAGACCAAGGGACAATATGGGGCTGCTGTACCCTGCAGTAGGGTGGCTGTGGCACTGAGGGCTGTTGAATAGGATTGAGAAGGTGGGCAAAAAGTACTTTGGGATCTGGCTATAGGTGCTGGGTGCCAGCTGGAATTTACATCCCAATAGACTTCAGCACTTTTTGTTCCAGGTGTTAAGAAAACAATAGGAAAGCAAAGCAAAAATTAATGAGATATCAGGAAAAACAAAATGTCGTGGCTTTGAATACTTTGTCTCACTTTTAACCTCCTTTACTGATAAGCATTTACTTGTAAATACCACAGTATGGCAGAGCTGAACCCTCTCAAGTCAGAGACAGGAGGCCTTTCAGTTTGGGTGCAGACAGAGGAGAGCAATGATGGCTTCATAATTTTCATTTTTCAAAAGACAGTTTGGGATTTGCTGCTGACCCTTCCTGAGGACCAGCTGTGCCTTCAGCAGCTGTGGCTTTCAAGGGAAAAATGTCAAAGTTCAAAACTCAACAGCTAAAGCAGCTACGGTGTTTCACAGCTCCTCCTTGCTGGGAGTCACCTGATCACCGCACACTTTGTAGAGGCCCTTTTGCTGTGATGCCCCAGTCTAGAGGAGCCATGCACCGCCAAAATTCAGCCCCTCTCCTCTCACTGACCTCTGTAAGAGATGCTCCAGCATCTCCAAAATGCCCATCCCTCAGGCAGATATTGTGCTTGCTCCTTCATGTTGTGCTTCAGCATCACCTAGCCCAAGGGAGCCTTCCACAAGTGGCGGGAAAATCAAGAAAGTATTGACACATGCTTACAACAGTACAGCCTTCTCCAGATGGTACCACCTTGGCTGTGCCCAGCTGCCCCTAGCCAGCCACACTGGCGCTTGGTGCCACTCTGGGCACATGGAGAGTGGCAGCTGCAAGAGGTGTTTTTCCACCAGCAGTGTCTGGATGGCAGCCCTGGACTCCTCTCCCATTCCGCTGGCAGATCTGCTGAGGGCTTTATGCTTTCAAGGCTTTTATTGCCCACGTTACTTTCCTTGAATTGAGAGAAATCTCGTAGCCATTACGTCTCCAAATGCACAGGTCTAGTAGCAAATCCTCCCTGCATGCTCACGTAGGTGGTTTCGATCCATCCGCCTCCATCCATCGTTTCGATGCGGCCAGCACGTCCCCCTGTGGACACAGGCGCTCGAGTCATAGTCACCGACTCCCGAAGGAGATCTTGGCTTTCCCAGCATGCTTGTGGTCATTGCTTGGTGAAGTGACTTTCCTTTGTGATTTTCCCTAATGCTAGTGAGCTACTGTCAAACCGCATTGGTGAGGCCAAGGTAATAGTCATCTCCCAGCTTTATTTGTGACATCAGTGGGCTGAAGGCTTGGGTGGGAACTGTCTCTGTTTCAGCATTAACTCATTATCATACTTTTTGAACAGCTCAGTAACAAAATCCTTGACAGAGAAACTGCAGACTGGAGATCCTACAGCTATCTGAATGAACTAGGTCAGTAATTTTTACACAATTTAATGACTTTAGTAGACTGTAGAGCAATTCCAAATCCAAACCAGCCTTTCATGAAGGCACGAACAAGTGATGAAGAATATGGGTGTTGTCTTTATTTCACAAGCAGAGTTGGTGGTGGTGAAAGACAGAGAATTGAGAAGTTTCCTTTAGCACAAGCCAGACTGGGAAAGCAGAGTCAGTATTCCTTCTGGTCTCCCTCCACGTGCAGCTTGGTTGAGCCATCATTATCTGCTCTATAAATGGGTTTTAAGGACTAATTTAGAACATTGCAAATTCAAATCTGGCTTGGTTTTGGTTTGGGGTTTGGTTTGGGTTCTTTTCTTTCATGCTTAATAAATTTTAACACTAAATACTGGCATCTTGATTAAACTGTGGTGCCTCTGTGGAGCTGCAGCCTCTTATCTATACCCCCCTGTTATCTCCCAGTAAATCATTCAGACAGTTTTGAACTACCAGCCCGTGCAAACAAGCCAAGAGTGAGGTTTAATTGCCCTTTTTGAGTTTATTCTCCCTGGCTTCAGTTTTAACTGAAGGGTTTTTAGCAGCTCCTGTCTCAGACCCCATCCAGATTTAGTGTTTGGATGCTCTTTGTGTTCCTATCTGAGCACTTGGAGTTTAGCTTGTCAGTGGCAGAGAGTATTTGCCCTTTACTGGGATTACTCCTATCTTACTGAAAATTTGCAGCGTGGGGCAAGTGCAGTATTAAGTGGTATTATGGGATTTCTAAGGTCCACTATCTGACAGCTCACATGGCAAAGGAATTAACACAGGGCACTACCAGGCCTCCCATCTTGTCACTGTTCTTTTGGTCGCACACCATGCCTGGCTCCAAAGATCAAGGCTGCATCAGGAAAATCACAAACCTGTCAAGCTTCAGTGCAAAACCTCTTCCATCATTATCAGCCATTAACGTTTGCTTCTGTATAACCAGCTGCAGAACTGCTGCTGTGCTTATCTGTAGGTAAGATAGAGAGCTGGAAGGGGAGGTGAGGACTTCTGAATGTTCCTCAAATCAAGTTAATTTTCCTTTTACCATTTTATTGCTTTGCTCTTGAGCTTTATTTAGTTTTAGCTTGCGTTTCCTGAGCACCCTGTGTGCTGTATTTGTCCTGCATTCATGCATTTTATTTTACTAGCAGGAGCGATGCTAAACGCCTTTGTTGTAAGAATGATGTAGGGGTGAGAAATACTTTAGCTTTAAGACCTCTATAAGGAGTCTCCAGCCAAAGAAAAGTCTCTTTTTCCCTATTTTCATGGCATTTTGCATACTTTCCTTCTTTCTTTCTTTCTTTCCTTTCTTTCTTTCCTTTCTTTCTTTTCTTTCTTTCTTTTCTTTCTTTCTTTTCTTTCTTTC
>WAAF01012438.1:486079-691761 GCA_013400475.1 Tricholaema leucomelas | reverse complement strand
CCTTTTCCTTCCTTCCTTCCTTCCTTCCTTCCTTCCTTCCTTCCTTCCTTCCTTCCTTCCTTCCTTCCTTCCTTCCTTCCTTCCTTCCTTCCTCTTTCTCATACTAATTGATACAATTGAGATTTACTTTTTTCCTTCCCTCTTAGCACCAGAATTAATGCTTGCTTATGCTAACTTTCATGATGTTGTATTCTTGCTCAGATCAAGGCCATTTCTACAGTAAACTGTAAAATTATTTCATTTTGTGGCATTACTTCCATGCAGTAAAAGCTGCAGATGCAAATTTCAGAGCAGGATTTTTAAAAACCTTGAATTTTGAGTTGTAAACATAAAATATAAGTGAAGCTTAATTAGGTCATGTGGATCTTGGCCATCAAACTGCATCATGCATGGAAGTACCAGAGTTCAAGAGGTGTGCCACCTTCTCAGCCAACTTAGCCTTAGGTTTTATAGCTCATGTGCTGGAATAGCAGCCAAGCATTATGCATGGCTGGATCCCATTAAGAGTAGTTAAAATAGCAGTGGACATCTCATCTGTTGCAACCTCATGAAGTATTAGAGAGAGCAGATGTGTGAGCAAGCTAGAGGCAGGGCAGAGAATTCAGAGAAATCTGGCATGGATAGAAACCCCTCAACTCTTCTGGTTTCCCTAGTTCTTCAGCCAGTGACTCCTCTAGCTGAGGCAGCAGTCCCAAAGGACAGGTTCTCTGCACCAACCAGATGAGAAAGAGCATCCAGCTCATGAAAGTGTCTGTGGGCTTGTTAGGAATTAAAAGTGCCGTGAGAGTTCTAGTTGAGGAAAAGGAAATCATAACCATATCCTTGTGCAAATTAACGCTCATCTTTTGACACCTGCATGCATAAGGAGCCTTCTCAGTTCTTCTTCTTGACCTGTGAGATGGCATTTGCAATCAAATCCTGTGCTCAAACTTGGATCCTGTCCAAGGCTGACACCTTTTGTACTCTGAACTGCAGCAGGCCATCACTTTTCAGGGTGTGCTCAGATTGGATGTAAGGATTCAGGGACTTTTCTGATGGAAGAAACCTTGCTTCTTAAGGATCAAGGCTTAGACTCCTCTTTGATCTCCCAACTCAGGGACAGCAGGGGAAGCAGCTGCTCCCAAGGAGAAGATGCTGCATTTACTCAGGAGCAGCAGCTGGCAGCTCAGGAGAAGCCAGGAGACTGTTCCTAGCAGAAGCAGAGCACTACTTCTAAGCACTGTATTTCGATCTGTGTCTGAAAGAGGACCATCAGAAAGCTTTCTGGAAATATCATGTGCTTTTATTTGCCTGCATATCTTGTAAAGGCAATCTCACAGGTAGCAGGCACACGAGTGCTTTAATTAATCTGTCTTTACTCTCCTGACTCTTTCAGGCTGTGCTTTTACAGCTTTGGAAAACAACTTTGCATGGCTCATATCTTGCATCATTGGCCTTTGCTCATCCAGGAGTTGTTCCTCATTTCATTTGGAAAGGCAAAGAAAGGAAGGTCTTCTCTGAGAGAGCAAAGAAAGGGCTGTTAATACAAATCGGGGCTCAGGGCCAAAGGAACAGCCTGTTTGAGTCCACCTCGGTCCTTATTTCAGATGCATGTCCTACACACTGCCACAGCAGCATAGATTGAGGAGGTGGAGCAAACATGGCAAGGATGCATGAGACTGAATCCACCTGACTCAGCACCACCTTCCTGGGCTGATTATGGGGCAGATGGCCAGAGGCTGTTTGCCACATGTGATGCTGAGGGAAACTGTTCAGTCTTAACTCAGAACCCAGTGTAACTCCTAAGTCACTCTGTATGTTCCCTCTGCTGTCAATGAGCAATCTCTGAGCCAAACAAAAAGAAAAGCATGAGTCTTACTGACGTGTAAGCATGTCTATGCATATATACTATACATAGAAAGGGGAACATATCCCTTTGCATATCCACTGTACATACACATACAATGAATCTTCCCAGACTGAGGTACTTTGCCTGTTTGCAGGACTTCAGCTGCCAGATTTGTGTTCTTTCCAAGCAGGACATCCAAGGAGCAGCACAAAGCCTGTATTTTTCCTGCTGGCACATTTTCTTGTGAGCTTCAAAGATCTGGCTTTGTTAGAGAGATAATCACATCCTGTTAAATGGAGTTGGAGTCTAGTGGTGAGCACAACTGCACAGTAATTCTCCTGGAATTCTCAGTGTGCTTGAGAGAGCAGAGTCTAGGAACTCTGCAGTGCCAAGAAGAGTTGGCTTTGTCACCTCCTCTGTGTGTCACCACCTGCTTGATGCAGCCTAGTCCTACTAGTTTCAAGGAATGGCTTGTCTTTGCATTTTCTCTGCTTGCAGAACCAGAATTGTTCACCCTGTGGCTTATCTCTCTTGCTCTGTTCCAATCTGCATTAAGCAGTTGCAGAGTCCAGCTTCCAGCTCCCATTACAAGCAATTCACAGGTCCTAAACACCTCCTGAGTTCACAAAAGTTGTTATGCTCATGCTGTAGGCAGAAATAGGTTTATCTGTAATGTTTCTTGAACAGCAGCCCTCAATGCAGAGATGGAAGTGTGATTTGCAGCACATCCTGAGTGACCCAGAGCTGCATTTATTCCAGAGTACCAAAGCCATGGAGTTTGATTCAGAGCTGACTTTGTATTTTTCTCAAAGCCAATAGGTGTGGAAAATGTTGCTAATTAAGTCTGTGACTTCACCCCAGCAGGCAATTCAGCTTCAGACTTAAACCAAGACTTTGCTGAAGTGCTGGCTTCCTGGCCAGTGTGGGGCTTTTCCACATTCACTACTTTTGCAGTTTGAAAAATAGTGGCTCCATCATCTCAGGTTCCCTCTGACAAACCCTGTGTCAATAGGGGAGCCTTCCCTCCAGGAGGGCAACAAGTTCAGGCTTAGAGCAGACACAGAGATTCTCTGCAGAAGCCCTTCCAGACTTGTCTGGCAGTTCCACTACGACTGGCAGGAGCTCAGATGGAGCTGAGCTAACTAAGTATGCTCAGAAGGTGGAGTCCTTCCTCTCCAAGCCACTTCAAAGTGCCGGTTGATATTGCTGCATCCTCACTGCAACTCCAGGGCTCCAGCCTTCATTCTGCTCTTCCCAGATGCAACAGGAACACTTCTGTGAAGACCTGGTGAAGATGCTCAGAACAGATGCAACTGAGATTTTGTGCAAGGATGGACTGCAGTGAGCACAGCTAGCCATTCCCTGGGCAACACCTACTTCCATAAGTCACTTATTCTTCATGCTCCTTACTCTAACCATCTCATTAATCCCCAGCACTGATGAGGATGCTCTTGTATAGGATTACTCCTGTGCTTTTAGCTGCTTGCTTTGTCTCCAACTCCAACAGGGCTGCTCACAGTATTTTAAAGTTGCTGGGGAGAACTAAATTGTGGTCCTGGACAAAGTTACCCATCCCAGTCTTCAGAAGCCAGAGGCTCTTCCCATTTTGCTGTGTCCACTGCACCTGTCCGTGGCTCAGCCTGGGTCTCCTTTACCTCTCTGCCACTGCTCACTCTTCATGGATACAGTCCCCTTCACCCTGTAACCCTGCTCACCAGCTTCTTACGCAGTAGCCTTGCTCTGCGTGTTGGGAGCGGCTTCTTGCTAGAGGCACTTTGTATGTTTGCCTGTGAGACTGACCCAAATTATGCTTGGGCAGTCCTGCCTCTGGAGACTTGCTTCCCTGGCTGGAGGATCACCAAAGATGGCCTCTGGGAGCACTGGTGCTGGGAAAAGGAGTAGCAGCCCTGTGGATCTGAGCCAAGGAATGAGTTAGCTCTGTCCTCTTCATTCAGAGCTCTGCCCTTGCAGAATGCAGGAGGAAACAAGCGCAGCACTAACAGCATTAGATGGGAGAGCTTCACCACTCTACCCAGACTGCCCAGTCAGCTCTGTCCTCTGCATCTTATTTCAGGGGGTGAGTCTGGCTCAGGACAGGTGGTGGAAAACAAAACAGAAAGTGCTCAAATGTTTTGGGGGGGTGGGGTACTCTTGCTAGGGGGAAAGAGACCCATCACAGAGAGCCAATTGTGTGCCACCAGCCCTTTTCCTGTGCTCAGAGGTGGACACTAAGAATCAGAGCAACACTGAAGTACCAATAACATATTTATTGTCTAATTTAGTGATTTTTCCTTGGTTATTAAAAAAAAACACCAAAGCTTCCATGGAAAAGGGCCTGGTACAGCACTGCCAGTAGTGGTAACAGCTTCTTCTGCAGAGACCAGAGAGGACCAAGGACAGATAGCTGGGAAACTTTTGGGACGTGCTGTTTGCCTGAGTTACTTGATTGGGAATCCCGCAAGCCACAGAGCCATTTCTATCTCAGTAACAAGATTTGTCTTGATTTTGCTAGTCAATAAGAAGTATCAGACTCTATAGTTAAAAAGATTTCAAGGCTTACATTAGATTTTCCTTTTGACTGATATCTAGGATGATTTGCAGCAGTGAAGAATGGAAATGGTTCCCATCCCCCTTCTGTCTCTGCTTCTGTAAGG
Organism: Tricholaema leucomelas; assembly: GCA_013400475.1. Classification (NCBI taxonomy): domain Eukaryota; kingdom Metazoa; phylum Chordata; class Aves; order Piciformes; family Lybiidae; genus Tricholaema lacrymosa; species Tricholaema leucomelas. The sequence goes on along the minus strand of WAAF01012438.1, from coordinate 687,279 downwards.
AACAGCAAGTTCTTATGGAACTGCACAGGGCAGAATCTTTGCTTCTGCTCTCGGCTGCTGCATTTTCAGACTGCTGGAGCCACTTGGGAACTATTGTCATACTAGTTACTGAGCTGTGCAAACTGATAAGCAAAGTCATATTAAGCAATTTAGAAAGACTGTGCAGACCTTAGACTCTAAGCCTGTGAATTAAAGAACATACCACGAAACACAGCCCCAGACCAGGCACAGAGTGATGTAACATAGCCTGCAGGCTCAGGTTCCAAAGAGTCTATTTTAGGCTTCTTTTACTAATCCTACCAGTGTTTTGGTGATGGGGCAGATTATTCCTTTCCTAGTCTCCTGATGGATAGCTGTTCTGGGTAACAAGCAGTTCCAAGATCCAAGAAACTCTCCCTTCTAGGGAAGCTCTTGAGCATTTGCATCATTTCAGGTGCGCACAGAACCCCTGCCTCAGCCAAGTGCATGCTTACAACTGAGGATGTGCTTAAGAGCCTCCCTAACTGAGGGCCTGGATGTACAGTTTACAGGACAGAATATATGCTACTCAGTCATCAAGGCAATCCAATTTACATAAATATTTATTTGTTTTCCATTATATATCATTTTTATGCAGGTGCTTGTGGGATGGATAGACGTCAGAACACATACATAATGGAAAAAAGCTTCAAAGGTATGGTATCCAGTGCCTGCAGCCACCCTGGCAAAGAGGTTGAGGAGGGTGTCCTAGAAGAGGTGAGATAGGAGACCTGGGCACCCGGGAGAGGGCCATGCTGAGACAGGAAGGGACAGAGCAATTGCCTACAGAATACACCTCCGTGGATCAGCTAGCAGCACTCATGACTCCGAGCCAGATGTCTGGGGCCCATGAATTATGGATGCAAGTCTTTAGGAGGCTGAAGGCTCCTGCCTCAGCACAGCAGCATAAAGGAAGGGTTTTGCTGCAGGGGCAGGAGGTGCAAGTGGAGCTGGCTGGCCAGGGGAAGCTCTTTTGGGACTTATAAGCCATCCTACAGGGGCTCTCTGGTGGCAGGTATGATAGACTGGTGCTTTGCCTGCTAAGTTGTGGCTCAGTAAGGCTCTTGGCCATCCTTAGCTTAAACAAAGCCACTGGAAAACAGGCTGACCCTGCTCTATGGCCTTTGCTGAAGGAGATTTATAGCAGAGCTTGAGAAAAGACCTCACACAGTACATTAACCAGTCACTCTGGCACAAAGCCATTAATGGGCATTGACTCCAGGGCAGTTCTAAAAAGGGATCATAGATGAGTCATGAAGACAGGGCCCAAGGATTTTAGATTGCAGTCATCCTCCAGGTTTACATTCAAAATATTCCAGTCGTGTATGGACTACAAGGCCACTTGGAACAGTGGTCCTCACAAGCTCCCGATTGACTAGGCTGGGGTTTGGCATGCTGAACTTGTGGCCCAGAAGCTGGAGAGAGGAGCTTGTCTCATTCAGAAAAGGCAGGCTTCAGACTGAGGTCTTTGATCTGAATTCAAGGCTGTTGTGTCCATACACACCAGCTGGGAATGTCCCTCCATCAGCCAAGGAGGTGAATGCTGCGTAGCCTCTTCTTATAACGTCCTTGAGCTGGTACTGGCCAAGTAATGGGGGAAATGGGACCTCCACACAGCTGGTTTCAAGATTCTGCCCACTGCTCTGCCACTGCTGAGGCGCTACAGAGCAAGACCTTTATCTGAACTCACAGGGCATAGTGAGAGCTCATCCACACAAAACACAGTGACCAGGGCTAGAGGACACTGATCACTTCAGAGCTACTGCTCACAAAACAAACGGATAGAACATTTGCTGAAACAGAACCTTACCCCACAGCATCACCACAGGGAACCTGTTATCCATGACCAAGTCTGTACTGATAAAGCTACATTTAAACTATTAAAAGGGATAACCCTTTTAATGTATATTTGACTCATCCACTGCTTGCAGCTACTTTTACAGATTCACTTTTACAGAAAAAAAATATAGTAGTTATTCCCTTAAGATGGAATTGTTAACTTCAAGAGCAGTCTGAACTAAATCACTGTGTTTACGAAGTTTAAAAGCTGCTTCAAACACAGGCAGGAGGGATTCCTGTCCACAGACACACAGGCAGTGGGGTACCAGTGTGAACAAGAGGAAAAGACTTAGAACCACAGCCAACCATGAAATGCATTCTCAGCTGCTATGTATTTTGTTTATTATTTAGGATCTGAGATGTTTCCTTTATGTGTTTATCTCCTTATGAATTGGAAACTCAGTCTTACAAGCCAAGTCAAGATTGCTGATGTGTTCCTTGTGGCTACTCAGCTGCTACAGAGACTGGCGCTGGGAAGGGCAGGGTGCCAGGGGCACAGAGACACACCAGGGATTCAGTAGCTAACCTGCAGGTGGCTGACAGCAGAGATATCTCAGAAGCATCTGCCTTTGGGTGACTGAAAGCTTCTAAGAGGTCAGTCTGAAGGCCAGCTTCTAGGTTCAGGCAGCCCCCAAGCAATGGCAGCAGTGTGGGTGATCTCAGTCCCAGACAAGTCTCCCACCAGAAGGAGATGGGTGATGTGCGCAGTGCTCAGTACACAGCTCTCCTTGCCCTGCCAGGTCTGATGTTGGCCCTGACAAGCCAAATTCATCTGAAAGATGGAGAGGGAGCATCTGCTAAGCTAGGTCATTCACTTGAAAGAAACTCCCAGTTGTCAGCAAAAAGACTTGGCAGGCAGGTGCTTTGTTTTTAATCTACCTTTATGCACTTTAAAGATGATGTCTTCTTTTCCCACCACTACCTGCTAGATCTGGCTGCTCAAAGCTCAGCCTGCAACTGAAAATCATGTTGGGTGCTGCTGGCCTCAACCCAGAGCATTACATAGGATGCACAGCTAGAAGGGCACATTGGGTTCCATAGCTTAAGGCCATGTTTGGGCTGTGGTGAATCTGGTCTGCCACCGCCTTCCCCCAGTTCTCCTCACAACCCCCAGCTCCACAGCACCTGCTCTGCGCTGGCCTGGTCGCAGGCTGTTCCCAGAGCAGGGCAGCCAGGAGAGGAATGGCGCTTCGGCAACCTGCCACTGAAAAATGCAGTGGCTGTGCCACTGGTGGAGGCCCAGGAAGACAGGCATGGCCAGTTTGTGTCTGCCAGGGTCACCCTCAGACAAACGCAGCTCAGACGACAGTGTCTGACAGTTCCTGCAATGGCAAAGCAGCAAGAGCCCTCAGGGGCAGGACACTATGGTGCCAGCTCTGAGCCCTGTGGCACATGGCAACGGTGGTTGAACAGTCACAGAGCTTCCAGAGCAGTTTGTTTCCTGTGCATGGTGTTCAGTGATGCCATTGCCAAGCTGAGTCTTCTTCTGTTCTGTAGGGGTTTGTTTAAATGAGAAAGCTGCTGCACTGGTGGCATAATGTGAGTTCAGGCACTAACACTGGAAGGAAGAACCCTTCTGCTCTGCATGGCAGCCAGCAAAACCCCAGCAGTTACAGACATTAAGACAGTTCCCTGAGGGACTCGAGGCTTGGTTCAGTGTGCTTCACTTGTTTGTCCTGTGGGAATGTGTCCCCACAGCTGTGGCACGCTCTGCAAGGCAGCAATAAGCTGTCACCATGTTACTGTCCTAGCAGCAGTGAAAGCCAGGAGAATGAAAGCAGCCAGGAAGGCTACACCAAACACCACCCAGGAATGGGATTCCATAGTAGCAGTGGGTCTGGCTGTGTACATCTTTTCTCCTGAGCACCTCAAGTGTGGCTGTAGGTAGCAAGGCTTGTCATTAGTATTCCAGAGGATATGCAGGGCAAAAGAGAGGAAGCTGTCTGTGGGAGGGAAAGTGTTCCAGTCCTTGGTAACAAAAATAAAACCTCCTTCAAAGGTCTGCTGATCCGTATCCAGGCAACACAGAAGACAGGGACTTCAAAAGGAGTGCACGTTGCCCGTATTACTCCAGCATGACCAGCTGATCAGGTGCTCACAGCAAGTACCAGGATGAGCTGTGCACCTCCACAACAGCCCAGCCCCATGGTTGGATGATGAGGTGGCACAGCCAGAGCTCACACATGGCCTGCAGGATGAATGGGCTGAGAACTTCCAAAGATGTTTGCTCTGGGTTGAATTAACTCGTGACATGAAATTTGACAGTTGGTGCCAGACTTTTTAATTATCCCCAAATTACCCTAATAACTAACTCAGATACTTCTACATCCTTTAGAGTTAAATCCTCCACGATCTTGGACACACATTGTGGGTTAATGACTCCCTGGTGCATAGCACACCACCAAACACAGGCTGGTGCTCCATAAATTATGTTGTTTCCAGAGCGAAGGGTCTAATCCCTAGCTAGACACAGAGCTCCCATTTACGTCAGCAGGAACCAGCTCTTAGGCATGCTGTTTCTCAAGATCTTCTGGGAAAAGGCAGTTCCTGGGAGAGGCCACAGGAATCTGGGCAGCCCAAGTGGTATTTCATAGAATCACAGAATTATTTTGCCACTCTTCTCTGGGAAGTGCTGATGCTGCGGACACCTTTCTGGTGGCTAGTGTCAGCCCTGGCAGCAGTACAGGTGAATTTTAGCTTAGGAAGATGAAGGTAGCTGAGCTGGACTTAATAATTAACACATGATGTGCTGGACTTCCATCTGTGCCCAGTTCCATAAACAAATCAGCGCTGGCCCACACAGCTCTTTACCTGCTTGCTACAGCACCACAGGAGCAGGACCACTTACTCTTCTCTCTTTTTACTGTAGTAAGCAGCAGCCTTTTATAATCAACATTTTATGACTCTAAACCCAGCTATGGTTTGATTTGGTCCCTCCCAGTTGTGCGCTTTGTAGTGGACCCTCAGGGCACCAGCAGCCTCAGGCTCATGCATGGAGCTCACTTTGCTCTTGTCCTTGCAGGTTCCAAAAGCCACACTCACCTACTCATGCTGCCTGTTTTTGTGGGCTCCTGCCTTCTCATGGCTAACAATGAAATCAAAGCTTCAGGACCGCCCACAGAGGCTGTGGAGTCTCCTCTGCAGAGATTCCAAACTCACCGGGACACTGTGATCATGGGTGACCCTGCTTTAGCAGGGAGGTTGGATTAGATGATCTCCAGAGGTCTCTTCCAGCCCCCACCATGCTGGGATTCTTTAAGTGTCTCCCCCTCATCTGGTCCATATCCCTGAAGCAGTGAGTGCTCCCTCACTGGCATCAGCTTGGGCAGAACCAGGAGCTTTCATGTCTCTGGCCACGTGAGACAAGTCATCCATCACAACCTTCCCAGTGCCCAGTCCATACAGCGCTGGTATTTTTAGCCTAAAGATTTTCATTTTATGGTAGGATTCGTTAATCTTTGTCTGTTGTCCGCTCACTTTTACACACTAATGGATCACAGACCATGTGGTACCTTCATTGAAGTCCTACAGACAGCAAAAGCCAATGACCTTGAGATCATGTACAGAAGCCTTTGGTCATGCAGAGTTGCTCCATTACTCACTAGAAAGACAGGACAGCTTTTCAGTACCTTGCATGTACTGGGATGGGATTGGTAAAGCTAGAGGGCCAAGCCCTGCTGCCAGCAGCTGGGGAAGAGTTGTTGCTTTGGTTCCTGTCTCCTGTGCTGTACCTAACCAGACGGTGTTTCACTCTGAAGCAAAGGTGGTGTTGACCTCATGTAGGCTGAAGTCAGACCAGCCAGTTTCTTAATTTTATGACTAAACACTGCAGTGGTGCCAGGGCTTCTGCCAGCCATCAGGTCCCTGATGGTCCCAGCATGGTCCAGCTGGTTTGCTTTGCAGCAGAGCTTCCTACCAAGCTGGTTTCACTAACCCTGATTGCTGACAACTCTCAGGACTTGCCTATACCACTGAAATTAGAGCTCAGAAACGGAGCAGCTGGCTGCAGGGCAGGACCTGACACTTTGGTTAGCGTGTTCTCCAGCTGAGCAGAGACAAAGGGCACCAGACCCAGGGGCTGATGGGCACACAGACAGACACGACCCCAGAGGTAGCAGAGGGAGAATCACACCAGAGAGTGAAGCAAGCCCAGAGAGTGAGTTAGCAGGCCGGGGCAGATAGGCACAGAGGCCAGGTGTGTAAGGAGAAGTGCTGTCTTGTTGTCTGTCTATTTCTTAACCTGAATTTCTCTTTTTGTCTCCCATAGTAGACAGCGGGGGCAGCTGGGATTGCAGCTATTTTGCAAGTCCCACTATTTCACCGGGAGTATTTCATATATACCAGGATCTGCCTTTGTACTGTAACCCAGCACAAGAAAATGCCTCATCTTTCATTGCATCGCTCTAATTCTAAATTACTGGCACTGCCCAGCAGGATGCACACAGCAGCAATGGCACGTTCTTGAATGTCAATGTTAAGACTTATTTATTCTCTGTTGTTTCTATTTATTTTTTAAAGCTAGACTGGCACTGTACCTTGCAGCAGGCTGGCATCCCCCAGCCAGCATCACCGACCGGGGAGCCCGGTGGTTACTACTCTCACACCAACCTTGTTCTCCCCACGTAGCGCCTCCCACGTCACCACCTCCTGTTTTCTCCAGCCTAGGGGAGAGCAGCAATACGTGTCTACAGTGATGGGGGGAAAAAAACAAAAGCAAAGTAAAAGCAAGGCTCAGCTGGAGGCTTGTCTCCACCCTGCTGCAGAAACCCAAGTGTTCTCCGCTCGCAGGAGTGCCTCCTCCCGGTCTTAATGGCAGAGGGACTACAAAGAAGTTGGTTTCTCCTGGTGCTGGATGGCTCCAGAAGCCAGAGCTCTCAGGGGACATACATGCTGCCCTGATACAGTTCTAAGCCTGCTGGAAATGTTTTGCAGTCTAATGTGTGGAATGTGATGTTGACCAAAGCCCCCAGGACACTGTACCTGTAGCTGGCCCAGCAAACCAAGTACCAGCAGAGGGTCCTGCTGGCAGAGCCAACTGGCCACAGCCATGCACACAGGTCTGCGGGGCAGGCGGAGCGGGAGGCAAACGTAACTCCTTAGGATGTAGGGGAGGGAGGGAAAGGATTACCACCTCCAATTAAACAGTGCAGTCAATGACAACTAGAGCCTTTCACAGGAAAACCTTTGGTACTGAGCAGGTTTTGATTTCTTTCCTGCTAGTGAGTTGTGGATGCAATGGTCTGAACACACCCAGAGCACAAGCATTGGGTGTCTGTGCTGGATGCTTCAAGGATCTTCCTTACCCTCCCCTGCCCCCTTGTGCCCCCCACCCTTCCTGCAGAGGTTCAGTTGTCAATTACCCAAGCAAGCTGCAACTCTCACACTCCCACTGCACTCTTGTTTTGCAGATTATATGAAAGAATCTGTGTGCAGCTCCAGCACTTGTTCCCTGAACAGCAGTGAAAACCCATACGCCACCATTAAAGACCCTCCTATTCTAACCTGCAAACACTCTGAGAGCAGCTATGTGGAAATGAAATCACCTGGCCACAGAGAGTCCCCCTATTCAGAAATGCCAACTTCATCCACAGCCAACAAAAACATCTACGAAGTTGGTAAGTGGGGCAGGTGGCACAGTCTGGTCCAGCACTGGTTGGGTTCAGTGTAGATGCTGATTTTTGGTTCTTTTCCTTTTCCAACACAAGCAGCAGAGGTTTGACATAGGGCAGGAAGGTGCTGGCTGGTGGAGAAGTCCTGTGTGGGCAGCCTGTGCTGCAGTGGTGGATTTGAGCATGGTGCAGCGGCACCTTGCTCCTCAGTCCCCAGCAGAGGAGGGCTGCAGCCCTCTATTTACATTCTTCTTTTAAACTGCTGCAAAGTCCAGCTGCAAGATTTTGAAAGCACAGAAGCACAGCACAGCACTGCCCAGTAATGGGACAAGGAGTACAAACTGGAACGTAGGAAATTCCCTGGGAACGCAAGGAAAAACTTCTTTGGTGTGAGGGTGCCAGAGCCCTGGAGCAGGCTGTTCAGAGAAGTTGTGGAGTCTCCTCTGGAGAGCTTCCAAACCCACCTGGCCATTGCGATCCTGGGCAAGCTGCTGTGCGTTGGACTGCCCAGCCCAGCCCAGAGCAGGCTGGACTGGATGATCTTCAGGGGTCCCTTCTAACCCCCACCCCGCTGCAGTCCTGCGAAGTGTTGAAGACATTTGCAGACATTATCTAAAGACCTTTTGAAGAGATTATCTGCAGAGCTTTAGGAATTATTTGTCCTTGGAGCTGTTTGGTGTTTTTTCTCCTTGGTCTGCTCCGTGTGCTGCCAGTAAAGCTGTGAGGGGAGGAGGTGGTTTGGGAAGCCAGCATTCTGCGCTTGTGATACAACACGAGTGGCCAGTTTGGGGAGCGCTGCTAGTCACCATAACCTGTTTTTCTTGCTTCCCCAGAGCCCACTGTCAGCGTGGTCCAAGACGCCCGCAGTCGGAGTGCCAGTTACCTCCAGAATCCATACGACCTGCCTAGGAACAGTCACATTCCTAGTCACTATGACCTCCTCCCCGTACGGCACAGCCCGACACACGGGCCCTCTTGGGACAAGCAGTCTTAAAGGCACGAACTTAGCGGTGCTGCAAACACGGCCTCTGAGGAAGCCAAGCCTTTTCCGCACTGCGGGATGCTGGCAGGGCTTCGGACTCTCTGACACAAGGACATAACACACCACAACATCAGCTTGGGCCAGCTGCTGCTGCATGAGGTTATTTATAAAGACATTTTTGTATGGGTAACAGGAACTAATAAGAACCTCCTCCACCTGTGACTGGAGCATGTCACCCCCAGGAAGGTGTCTACGTGCTCCAGGCAAGAACTCTTGGTGGTGTGTGTTCTAACCCTGGCTTTGCTGTAAAATAAACCACAGAGACATGCTAAGTAGGACCTATAGAAATGTACATTTCTACAAACTGCATCAAGAAACCTTTTAGGAACAAGGTGACTAGGAATGCGCTGGAATCTACATCTTTCTCATGGAAGTGGACATCTTTCTCAATGAAAGCAGGGAAACTTCTCATTCCACTGCCTGGAAACCTCATTTAATGCCATCGCCATGTGCAACCTGTGCAGATCATTGCTAATTAGCACTGAGATGTTCAGCTTTATATTCAGTACCAGGATATCTGAGTAGAGGAGTAGTAACACAGGCACATTCTGCACAGTTCCAAATGTACCATCTTGGCAAACGTCCCCTGGTCTTTGCTAATGACTTGTGCTTCGACAAAGAGTCTCACACCCAGCTTACTACACATGTAACAAGCTATAAATACTTCGATTGGCACAGATAGACTTTCATTTCTCTTTTACAGCTTCTGTTTTGTTAGATAAATCCAGATTTGTCAGGCAGTGTAAACTGATGCACCTTCAATTACTTCCCTGGGACACTGCAGGTTTGCACAGACTAACCTTGGTTCAGGTTCTTTTCACAGGCTCACAGGATGTTAGAGGTTGGAAGGGACCCAAGATGATCATCGAGTCCAACCCCCCTGCCAGAGCAGGACAATACTATCTAACACAGATCACAGAGGCACACAAAGTCTCCGGAGGAGGAGACCCCACAACCTCTCCAGTGCTCTGTGACCCTTACAGTAAAGAAGTTGCCCCTTGTGTTGAGGCGGAACCTCTTTTGCTGCAATTTACACCCATTGCTCCTTGTCCTATCACAGGGAGCAAGTCCTTTTCCTAAAACTAGTCAGCTTCTGCAGATCCTCCTTACAAACCATCTCAGCCTGACTCACTCAATAGCATGCCCTTCATCACACCCTTTAATTTGATGTGCATTACCATGTAGTGCAACTTTACTCACTGATTACCTGAAACATCATTAAATTGAGCTGAAACTGGCTTTTCTTTTCCAGCAGCTGTCTGTGATTATCAAGGGGCTGACCCAGGGTAAAGTTTTTGAGTAAGCCACCATGATTGTTATTTTTTTTTCAGTAATCTTTATTGATCTAGAAAGTAGAATACTTGCCATGAAGTAAATCCTTGTAGATTTTGAGCATGAAAATAGTATTGATTCTAAGTACGTAATTTTATTAGGCCAACATGGAATTAACAAGTTGATTGCCTCTTAAATATAGACCACAAAATTCTGTTGCACATTCGCCAGTCTGATGGAAGTAGACGAGAACAAAACCAGCACCGTTCCTTTGCTCAAAACATGATCACTTACCTAACCTGCTGGTCTAGGGGACTGATAAGAGGCACCTTCCAACTCAGAGGCTTGATCCTGGCTCTGAGTCAGACTTGGATCACCTGGAGCACTCCATGTCCCCCAAGACAGGCTCAGCCCTTGGGGACTGAAGCCCCTGACACAGGGGTACTGAGCTGCTGGCAGCCTGTGCAGCACTCCTGGGCTTGTGCCATGCTGGGAGCCCAGTTATGTGCTGCTGGAGGAGCCAAGACCCCTCGGGGCAGTTGGGTTGACTCTGATCCCTGCCCTGCAAACCAGCAGCTTTGCAGCAAGACAGCTGAGCCACCCCCCAGGCTGCCAGAGCAGCAGATTTTCATGTTGCAGGATAATGCCCAAGTAGTTTCACGAATGCTGCATGTGTGCATGGGGGCAATGACTCATCAGCAACAGCAATTTTCTTTTCCAGGAAAGCCTTATCTGACCATTATTGCATAGGGCCAGCAGGAATATGTTGTACAAACACGAACAGAAAGACTTACCTCAAGAGAAAGGCAATTGGCTAAGGAATGCTCTTGTTTGAGACCTACCTTGACACCGAGCACAAGCAGTCTCTCAGCTGCCAGCCTGACCAATGTTTGTGTTGCTCTAAAGTTTGCAACTAGACTTCAGAGAACAAAGATGCACTCAATTATTGTTTTGGGTTTGGCTTTTTTTTTGTTTGGTGGTTTGTTTTTTTTGGGGGTGTTTTTTGGTTTGTTTTGGGGTTTTTTTTGTTCAAAGCTGGATTTTCAAACCAAATGCAATGACTGCATAGAGCTTAACAGGAAAAAAAAAAGGTACCTTCTTGTATATTGGCATTAGCTTAGGAAATAGGCACTGAAATGGCAATACTTTTTTAAGGCAAGACAGATTTGTAATATATTTGTTCACTGTGCAGAGGTACTCTACCTTGTACAAAATAAATCGAGTTTCTCTCAGTGTGCCTTTCTCAAATGTACTCATTTGCAGACCAGAGCAGTCAGCCTGCGTTCAGGTCCAACTTCTCCATCTGAGGAGACTGATCATGAGGGGGCTGCCGCCAGGTCCCCATCAGCAAAAAGAACCCACTGGCAGCAGGTTTACAAGCCAGCTGTGGCAGGATTCCTCAGAGAATACAATGCTCTAAGTCAGACTATGATGTAGAGTTCATTTAGAGCAAGAGCTTTAACATCAAAAGCTAACTGGCTCTGTAAGGATCTTCCTCACAATTCATCAGCAGTTTTACCTTCGAGGGTCTCAGCAAGAGACCCCAGTGATGCACAAACACAATCAGACAAGCCCTTACACACCTGCAAAGCACAACCTGGGGCAAGTGCCTGCACCAGATTTTAATGAGGTGCACTTCAGTGCTTGTGACGACAGTGCCCTGTGCCCCTCGCAGGTTGTTATGCCCTCAGGTGGGCATTAAAGGACAGAGGCCAGCAGTTACCCCAGTGTACCCATCAGTGCCAAGACAGGGCACAGGACAGCTTTCTTGGCAGGTTTGTCAGCACTCCCAGGGAGCCTGATCAATAAATCACAAGCAGAGATTTGCAGTAGAAACACCTTCAGCATTAATGACTCCCAGGCAGTGCAGCAGATTGCTACACACCAAAGCTTTTTCAATATTTGTGCTTCATATTTCCAAAAATCTTGTTAACTAAAGCCCAGCATGTAATCCTCTTACTTGACAAGCCACACTCAATAAGCTATTGAAGGCTGGAAACTCATCAGCTTTGAACTGATAGAATAAGTAATTCTAGCTTAATAAAAATGGCTTTAAAGCAGAACCATTCCATGTCCTTTCTGCCTTAGAGTCAGAAGCTCTACTCCCACCAAACACATGAGCCACTGACACTGCTGTGGAGGCAGGGAACTAACATATATAGAGTTATGTATTTTCCTGAAACCTGCCCCCAAAACTATATACAGAAATTAATTTAGCTTTAATTAGCAGATTCCGTTTGAGAACTTGGAAGGAGACCATAGATAAATTTGACTATTTTAAAAGTCTGGAGCTGGAAAAGGCTAAACACAGCATTCCTCACTATTAATCAGGCTGAGCCAAAAGTTTACTCACAGGTGAGCCAGGCTGGCTGAAAGGGCACTCCAGATGCTTGTCCGCAGCTCGCTCTCTTTCAAAAGACGTCAGAGGCTCGTTAAGGCCTATCAAGCCGCATAAAGGGGGCGCTTATGGCGGGAAGCCGTCCAAAGCAGGGGCGGTCCTGTCCCTCAGGAGCTTGTCCTTCGGAGCACCAGGGGACTCTTTCCGCAGGAACCATCCAGGCGGGGGAGAACTCTAAGGCGGGAAGGACCCCAATATTTATCCTCTTCCTAGACAAAGAGCCGAGTTAGCACTTCCTAGGCGCGAACAGCACCACCAGTGCCAGCGCGGGCCCTGCGCGGGGCACCCCTCGTGCCGGAAGGGGCCCTTGCTCCCCGCCTCACGCCGGCAGGGCGGGTGGAAGTGGACAGGTTTTTCCCGCCTTTTCCTCTCCCATTCAAACCACAGAGGGAGAGGAATTTTGGTTTGTACAGGACTCCAGGACAGACACTTAGTGAACTGCTTCCTTTGAAAGTTCAGGACTTTGAAACATGCAGATGATGGCAGAAGCTTTTGGAAGCAAAGCCCAGTTTGTAGCACTATAGAGTTCCCAGAAAACTCATCTCAGGGCCCAAAGCAATATGGGGAATAATCAGTTGCCTCCTATTAGCAGAGAGACACTTCAGTGCTGGAGGAATGCCAGTTGGGGAAGAGAAGGATTAGTCAGCATCTGATGGGAACACCTCCTCATTGGGTCAGTGTTCAGATGGAGCGGTGCCTTGCAGTGCCTCTGTCAAAGCATTCTGTGAAGTACTTGTCGCAGGCTGGATCTGATACCACAGATCAGGAAAAAGCAAAACCAAACCACTGCAAGCAACAGAAAAGACTTTCACAGGAGGAAAGTCACATCTCTGACCAGACACCATCTGATTTTGCTTCAGAAGCTGACAGCTTATGAAGGCTTACCAGCTACTGCATAAAAATGTTATGCTTTGTGTTGCAGCAGCTTGCAAGTACAAACTCAGGTTCTAAGGCCTGTTTATGACTATTTAAAGTTCTCATGGAGGAACTGGAGTTCTTACTTTGTGTAACAGCACCCACAGCCACTTCACAGCTGCCCAGGACTTAAACACAGCCCTACCTGTTGTGAGGCGAAGGAAGCAGCATGTGCACAGACAGACCCTGTGGTGGCCTCCAGCACTGATCTGTGCTCCCATGAGCTTTGTTGGAGTTTCACTTGCTGCAGAAGGAAGCATAAACCACACAAAATCCAAACCTGATGTGACAGCTGCCTGCTTATGTGACTCAAAAGAAAGCAACATGAAACTCATCCTGCATTTCCAGTTGACAAACTTAGCACTTAGCTGCCAAGGTAATTTGGTTAATTTCAACATATGCTCCATTCTGGCCAGAAGTGCTGCCAGAACAGCTCCCACAGTCATCAAGGGCCCAATCTTACACCTCATCCTCTCCTGCAGTGCTAAAAAGGCCCTAAATCACCTCTGTTCGTTTTATCTGTGTGCTGACAACCTGACTCCTGTGCACCACTACTTCTTCAGGACACTCAAGTGGAGTCTCTACTGCCGCAGAGGCAGTAGCTTGCTGGCCTACAGAACTTTCTTACTGGTGGCAATTGGGGGGGGGGAAGAAGAGAGAAAATCTACACAATCAGATTCATAAAAGCTACACAGAGGTTTGACTGCAGTATAAAAGCTTCCTGAAGCTGCGAAACTCTTGTGGCTATGCCCTCCAGCAGCCCCCAAAAGCTGCAGGCCTGGTATGAGCGAACGCAACTGTGTTAAAACAACAGTTCCTTTCCTGGGGGTACTTTCACTTCAGCCTCTTCTCACAGCCAGTTCCAAGCAGCTTATTAGCCTCTAGTTTAAGTTAAAACCTTCCAGGTCAAATCCCAACTCTCCCAAAAAGTGCACCCAACACCGTACTGAGTCGTCCCCTGTAATTCTTTATTAGAATCATGGATGAATATATTTTAAATCAATCTAAAAAAATAATGAATCAAGGTACAGTACATGCATAAAATACAAAGTAATTTACAAACAGATTGAACCAGCATCTTCAGAACTAATACCAGGAGGAGAAAATGGATTTAAAAAACAACAAAACCAAGTGACCGACTACAGCAATGCCTTCCGTGTGCCTTACACATCATGAGCACCGCCAGACAGAAAGGTTGGGTACGAAACACAGCTGGTACCTACCCAGATCTGGGTGTTCCCACGTGGGTCATATCAGAGTTTGAGAAAGATCCTCCTACAATCAGTGATTTTCCCTCTGTCTAACTAGCTGCAGGCGTTTATACAACACAGCTCCGGTAAGTACTGTGGAAACTCAGTGCCTACAGCTCCCAAGTCTCAGCGTTAATGAGGGGTTGGGAAGCAGCACGCAGTGAGCGCGGTGAGCGCAGCAGCAGAAGGCACAGTTCATGTATCCCTGAACAAGCTAATCCAGCAGATGATTTGTACTGAACAACAGGCCACAGAAGGAACGCATCCAGTAAGGAAACTACTCCAGGTATTTGTTACAGAGCATCTAACCAAACCTCTGGAATAATCTAAACATACCGGATGAAACAGAACTGAAAACTAGGAGCAGGTTGTGGAAGTCACTGATTTGCCAGCTAGGGGCTTGAATCTGCTAATGTGCTAAGCAATATGTGACAACAGCCTTCAGGTGTGTGCGCCAGGACAGAAAAAGGGCATCCTCAAATCCTGATACCACCAGCACTGGGCGGGGGCCAGGTCTCGAGCAGCACAAAACCACGCTGCAGATTCCAGCGTTAGTGACCCTTCCCCAGTTACACAGCTGATGCTTTCGCTTGCTTCCAAGAGGCATCCCCAAGCGGAGTCTCACCAGCATCTCCCTGGCCAGCCTCCCAGCAGCTCTGCCTCATCACAACCTCCTCTGCAGCAACGGGGCAAACCACAAAAGCTCACTCACAGGTAGAAACCCTGCTGCTTGTTTGTGAGAAATTCTCTTTTCTCCCCCATAATCATCTATGTTAAAAATCCTTAACTTGACAATCTGAAGATGTAGCCAAAAACATTCAACTTACATTAAAATTGCACTTCAGAGCTACGGGCATGTCAGCAAGCTTTAGATGCAGACACCTTAAGATGAGGAAAGATTATCCTGCCCAGAGATATTTTCCTAGTTAACCTTACAGCAATGCTTTGAGGAGCAGAATAACCTCTTGGAGTGCTCCCTGAAGGTGTCTGTACTCTGACTAGCGGGCATCATGTTGGAAAGATCCCATCAGCTTCCCACCAATTTACTGAACCAACACCGACAAGTTGCTGTCGGGAAAATACTGCAGCCACAGAGAAGCAATAGATCGGTAAACACTGAAATCAAAGTGGTTTTAAGACATGGAGAAATTCAGAAGGAAGAAGCAGTAACTGAAACACAAGAATGTAACCACAAGAATTACAAATATATTTAAATCTTGGACCTGGGGGGATATACACAGCCTGGAGGAAAGAGAGGAGGATTCTATATGTTCTGACAGCACTGCATCTTTGGTTTGTTCTCAGTGGTTGGAGGGACGTGAATGGGGACCACGTTGTTGCTTGGAGACATGTCGTTCTCACGCCTGTCCGACATCTGCTTCTGGGAAACAATACGATAGATCTCTGGAAGAGGAGAGAGAGCTCGTCAGCCCACGGCACACCAGCACAGCACGGGCACGGAGCCGAGGCCGGGCGAAAGGAGGCATCGCACACAGACTGCTCACAGGTCTGGGACTCGAGAGGCAATGCACAGCCGCGAAGCTCAACTGCGACATGGAAAATAGGCTTTTTTGCAAAAGAAATGTAGCTTCAAACAGCTGCTTGCCTTCCTTGAGATAAGGTTTAGTAATCACTGAATGTTAGGAGCTGGAGGAGACCTCGCAATATCATCCAGTCCAACGCCCCTGCGGAGCAGGACCAACTAGACCAGATGACATGGGCACACATCCAGGCAGGTTTTCATAGAATCAACCAGGTTGGAAGAAACCTCCAAGATCATCCAGTCCAACCTAGCACCCAGCCCTAGCCAGTCAACCAGACCATGGCACTAAGTGCCTCATCCAGTCCTTTCCTGAACACCTCCAGCAACAGCAACTCCACCACCTCCCTGGGCAGCCCATTCCAATACCAATCACTCCCTCTGGCAAGAACTTCCTCCTAACATCCAGCCTAGACCTCCCCCAGAACAGCTTGAGACTGTGTCCCCTTGTTCTGTTGCTGGGTGCCTGGCAGAAGAGACCAACTTCACCTGGCTACAGCCTCCCTTCAGGTAGTCAAAGACAGTAATGAGGTCTGCCCTGAGCCTCCTTTTCTCCAGGCTAAACACTGTCAGCTCCCTCAGTCTCTCCTCATAAGGCTGTGCTCCAGGCCTCTCACCAGCTTCCTTTCCCTTCTCTGGACACGTTCCAGTTTGACTGTCTCCAGAGAGGGAGACTCCACAACCCCCCGGGCAGCCTGTTCCTGTGCTCCATCACCCTCGTAATGAAAAAATTCCTCACGTTTACATCTCAACTCTACGTCTCAACTAAATCTGACAGGATTAACAACATTTTTGCTAGGCATCAGAAACTCTGCCCCATCAATTCCTTCTGATGGTTCTTAAGGCTCTGAGGACAGTGGTTAAATGTCTGTGGTTGTATCCACAGACAACAGGATTAAAATGAACCACTCTAAATTTCTCCCTCTGATAAACTACCCCTGCAGTTCTCTTTTCTCTCTGCATGCCTACCACGTACAAAACCTTGCCTATCATCCAGGCAATTTTAAACCTTCACAGAAGTCTGACTGGGGCCCAAAAGGGGAGCCTCAATCCCTTCAGCAGCACACAGATGCTTTAACAAAGCTCACTGTGTTACTGTGGCTAAACTATGGAAAAGAAATAGAGACTCCAGAGGAAGTCCAGCACAAACGAGAGAGCACAGGTTAAACTCCTGTGCCTTCCTCTGCACCAAAAGCCTTGCCCAGTTCCCTGGGTTTTGTTAGTGGCTGATGGCATGTGCTGTACATAAACTCAGAGTAGCTACAAAGCACTTCCTTCAGCTGCATGGAAGACAAAAGTCTGTGCAGCACATCACCCCCAGAAAAGAAATAAAGGATACCAAAACAGAACAGGGGGAGCCCTTTGCAAATTTGAGATTTAAAACCCTCAGTCTGAAAACAAAAGGCCTGCTAAGCCTCGCTGTAAAAGCAAAGTGTGAGAGTGTTTCAGATTCAGCAAGAAGCTGACCCTGAAATGACATCGCTTCTACACTGCACGGCAGAAAAGTGCTCTGGCAACGAACACCAGCACTGCCATGCAGCAGGGCTCCCACTAGAAGGGAGTTGATGCCCACACCCAATTTGTGTGCTCCAGCTCACTGCCCTCCCACGGGGTTTCAGATAAGCCCTGGCTGCAGATGAGGGTGGCTTCACTCCACCTGCACAGCAAAGCAGGGAAGAGCACAGCTCACAAACTGCTGGTGAAACAAAGCAAAGGTCCAGGTGCTTCTGAACGTCTCAAGTCTCTTATCAGCTGATAATGACTGTCCAGACGCAAACACCTCACCTGACCTTAGACCAAGACCCGTCTTTTCCACCAGGAATTTGTCATTAGTGAGCAGCCTTTGTTCAGCGCTTTAATGAGCTGCTGCTCAGTGCACATCCTGACATCATTTCAGTACTGGAGACTGAGCAGCCCTGCGCAAAGAGGTCCTCCGTGCTGCCAAGGGCTGCTCACACAGCTAAGTGCCGGCTCTCACCACAAAGGGAAGAGATAGCATCGAGGAGCTAAAAAGGGGTCCTGACAAACAGGGCTTGAAAACCTTGCCCTTGATGCAACAAGCCTGCTCTGCTTTAAGCTGCCAACACAAACAAAGGCCAAGTGCTCCCCGGGAAGACTAAGAGCAGAGCTGCACACACCCATGGGGCTCCTGGCAAAAGAAAACTCTCATGGAGACACTGCTGTGACAGTTCAAGGTAACATCGATCTTTGCAAGTGGGGCTTTGAAAGAATCTGCCTGAGGGGGCTCCAAACTGACAGCTCCAACTCAGATAAACTGTTCAGAAAAATGGATTTTATATATGCTTCACTTACAGATGGAGTCACTGAGGCAACCAAACAGCTGCGCATGTAGAAGGATCTTCTGATTTCACCCTTTGAGTTCACGCCTCTAACAGCTTCTCAAGTTCAGTGAATCCCAGGAAATGAGACTTTTGAAGCCACCTGCAAGGCCACGTGGGGCTCAGCAGATAAGGATCTCTTTGCCCTGTGGCAGGCTGCTCAGCAGCGCTCAGCACAGCGCCAGTGTGCAGAGCTGGAAGAGACCTGCTCTGCATTCCTCAGGTTTTCTGCTCCACCACTCTGCCCCAGCTCAGGGTGGGCAGCCACTTCACCTTCAAGTGCAGAATGCTGCCTGTTCCTACCCAAGGGGAGCAGGCTCTTGCCACCTTTGTTGCTGGAAACTCTCTAGCAGCACCTCCAGCAACAGCAGCAATTCCCAGTGTTCCACAGAACGTCCTCAACGAGTCCACACTGGTCTCCAACACAAGCTGTCACACAATTCCTCCAAGGACCGCAAGCAAGGACTCACACCAGGGTGCCCTCTGTACAACACCCTCATCTTGCAGCCAAGGCCTTCTGTAAACAGCCCTGAAGCCTTGAAAACAATCTTAACAGCACTGATATCTCTGCTGATTAAAGGACTCTGGAAACACGTCTCCATGATCCCCACCTCCATGGCCGTCTCCAGCAGCCCTACAAGGACACTGGGCAGCTGTGCTGCTTGAGTCACCGATTCACAGCTTGCACCGTGTTGGAAGGGACCCTCAAAGGCCATCTTCTCCAAGCCCCCTACAGTGAGCAGGGATATCAACTAGATCAGGCTGCCCAGGGCCACATCAAGTCTGACTGAACGTATCCAGGGATGAAGCCTCAACCACATCTCTGGGCAATCTGTTCCAATGTTTCACCACTCTCATTGTGCAGAACTAAATCTACACGGTTACAGTTTAAAACCATTGCCCTCATCCTGTTACTACAAGCCCCTCTAAACAGTTTCCCCCCCAACAGCCCCAACTCTCCCAGCCTGTCTTTGAAGGGGAGGTGCTCCAGCCCTTTGATCATCTTCATGTCCCTCCTCTGGATCCACTCCAACTGGTTCATGTCCTTGTGTTGGTGGCCCCAGAGCTGGAGACAATACTCCAGGTGAGGTCTCACCAGAGCAGCATGGCAGAATCACCTCTCTCAAGTCAACTTGCAGCAGTGCCAAGTTTGTTGCTCAGTGCTGCTACTCCCTCCTCTGCAGTGCCAACCTCTGCACAGCCACAGCTACTGCCCTAGGAGAAAGCCCAAACGGCTCAAAGGTGCCTTTCCCTGGATCAGCTGCACACCTTCACCACACACAGCTTTGCTGGTGTGAAAGGGAAGGTAGGAACAGCTTAAACCTGCTCTCACCAGGAAAAACACCCAGCAGCAAAGCCCACACTGAAACTGATCTGCAGGGAGGAAGGGCAGGCTAATGGAAGACCTGTGCTTTTAATGAAGACACTGCACTTGCTGCCTGGCTCAGGAACTGAATGAGACCTTATTAAGAGCACATTCAGCTGAATGCATCACTGCATAATTGGTAACTGTGAGAGACAGGCCTGGCTCTGTGAAACGGCTGGGAAAAAGTGACACTGCTGCCTAGGAGGAGCTCGTCCAGTCCTTGTCTGTTCAGCCTGCACTAGCATTTCATTCATTTTCAGGTGTACAGAGCTAACAAAAGAGAAAATCCCTCGATTTTTTTATGCTAATGCTCTGTTATGTTGTTTCCTTGGAGATGGGATTCCTTAGAGATGAAACTGCAGCAGAATGCAGCACAGGAAGAGAGACAGCACAGAGCCAGGCAGGGAACAGAGGCAGACTCCAGTTTACTTTAAGGATGCTTTATCCTGCTGTGAATGCTCAGAGTGGCTAGGATTATAATACCAGTCTCTCCTTATTTGCCAGATGACACAAAGCAGCTTTGTGTGCCCCACAGTCAGCCCTTGAAGTCTAGACATCTTGCAACGTAAGAATGTGGCTAGGAACGCTTACTCTACAGAAGAAAAAGGTCCCCAAACCCTCATCTGGAATCCACAGCAGGGCAGAAAAAAAAAGCCCACCAGATGCAAGACAGAGCCCTGTCTAAAAGTCCTCTATAATATAGGGAGAAGAGAGAAAAGCTTTCTGCCCTCTCTTCCACCTGTAACAGCAGATCACATACTCAGGCTGTGCCAGCTGTAATGGACTCCTTCCCATGCCCAAAGCCATCTATTCAAAGCAGCTTCATCTGAGAACTTAGGTGTGGATAAGCTTAACATGGACCCTGCTACACCTCCAAGGGAAGTACTCTTGCAAGTTTCTGTCACTGTCCCAACCGGACCAGCTTCAAAAGGGCTGGAAAAGAAAGGAGTTTTGCCACAGACCTTAGTCACAACACCCTGCTCAGGAGAGATCTGAGCAGTGGTGCAGAAGGCACTGGGAGCAGCCTGGGATGTCTCTGTGGTGCAGTTCCCAACACTGCAAATACCAGCAGAGCTGGAGCAGCAGCATGCCCTGCCCCTTCTGCTAGCCACCTCCACTCACAGCCTGTGGCAAAGCCTGCTGGCTTTACCAACTTCCCTCTTCAAAGAGCACCGAGCATTCCACCCACAGGCACTGCACTGGGAGGCAGCCTTGCCAAATACAGACTCTCGGTGATTCTACAGAGTCACTGAAAACTGCATTCCTCAGATGGCTGCTCCCCTCTTTGTGTTACTGATTCACATGGAAGAAAAGAGCCAGCTCTGAAGTGCTATTGAGAAGTTTATTGGCAGCACACTTGTCCTTAGCATGCCAGTCACAGCCAAGATGGAGCCAACCTGCTGCTAATGCATTATTTACTTCATCTTTATCTCCCTGAAACAGGAGCTCCTGTCTGGAGCAAGCCACATGCCCACTAATCAGAAGTGTTTCTTCCAGCAGTGTTGAACCAGTCCCTCCTGAACAAGGATTCTGCCCACATACCCAAGAGCTCTTTACCCAAAACAGTCACAGCAATATGCAGGCAATACTGACATCTGTGGAAAAGCAACAGCCTCAATCTGTCCAAGTGCACCAGGGGCAAGTTTTAATCACTCATGGTCCCATTACAGACTGCTCTCCCTTGCAGGGAAATTAAACTAGGAAAAAAAAACAAATAGCAAAACTCCCCAAATCAGAATCCAGAATAACTTTTGGAATAAAAGGTACTGTTGGAAGCATGTGAGGAGAGATAAACAGCCCAGCCTGTGCCCGAGAGGTGAACTGCTTCCCCATGGCAACGGCAGTGTGTCGGCTGAGCGTCACACAGCTCTGTGGCAGCGAGGCAGCAGCCCAGGGCATGCAGGAAACTTTCCACCCCTTCAGCTGTCACTGGTGGAGAACAGAACAATCCAGTGGGAGATAGGGACAACAAGGTGACCAGTTTATATTGGCTGTGACAGCCTGATAGGCACCTTGGAGGGGATAAACAATGTCTGATGGATTTCCAGGTCTGTTTTATTGGTGCTGACAGAGCATGAAAGTTAATTCACTAACCTTCACCTGAGAGCTCTGATCCCCTCTGAAAACAGAGAGCAAGAATGGTTGTTCTACATCATACACATCCCAATTAGCCAGAATCTGACCTAGGTGCTCTGAGAGGAGAGGGCCTACCAAGGACCACATGCATGACCGAAGACACTCAAGGTTTTAGCAGTTATGAGTAGGCAACAAAAATGATCGTTCCAGGTGTGTCAGGCAGTTTGAGAACATCCTGACTGGATACTAAGAAGAAATCCTTTACAGTGAGTGTGGTAAGACACTGGAATAAATTGCTCAGGAAGTTGTAGATGCCCCCTCCCCGGACATGGCCAGGGCCAGGTCGGACGGGCCCTTGAGCAACCTAGTCCAGTGTGAGGTGTCCCTGCCCATGGCAGGGGGGTTGGAACTAGATGATCTTTAAAGGTCACCTCCAACCCATACAAATATATGGTATGATTCTGTGTCCTCCTCCTGACAAATTCATGCTCAAATCACAACCATGTCTGACAGGTCTACCTTTAGGCAGGTGAAGAAATCAGGAAAACCAGGCAGCATCCCTGATAGCATCGCAGTCAGCCACTCCTTAGCCATCCACCCTCTGATGGCATTAGTAGTTAGTCACGGAGGGACTCAAGTTAACGTAACTTCTCCCTTCTTTTTGAAGTTGTGCAACGTTGAATTACAACCAAATGACTACACTGAAGTTAAAAGGGAACCACATGGTTGGGCTAAAGAGGAAACTAACTCTAGTCCCAGCACTGTATGTAGCAGTGAGATGACAAACATCTCTATGCACTGTTTGTTCATCTAACATGGGGACGCTTTTTGCTGGTATAAGGAGAGGAGCATTACTGCTTAGGAACTCACTGTTAAAAACATAATAGATCCAGAACCTCTTGGAGGCCTTTTACAACTATGTGTAAGGCTAGAAACAGATAGACACAGGCAAATAATACTCCACAGCCTAACAAGCTCTCTCCACTGCTCAGGTGCTCATAAAGCATTTCAAACAACTCCAGAAACACTACAGGATTTAGACTTGTATTAAACTTCCTAGCTGTCTCTTCACCTGAATGTATGTAAGCCTGCTTGTTCCAGTATGGCTCAAGTGTCCTTTTTGGTGTGTGTCTAAAAGAATTTCTAAATTAAATGGCAGAAGAGGAAAAAAAGTCAAAGCTAACAAGATGCCAATGTCACAGCAATCAGATCTGACTGAGACACAAGCTTATTAATGGGGCTGCTGCTCATACCCTGCACATCATGCAGCCTGGCGAGTGCTACACTGGGAAAGAAGGATTGAAATTTGCAACTGAGAAGCATGCTGGAAGCACTCAAAACAGACAGAACAGATGTACCAAAACAGAGAGGCCTCTCAAATGTTTTAAAGACTCAGATTTAGAAAGCATTTGTCAAAGTTGGGAATGATAATAGCTCAAGTACCCACACACACACACACACACTGTTGTCCCACCATGCCCTAGCTACAGCTGAAAGGGAACATAGCAGTACAAAAGTCCTACAACAGCTGGTGATTTCCACACCAGTTTGTGAATTCCCTTTATAAGCCATAGTTAAGTTAAGATCTCCCATGTAGCTGCAGTGGAATGTCTCAGAGTCTTAACAAGTTTTGCTTATCTAAAAAAAGGGCTTAAGTAAAAAGGAAGTACTTTATCCAGAGAGCACAAAACCCACAGCACTTAGTGCTGTCACATGTCACATAGGCCAAAAGTCCAAGCAGAACTACTAAATGCAATGACAGTGACTACCCTGCAGCTCAGGAGTTACCACATCTCAGATTATCAGGAGTAGTGTTGTTCAAAGGGAGGATCTCTACTCTTTCATCCCTTTTCCCTTGGCAACTGCTATGGTCACCACTAAAGATGGAAACAAACTAGACTGACTTCTCTGGTGAACAATGGCTGTTTTAACTTGATGCCTGAATGAGGCAATTCTCCAAGGACACTCCCTATACCATACACAAATGGGAAACTGAAACGTAAAACCAGGCTGATGAGAAACCTGGGGCAGATCAAAGTGAACACAGTTTCATCCCTGAGCTCAAGGCTGGTCTTTCCCCTGTGACACCTTGAAACTGAACTCCAAATCTTATGGTTGAGAAGAATAATTAAATAGCAGAACTTTATAAACACTTTACAGGCATAGAAATGCCTGCTTGCATCATAGCTGAGCAGCCTTCTGCCCTTCCCCCTTGAAGCACAAAGCACAAGATGACTCACCTGTCAGAATAGTCTGGAAAGCTGCTTCCACATTTGTAGAGTCTAAAGCAGATGTCTCAATAAATGACAAACCATTCTTCTCTGTGGGGACAGAAATACTGTAATTAGAGAGGTGCATCACATATCTGTTTCCCATCTGGAAGAACTTCTCTACCAGATTGCATTTGTAGTGTTCCCAGTGAGATATATGGGTAGCAAGTATAAAAGGTTGTGGGTTTTTCCTCTTTCTATGATCTGAAAGCAACACCACCCAGCACCAGCATTAGATTTACACTCATTTATTCCCAAGCACAGGGATCAGCCCAGTGCTGTTTTACTTTGAGCCACATCTTCCTGCACCACCGAAAGGGAGAATTTGTTACACATCCATGAATTGTGTGAGGAAGCTTCCTGGACTTTCATTAACCTTATCAAGTTTTCTTTAACCTCATCAGCTTGAAGGCAGGCAGATCTCCAGACAGTTATTAGCATTAGGAAATGATTTGGAGTTCACTGACCTGCAAAAGCTCTGGCCTCATCTGTAGGGACCGCTCTCAGGTGGCGCAAGTCGCTCTTGTTTCCCACGAGCATGATGACAATGTTGCTGTCAGCGTGGTCTCTCAGCTCTTTCAACCATCGCTCCACATTCTCGTAGGTGAGGTGCTTAGCAATGTCATACACCAACAATGCCCCTACAGCTCCACGATAGTACCTGTGGGTGAAGAGATGTGGCAGAGAACATCACGACTAGAAGTGACAAGTTACTGTGCAGTGACAAGAAACAGCTGGTACTAAGGTAGCTATATAAAAAAGACATCTAAAAGCAGGCTACGTGGGATTGAAACAAAGAAATAGGACATCTAGGCTACAGTCGCACCATAGGGCCACCACAGCAGCCAGGGCAGCTCAGAGTCTAGAGGGTATGCCAAATCCCACGTTTGTGGGGAGAATCCCACATCCCAAAAATGAAGCTCACATTTGTGGGGAGCTCCTGTCACCTTCAACCTCTGATCCACTCCTGGAAAGTCTCCCTAACCCATCCCTGTGGGTGCAGTAAGGGCACAGCCCATAGTGATAGAGAGACTTTCGAATGACTCACTGGATCATAAAAATGTCAACCTGATCTATTTCCTTTGCAAAAGGCCACAGCTGGTCTCCTTTCAGACTCGAGAGAGGCACAGTAACATTCAAAAAGAAACAGGCTGTGTTCTTCCATCCCACAATTACCTCCAGCTTTACTTAAATCCAGCTTTTACTCTGCTGGGTTGCATTGTTTGGATTTGGTTTTTGTTGTGTTTTTTTTTTCCCCCTTGTTGGTTGCCTTTTTTTTTTTTTCCAATTACATAAGCATGGAAAGTGAGTCCTTGCTGCTACACAAGTGTTTCTGGTCTTAGGTTACCACTGATAACATAATATCTGTGTTCCTGGAGGTTTTATCAACTGAGTCTCTCAGAGCTCTTGCGTTCTAGGCATTCCAGTTCCATATCATGAGAGCACTGAGAGGTAAAGCAGTTTGTGCAGGGACACACTCTATCAAGTTTCTGGGATGAATAATATTTAAGCTTCATTCCAGCAGAAGTTGTAAGCATTACACAACAAAATACAACACACACACACACGCACTTGCAGTTTCTGAGGAACTGGAAAGGCCCAGAATTGCTCTCCTCAGCAAAAGCTTCTTTTCAGCCACACAAGCTGTCACTTACGCTGATGTTATAGCTCGGTATCGCTCCTGTCCTGCCGTGTCCCATATCTGAGCCTTTATTGTCTTCCCATCAACTTGAATGCTTCTTGTTGCAAACTCTACTCCAATGGTGCTTTTGCTCTCCAAGTTAAACTCATTGCGAGTGAACCGAGACAGAAGGTTACTCTTGCCTACTCCAGAGTCTCCAATAAGCACAACTACAAGACAAGAACGACAGGAGGATGAGATTCCAGATGCAGAATACAGTTTCACAATTGCCTGCAATAAACACTTATTTCCCAAAATATGAAGGAAAGGATAGCAAAAGCTACCACTCTTGTCATGGATCAACTGTCCAGGTCTTGGTATTTGTAGAGAACCAGAGCTGCCACATTCAGCAGCTTTCTGAACAGATTTTAGACTTGACTTCGATCTCCTTTGCCCAGCATGGAAGACCATTCCTTCTCCAGAAGGGTTATGCACAGCTGTTGCTGCAGAAGTCAAGGACTATTTGGATTTCACAATCTCGTAACACTAGAACTAAAAAACACCAAAACAAAACTCCCTGAAAATCCCTGCACCATGCAACTGAACTCTGTTTTCCTTAAGTCCAAAATACAGGGCAAGACTCCTCACACTTCATAATCTTTGCAGAAAAGCAGCTCCCTACTGGGGCAGAAAAGATTATAAATAAAGAACTAACCCCCAAAATACCACAAGACCACCTAATGGAGAGTATCAACAGTGAGCAACATCATTCTGCCCTTCTGCAGTCCCTCACTGATGCTGCAACTCCTGGCACACTTAAGGCAGAGCTTGAAACAGCTCTAAAAATGCTGCAGGGGCATTGCTGGGCCTCAGAATCACCACTGACTCCATCTTCCCTGCCTCAGCTTGCCTCATCACAGCACCACTGCCTAGCAAACTAATTGGAAGGATTCAGCTATGCTTGACCAAAGGTTTAAAGTCCAGTTGCCACAGGAAGAAAAGCTTGCTGCAATACCCTGTAATGCTGAGCTGAAAGGTGTGGGAGGTTTAAGTGTAACTTAAAACTCTCTACCAAGATGCAGGCCACTGGATGAAACACATTCATGAGCCTGAGTCACACCAACTGGAGCCTGTCAGGATGATCTCATGCCCTTAATGAAGATAAGGTACAGAACTGATAACAGAAGGGAAAGGAAGGAAAAAAGGATGAGTAACTGATAAACTGAAGGCTGATAAACTCTGAAGCCCATCAAGGCCAGTCCAGGCAAAGGAGTGCACGCTCACTTGCAAAAAAAGAAACAATTTCATACAATCATAGAACTGTTACGGTTGGGAAAGGCTTTTAAGATCGAGTTCAACCACAACCTAACTCTACTAAGTCTGGTGCTAACCCATGTCCCTCAGCACCACATCTCTGTGTTGTTTAAACACCTCTGAGGATGGGGATTCAGTCGCCGCCCTGGGAAGCCAGATTCAGTGTTTGAGAAGCCCTTCAGTGAAGAAGTTTCTTCTAATGTCGAACTTGAACCTTCCCTGGGGCAACTTGAAGCCACTTCCTTTGATTTGATATTACTTGTTACGAGGGAAAGGATATTGACACCCACCTCACTCCAACCCCCTTTCAAGGGAGTTGTAGAGAGCCAGGTGTCTCCTGAGCCTCCTTTTCTTCAGGCTAAACAACCCCCATTCCCTCAGTTGGTCCTGTTCTCCAGACCCTTCACCATCTTTGTTGCCTTTCTCTGGACATGCTCCAGCACCTCAATATCCTTGTTGTAGTGAAGGGCCCCAAAACTGAACCCAGTATTTGAAGTGCTGCTCCACCAGACCGAGCACACCAGAACAATCACTTCCCTGGTCCTGCTGGCCACTATTCCTGATACTGCTGTTGGCCTTGGCCACCTGGGCTCAGTAACACAGATCATTTAACAATTAAGACACTGCAAGGCAGCACTAAAGATCTGTGTAGCACAACAGAGGAGTGAGCTCACCAAATACACCTCGATCACACCCAGTCTCAGTCTAGCAGTGCAAACACTCCCATCTGCTGCATCACACAGCAGCCCTCTGAACACCATCTTCTAGTTAAATAACGCAAAGCAGTTCTGACAAATGGGATTTCCTCTAACTGCAAGGGCAAAGCAACACCTTTTAAACATGCACCATAAAATAAAATGAAAATGCTAGCCTCAAACATGGCCTTGTCGAACGCTTCATCAAGACCTTTCCAGCGTCCTCTGCCAGCTGACTCAGCACACAGCCAGCCAAGCTCCAGGAGTTGCTTAAAGCACAGAGTGGCTGTTAACCACTTCTGGTCATGGAGATCACAAGGGCAGGTAAGTGGCAAGCACATACGCTGAATGCAAACACGATTCTGCTTTCCCATGTGACAGGTCCACACTGTTCAATGTCAGCTACTCTTACCCAGCTTTGCCAGCATAGAAGACCCCCCCACACACCATAACAAACTTGGTGCAAGGGACAGAGCACCTAATTGCATCATCATCACCACTTGGTAAACTGCTACCAGCTTTCCTGGGTTGGTGGGTTTGGTTTATTTTTTCTTGCCAGTAAGTTCTTCAATACAGTTTCAGATGACATCGTATCTGTATTCACTGGGAAGCGTTACAAACAAGTTCCCAGGAGGTGAAATTTGTCAGCTCCCTTCACACACCTCAGTCTGTCATCACCCAACTCTGGCAGCAGCCAAAAACTTCTCTAACCAAGAAAAGCATCCTGCATAGTGTACCTTCCCCAGCTGCTCAGAACTCCTCTCAAACACATTTTTCTTGGTCAGGCCACGTTTCAAAGCACAGCTTTAAGTCATTCTACAATAGATGGATCATTTTAATTCCTCTGCCATTTTTTTTTTCCTTTCCTTGTCTGAATCCCATGCTGCTTATGTTCTGAACAGCTTCCAGCACCAGATTAATATGTCCCAATTAAAAAGGAAACTGTTAGACTTTCCTCCTTGAAGTCAGCTATTTCCTCTACTTAATTGGGCCACTGCAGCTCCTCCTGATCATGAACATAGAACAGCTTGCAATGTCAGCAGGTGCCTAAGACTCTGCACACTTTCTGCACTTCTGCCAGTCTGAGCAAGTATCACTTTGAACAGCTATGACTTGGAACAGCTTTAACAGCAACTCTATTTTATTTTATTTTTTTTATTTTGCTTTCCTTATTAAACCAGCTCCCCTGCTGCAGCCTGAAACCATTTCCTTTAGTCCTGTTGCTGGTCACCAAGGAGAAGAGGCTGCCCCTCCTCATTCTAACCTCCCTTCAGGGAGCTGTAGAGAGCAATGAGGTCTCCCCTCAGTCTTCTCCTCTCCAGACTGAACACCCTCAGCTCACTCAGATGCTCCTCACAGTCCAGGTGCTCCAGGCCCTTCACCAGCCTCACTGCCCCTCTCTGCACACACTCCAGCACCTCCATGTTCTTCCTGTAGTGAGCGGCCCAGAACTGAACGCAATACTTGAGGTGTGGCCTCACCATTGCCGAGTACACAACAGGAATGGCCCTGGAGAGCCAAGTCCTTTTCTGTCTATCCTGAGCAAGCAGTTTCTGGGAGGGAAATGACACTACCTAGTTCCCTGTTAAAGCTAATAGTTCCTGCATTCTCATCAGCTTTTCTTCCAGAAACTCACTCCTAATGGTTAGAAATTGCCTTCTAATTTTCAGAAGAAATTAGTGGTGAGGGGCCAGTTGGTCTTCATGTGCCAGCACTGTCCATTAGCTTATTAGTTTCTTCTCCCAGTGGTGTTTACAGAAAGCAACCACATCTTCTCTTGGCTTTGTTCTACTAGCTAAATAAGCAAACTTCTCAAATGTTTCCTCACAAACAGACTGTCATTTCCCAAAACTTCTTCACTACAAGAGTTCTTCGACTTCTTTACCACCCAGTGAGAAGAACAACACAAGTCCTTCTAAGTGAGATTCTCCCTGTGATGTCGGCAGGGATTTTAATATTTCCATCTCTACTAGGCACACCTGGAGCAGAAATTACCTTTTTCTGACCAGATCACCTTAACAGATCAGCATGACTGTGATCAGGCTGAATTATTCTAGCTTTAAAGTTGGCAAACTTTACCAAATTACTATTAGTCCCCAGACATAAAAACCTACATCCCAAATGTCGCCTCACCTGGAGGATCGCAGTCCTCATCAGAATGCATCCCTTCCAGTCCTGCACTGCAACTTTCCTGTACTACCCAACTTGCATCACCAGCAAATCTCTTTACTACATCAGCACTGGAAGGAAGAAGGTCCAGAGGAAACATTTAAGCAAGTTCAGCCACAAGACCTGCTCTTGAAAACTTCCATCAATCACCTTCTCTGGACCAGCACATCCTTTACAGAAACAGCACTTTAGAAAGCTTCACAATCAAGGGATATTTGTATTGGCACATCCTGAAAGTCAAGACAGTGATCATCCCACCCTAGGCAGGTCATTCTCACTGCTTTACTGACATGCCAGTTCAATATGTGCAACCACGTGCTTTAAATCAATGCACTTGACTACCTACAGCATTTACCTCCTCCCTGCCTCCCCAAAGGTTTAAGATGAGCATTTGGTGGAGAGAAAAAAAATTAAAAATAAAGAAACAAAGAAGTCCAAACTGTTGTATACATTTTCTTCTTTAATTCCAGTTTTATTTCTGTAGAAGACCAAAATAAGAATTCCATTTCCTGAGTTGCAAGAAAGGCCATTTAGAGAATTACATCAAGATAGAATTAATTTTTCACCAACATTCCAGCTCACTCAGCCAATTTTTACTTCTGTTAAACCTCTAACTTAGTTGAAATGTTCAGAAAATATTTTCCCTTTGTGAAATGTTTTTGCCAAGTATTACACAAGCCACATGCTGCCTCATGTAACAGGCACACCACTGCTAGGAAGACTTACAGTGTCTGAACCCACTCTTCACTACTGTTGAGCTCTGATGTTAGGAGGCATATCAGTGAAGAGCCTGGACACATATCCATGGCCTGTAGAAGAACTTAATGAACACCTCTTCATGTCCTCTTCAGACATGTGAATCTACACCTTGTAGGTTACTGGTGATGAACCTAATATTATCACATCTTAATACTAACCTCTCTCTTCTCCCATGCCCCTTATGTATTCAGTCATTGCCTGGTGTCAAAAAGGCACTTTGGGGTAAAGGTCATTCGTCACCTGTACACACCATTCATTAACATGGAGCTGTGCCTCCAAACACATCTGCAGTAAAAGAGCTGATCTGGCAGGATTGTTACAGCCCAAAAGTGCCTCAACATCTAATGCAGAGAAGGCAAAGGGCTTCCTGCTATTGTACAAACCAGTATTATGCAACCACCTTTCCCTACAAACTATCCTAAATGAAACAAGGAATAAAGTGTTTTCTAAAACCCAAACCAACAAGTCTGCTCAGTTTCAGAGTGCTTCCTCAATATCAAAGAGTAAAGCTACAGACATGACCATGATGCAAAGTGGGAACCAGACAGCTGAAACAGGAGTTTTTCCTAACAATAAGCTGAATGTCACTGCAGGTGAGGTCTGTGTTCAGAAGCAAGAAGCCTGACCCCAAATCCAAAATTCCAGATGGTCAAGGTGCAGACAATCCTCTCAAACTTTGTCCACAGAAAACACAGAAGACATCTACAAGTGAGGGTTGTTTTTAAAACTACCCATCTACTGCAAGTACATTCATTTAAAAGAGCTATAAGTGCCTGCATTTAAGCCAGGCTTAATTTCTTAATATCCTTACATCATTGTATTTTCCTCCCACCAAAATCAGAACAAGATTCCTACAATTCCTATGGATTTCATAGATCTTGTGTTTTCTCAAGTGTAGGAGGTACTGCTCACAGCTAAGCCCAAGAAGTATGGAAGAATACAAAGATCTGTAGTTGGACAAAAAGAGTTTATGAGAAGTGGTCTTTTTACAGCTAGGCTTAGGCTTTAGCGCATGTGGAAGTGTTGCAAGAGTCAGGAGAGGGGCATTTTGTAACAAGTACTGCGATTTTATTGTACACAGGTGGGCTCAGCTTACACCCAACCGCGGAGTCAACCAGACTGTTAGTGGCTGACAGTACAGAAGCAGAGGTCTGACATAAACAGACCTCAAGAGCAGTAAAAGACAGTGAGACTAGAGATTATTATCCAATTATTACAAAGCAAGTCAAAATCAGAACTGAGTCCCACTAACCCACCATGTCCCTTCAAGTTCATAATTCCAGAAGAACTCTCCTACTGGATTAAGTGTACTTGTAGACCAATATCCAGTCTGACTGCCAAGAACTGATGTCTGAAAAACATTATGTGTAACAGAACAATCCTTGTCCTTGCAAGCCCTTGCATCTCCAAACAAGCAACACCTTTAGACTTGCCATTGTAACCATCACAGCAAAACACCCCAACAGACATTCTTCTTCCTCTACAAATTGGTACAGTCTTTCAAAGCCATTTATAGTACTTATGGCAATGTATCACTCCAGGATTTGCATATGCAACTGCAGGATTTACGTCCTTTTGGCTTTGCTTGGTGCTCAATATAAGCATCATTTCAGATATCCTGAGAAATTATGACATATGAGATACTTCCCCTACTTGCCCTTATCACTCACTGGTTTAATTCTGATAAAGGGGATCTACAGATATGAATCCACTGAGTCTCTCTTCTGATTATTTTGATGTCTTTCTCCACCTTTTTAATTCTACAACACCCTTTCCAAAACGGGCATGCCCATCTTGGCTACGTATCTCTTCAGTCTCTAAGATGTTCACGTCTTGGATTCAAACATCTTAATGTTCCACTTGAGTTCTCATTTCCTTTTCCACAAGCTTTTACCTACTTTTTGCCTTTTTGACCAGTGCCTGGTAATAAGACATTAATTTCAGAGACCTATTCATAACAACTTCCAAGATCATTCCAGACTGCTGACAGCTTGTTTACAACCACCATCACCTTTGGAAAGTTACAAAAGTTTCCACAATTTGTCTTACTCTGCATTTGTTATGTTGTTTCAGCTGCCACAGTAATCCCAGTTATGTGACATTGCATCAACTTCCTGCATTCTACTTGAGTTTTGCAAAGCCTGAAAGCTCATGTTCACAGCACCATTTTCACAGCACTCTCAACAGCTTTCTTAGTCTAATCAGGGGAAAAAAAAAAGCTATAGGAGGGGCAATCAGTTAAACCAGCTTTGAACTTTTCTGCATAACTGGATCTCAACTCTTATTTTCCTCTTACACAAGGAAGTAGGTTTAATAAAAGGCAGGATCACTCCCAACAGCTCTGAGTCACTGGTATTTCCAGGCCTTCACAGACAAATATTAAATAAAAGCACACTGTCAGAATTGTATGAAGTAGTAATGCAGTAGGTTTGATACCTCAGGTGCTTCGGTGTACAAGTTAAGATTGATAGGAGGTGATCAGCAAGGCCCATGCCAATGCTGCAAGCTGAGAAGAGAGGCCCTTCTTGATACTTCCCAATGTAAGAGCAGTACAGGTGACTTATAGTTAGGCACAACGCCACATTCCACGTGGCAACTGGATAAAAAAAAGGCTAGAAAAGAAATTTAATTTCCCCAAGTGAATACAGGCACTGAAGGACACTGATGTTTTTCTTTATCCCGAGTTCCACGGTAACAAGCACTGG
Organism: Tricholaema leucomelas; assembly: GCA_013400475.1. Classification (NCBI taxonomy): domain Eukaryota; kingdom Metazoa; phylum Chordata; class Aves; order Piciformes; family Lybiidae; genus Tricholaema lacrymosa; species Tricholaema leucomelas. The sequence continues at coordinate 654,082 of WAAF01012438.1, read as the reverse complement.
ATCTCTCGCTATTACAAAGTAACGAGCGACACCAGAGATCTGCAATGCAACTTCACAAAACCTTATCACAGTAAACAACTACTTTTTACAACACTTTGCCTGCTTTTGCAGTAGAATCTTAAAACCTGGCCAGTCAACTTCAAAGCATCAGCTTTTCTGTAGGCATTTCACGGCACGCCTTAAGAACCTAACAGCAGGCTGGCATTTTACTCTGCAGAGAGTGAAAAATCAACAGCTAACTACAACCTGCAAGGTTTTAACTCAACTTGCTGCTGTAAGGCTGACTGGAGGGGCATCAGTCTTGGAACACAAGGTTCTCCTGCCCTTCTCTGCTGGGCGCAACGTGAGGTGCCAGGACAGGATGAAGAGCACTGGGTATGAAACAGCAGTTGCATTCACTCCTTATGAAGGGCTCAGAATACAGAAGGAAGTAAGTAGTATCACTGTATTAAATTAGCTGCATCATCCACCAGTGCTGAGTACAACTCGTTCACTTTATAGTCCTATTCAATAGCTGGAAAAGGTACTTATCAATCCTGGGCAGCCTCATTACCATCTTTGCTCGTCACCCCAGCAGGCTGGACATTGCCTCAGCCTTTTCACAAAGCAGAAGACGCAGACCCTCCCGATCATACCTACGGAAACCACCACAAATCTGACATTTTGGGGTGAGGTGGTACCAGTGCCCGAAGCGCCCTGGGGCAGGCAGCGACACCAGCCCACTCTAGGCGATCAAGCTCCAGAAACATCCGAGTAGGGCTCGGCGAAACCCGCGGGAGCACAGCCCCCGCCTTGCACTGCGGGCTGGCCGAAGCCCTCCAAACTCTCCCGCCCCGCAGCTCTCCCAGGTAGCCGCGTTAGGGGAGCGGCCGCCAAAATCTGCTTGTGGGTCAGGGCTCCTTCTCCGGCGGCAGGAGGGACAAGCCGTGAGGAGGCCGTTCCCCACGCTCCGCCAAGGCAAGGACCCCCTCCGGAAGGTGACCCCTCCGGTTGTGACAGAGATGAGACGGTGCGGCCGTTACCTTTGAAGAGATAGTCGTACTCGTCATCGCGGGTGCCCATGGTGGGGTGCGCCGAGGCGCGGCGGTGGCCGAAGACTGGGAGCAGGAACCGGAGCCGGACCCCTCCCTACAGCCGCCGCAGCGCTTCCGCCCTCCGCGTTCTGCCCGCCCACCGCCAGGTGCATCCGGGTCAGCGCAGAAGTGCTTCCGGAGATAGAGCCGCAGCCCTGCCCATCCCGGTCTTAAAGGGACGGCACCGCGGGCGGGTAGGGCTGAGGTGGAGTATCTGCCTAGTCCGCACGACCCGCACCGACACCCCTCGTTACACACCCANCAGCGATCCGAGTTCAAATCTCGGTGGAACCTGAAATTTTTCACTTTACTCCACTTTTTCCGCACGATTTATGCCTGGACACATTCCTCGGGGAATGTGGAACAGCCATACCTCACCTCTTGCTCTGGTTAGTGCCCACCGGCCCTAAGTCCAGGCATGGTGTGGGTGTCATTCTGCCTATATGGCATTGACTCCCATCTTACAGCTGCCCACAACCATAACGGAGTTTGGGGTCAGTTGGCAGCAGGCTCCCCGAGTCTCACAGATCCATGAAGAGAGACAGGGTTCAATGTAGGCTGCAAAGACGCACATCAACGGCTAAAGGGTGGAGGGCAAGAGGACAGGGCCAACCACTTTCCAGTGGTGCCCAGGATCAGGATCAGGAACAGTGGGCACAAACTGGAAATTTCACCTGAGCATAAGTAAGAAACTTTGCTATGAGCATGCTGGAGCCTTGGAGTAGGCAGCCCAGAGAAGCTGTGTAGGTTTCATCTGCACCAATCCCAAACACACCTGGACATTGTCATCCTGGGCAACCCGCTGTGGATGACTCTGCTTTAGCAGGGAGATTGGACTAGATGACCCCCAGAGGTGCCTTCCAATCCCCACCGTGTTGTGATTCGCTGATCCTGTGAACTGGGCTGCAGAGTGTACAAAGCTAGTGGGGTTCATGGTGGAGTCATCAGAGATGCCAAGAAAATGTTTCAGCTTGTGAGTTGCAAAATGACCATGAGTGCATTCCCCACCGCTGCCACTGTCCACCCTACTTCTCCCTTCCCCAAAACCAATCCTCTGTGCTGTGGGAGACACCAGCTTTGTCATCACCTTCCCTTGGCACAGACTTGAGACCGAAATAGAAGAGGATAAAAATAGCACTTGTGTCTAGATGGTTAAATCACAGCTCTCAAAACTGTTATTTTTCCACCATCTTGCTGCTAGCAGCAGCAGTAAGTTGACCATCTCTACAGTCAGTGGCTGTGTCATCATTCCTGTGCATGGAAAGTAACCTCCAGGCATCAGCAGCAACGCTGTGCATCAGTTACTGTCTGCTGGAAAGATAATAAACCAGAACGTGATCCTCTGCATTTAAAAATAAATTGTTCACACTGCCTCAGACCTTCTGGGCAGGGAAAACAAAGCACTAATAACAAAAATACACAACGTGTGATCATGATGTGTCACACCACAGGAGTGCAGCACTGTCAGAAGAGGCTCTCCAGGAGCATATGAGGAGATTGGAGCATCAGGGCATGGGTTCATCCCATGTCCTGCCACTAGCCTCTGGCATGCCTTGGCAGATCATGCCCCTCCAGCTTCTCACAGGTGCACAAAAAGCCTCTGAGCATGTGAGACTTCACATGCCCTGTTCTGTGGGAATAATTTCATATCCCAGTTCCATAAGGGCTTTGTAAGGCTAGACCTTGCAGGAGCAGAAAGCTCTCTAGTACTGCAACAGTGAGGTCAGTAGCTGCCTGGGTTGTCTTTGCAGATGAACCAAAAACCTCAAGTCTGAAAATGCTTCTCCTGCACTAGGCTTCCATCTCACATTCTATTTGCAGCTGTCCATTGAATTTTGTTACTAAAAAGCTACTAATTTTCACTGGACATCTCTCAGGCCTGGTTTCATCCTCCAGAAGCACTATTAGTTCTAAAAAATTAAAATAACACAGATTAAGTATTTTTAGGTATCCTCCTGCAAAACTGTTCTCCTTTTTGTGTTTTGGCTCTTGTATGTGAGCCTGGAAACACCCTTTGTTTACATTTTTCATGCATGTAAGCATTACTTCCTCTTGCACCAAATCACAGATGGTCCTCATCTGGAACTGGCTCGTCCTACACAAGACTTCTGGGCACAAAGCGAGGACAATATCTTTTCTGGCTGAGCTAAAATCACCAGGCCTACATTGCTGTACTGCTAGCACTTCTTGAACTTAAGGTGCTACAAAGCACTTTCACCAGTTGTTTGTTGTAGCATGAAAATCTCTGCAGATTGCCACGTGCATGAGCAGCAGTGGTTATGTCTAGCTCAGTCTGTTTAAATGCATTAGACGGTTTATAATCAGGTTCTTCATGGTAAGAATTGAAACAGCAGAAAGAACTTTGCATCTAGACAAGAATCAACAGACAGTAGGGCTTGAGGAGAGTGTTGGACAAGCAAGGAGCTCTAGCAATTGAAGTCTTGTATTCTGTTTAGTCCTGGTTGGATTTTGTCCTTGTTCAAATCTTCAGGAAATGTTGTCAGCACAGACTGGTTTTGGCTGCTCTGTTCTGCTCTTTCTTTGTGTCACCTCCTGAACATCCTGCTGTAGTTACAAGATGGCCTGGGACATCTCCTGTATGAAACATGGCCAAAAAGCAGAGGTCAGGCCTGAAATAACAGAGCACTGTGTGCTCCCCAACTGATAGCTTTTAATGTGAGAACAGTCATTCAGCACTGGCATTTCTGCTGCATTAATCGCCATTAGTGTCACCCTGCGGGGACTCTACATTCATTGCAAACCTTGAATTAGCGCGCTCTTGTAATTCTTCAGCTCCTACTTAGGCACAATCTTTTGCAGAGGCAGAACGTTCCAAACAACTGGAGCAGAGACAAGGAATGATGCTCAGCTGGCGCTTGGATGTTCAATTTAGCGAAGAAAAGAAGCAGAGGTCACACTCATAACCACTTATTTATGGTTCTGTTCTGGAAATTCATAGAGCAGCTGCCAAAAAGGGACCAGCTTTTGCCTCAGCAGCACCATTAACATGCAGAAGTGTGTCGGGGCTACCAGGTCCGAGCTGCTCAGCCCTAGGCACTGTGCATCAAGCTCTCCCCACATCTCATTCTCTTTTAATACTCCCACCTCTCTCCTGTCACCGACATCTGAGAGCCCCAAGAGAAATTCTAGCTTAATAAGGGGAAAAATTGTTCACCATCTTTGATGGCTGTACTATTCCCACAACAAGGTCAAGGTCTCTGCAGAACCAGTGGTATTTGTCATGGAAACAGAAGAATACAAAACAGGGATGGTCAGTATTTGCTTCTGGTCCCAGCTCTCCTGGCTCTGAAATCCCTGTTCCCATCACTTTACAAAGCTCAAGGAAAGATCTGGAATTGGAAATTGCAATAGTTTACAATTGTCCTTGAATGGCTGTTGACCCAAATTCCCATTTCCCAGATGAAAGGAACCACTGGCTTCCCCAGGGCAGAAAGCAGGAACAAAAGGACAAAAGCAAAGCCCCAGAATTTACTCTCTTTTATCAGAGGAGGAATATTTCCTAAGGGGGAAATCAAATCAATACTTTGCAATTTTCTAACAATCCATGAATCATTGCAATTATGCAGAGATAATTTAAGCTTTCCAATCCAGCTACTATATTAGAGAAAAGCATACTCTTAGCACTCACTACTCCTGTTTTGACATGTCAGTCAGGAAAAAAATCCCTTCAAGTATAAAATCCATCCATTAGAAAAAGAAAATCCTCTCTTTTTTAGAACCCTGGGCCAAATTAAAGTGTCTACAACATAGAAAGAGTTCTAGTTTTCAGGCAATTCCATGCCAGGGGTAGCAGCAATGAAAATATATGGAGTCAATAGGAATTTTTCTGTTGATAACTCACTTGAGTACCATCATCTGCTATATTCTTTTTCTAGTTCTACAGGTCTAAAAATAAAATCATAAATAAGAAGAAATGGATCAAATCAAAATTATTTGCTATATCAGCCTTTTCTTTCTGAGTCCTGAAGTTGGAATAAGAAAGGATCAAAATCTAAATGTAGACCTATGCAAAATCAACCTTATCCTGGTTTTGCTGCTCCCCCAGGGATCCCTGTGGCACTGAGGAATTAATAGGAAGGCAGCAGCTCTAGAAAAATCAACTATCTTCTGGAGACATTTTTTTGCTAGGACAATGTTATAGTAAGCAGAAAGGAAGGAAAGTTTTCATGGTGCTTTGGGAACAGGAACTGAATGCAATAGACTCAACGACTTGGCGTTTCTTGTGATGACAGTCAGAATTAAGTCATCACTTTCCTGCATCCATTTTGGATCCAACACACATCTCCTTGTCTCTGTCTCCTGCCTCCAGAGACATATTAGCAAGATAACACTGGCAGCTTCACAATAAATGCTTGCCAAGATATAATTTCTTAGACATGGCTCAAAATCTTCTTCCTCTTACTACACCTTGCCACAGGGTTCTATTTCCCATTAGGGTCTGCTTGATGTTGGTGTCACTACCGCACAAAAAACATGTCAACAACAGCAGTACAAGCATTATCACATGTCCCATCATCTTTCCACTTGGATTCCAAAGATCAGCCCTGGGGAATGAAGAAGACAGCTTGATTTCTGTGGCCAGTTCATTCAGAACCACCAGTGGAGCTGTGGCTGTGCTCAGCATGGTGATGCTTGTTGTGAGGCTGTACAATTATCCAAAGAGCCAGGTTGAGACTATAAAACTTTGCACATAAAGATCATTAAAGAATTGTCAGTTGGAACAACTGAGATGGCTTTGATCTGGCAGAATAGCCCTCCTCCCATTCCCAGACACTGGGACTCATCCAGTTCCCCATAATTCTTTTTTCCTGAGTCATTCAAACAATACTCATTGGGTTTTTATAGGGTGTAATAACTTCTTCAGGCAAACTGGAAACCCCATCAGCTATAACAATATTAATTTATTAAACAGAAACCCTGATATTTCAATGATTCCTCTATAAGTATGTTCAGAGTGAGTGTTTTGCCAAGAACATGACACAATGTTGCTCCTAATCCCAAAGATATTCCCTATAAAACCACTAGGTGTCCTACTGTTTTCAAGCAATTAGGCTCCAGGTTTGTTGGTGATTTTTTCCCTAGCTTTGCCAATGGGGGATTAGTTTTGAGTCTCTGCTGCAATGAGGTCTGGGTTTGCAGGTTGAAGAAGCATGTACCTGTGGTTTGTGCAACGCTGCAGGGCATCCAGCTCACAGTGGCAGCTCTTCTGGCAAATGTCACTAGTGTTTCCCACTGAGATCAAATCAAGGTTAGAGGCTGGAAGAGAATCTGTCTTCCTTTCTCGGGAATGCTAAACGAGATCCATTAGATCCAAATCCTCTTCTCAGTCAGCCTGAGGCATTTATTTATAGCACTGCTAAAGTGAGCCCCGTGCTGACCTCAAAAGTGGTGGCAACATGCATTAAGAGCTGCTTTGCACAAGGCTGCAGTTTTGACATTCCTGGTCACTGCTCCAGTTCCTGCTTGGCAGTGCTCAGCCTGTCTGCAAAAGGCAGCGTAGCACCCATTCACGAGGTGTCCTGTCACACCAAATACAGAGGGCATGTCAAATAGCAGGCTGAAAAATAGCCAAAGCGTAATTTCCTCATCCCAGCAAATACTTGAAGTGGAGTATGGCCATCAGAAAGCAGATGATTGCTCTCTGCTCCTTCATTGCTCAAACCAGAGCATGCATACTTTATCAAGTTGTGCTATTTAGGATATCACTCAACTGCCTTGGTATGTGTTAATTGCACCAAATCCCAGCATGGCAGTCTGGAATTCTCTGAAACAGTAATCTCCTAGGTATCTACATTGCATCCATCCTTATTCCAGTGTCTTTCAGTGCTCAGGAAAGGGTATTTGCAATATATCAGCGAGCAATGGCTACAGAGTGATTTGTATGGTCTTGTCACCAAAGCACAAATCACATTCTGTGTAACCTTATGGCCTTGCCCTCTGCTAAGCAGCAGTCACGGCATTTGCAGACATCCCTCCAATTCCCCCTAGTTTCACAGGGTGCCACATCTTGAATTTGCCACAGACCTACGGAGAAAATCAGCTTTGTTTTCCATTTTAAAAATGCCAGAGGCAAAGACAGTCTCAAACAATGAGGTTATCTCCTTTTTCAGTAGATGTCTCATGGCCAGCAGTACTGCCCATGGCTGTTGGCTGTTCAGCCAGGCACTGGGCAAGGTGTCAGCACCAGCTTAATCACAAGCTGCAAGGGAAAATCAGAGGAGGAACAGGAGCCTCCTGTCCTTAGCCCACTAGGATTCCTTGCCATCAGGCATTGTGTATAATGGGAAGTGCCTAGCATCTGTCCTGTGCCATGTGTTACTGCACTGCCTCTATTTCTTGCTATTTGTGTTGAAGGTATGACAGTCATTTTCTTGACAACCAACAAGAAGAAAAGATACTCCCATCTTCCAACTGTATGTAAATATAGATACCTGCTGTAGCACCATCCATATGTAGCATGCACCATATGCTGACAGGGGAAGAGTTTAACCTGGCCCAGCGCATGTGGTTGCTGTTATCCATAACAAATACCTCCAGCCTTGCCATGATTCAGTGTATTATGCATGGGAGCCATCTGGTCCTGTAGCTGAAGAAGCAAACTGAAAAATCTGATAAAAGCACAAAGAGACACAATGAGAGAGACTGAAAAGATGTGTTGATATTCCAAGCAGGAGCCTCCTTCCATGGGGACTAATCTCATCACCCATTGTGTCTTGCCTGCTCCCTTCTTGAGAGCTGCTGTCAGGCTGCACTCTAAGCTCTGTAAGTATGCACACCTTTGGGAGGCTAAACCTGCATTTTGTGTGCTTGAACAAACATTCTGGGACAAGACTTTTTTTAGTAGCCAGCTGTGCAGCGAGCAGGATGTGCAAGCTGTATGGAGCACAGTGCATTTAATGGAGCTTCTGGTTTAAAATTCAGTCTCAGTTATAATCAGTCATCAATGTTGTCCTACTACTGCACAGAATTACAGTTTATGGCTTGGATCAAAAGGACATTCATCTGAGTTTGCCTAGATGATCTCAGTCCTCAGTCCTGGAGTGGAGATGTGTTTTGAAGGAACTAAAGCATCAAGAGAATGACAAGGAACTTGATGCAATGGATGGCGTAGGGTTTGGGACAGCTTGGAATTGGGCAGGAGTTTCTGTACAACTTGGCCAGGAATGCTGGGTTACTAAAACTGCCCTAATTAGATTTTGGAGCCAGACCAGGCTTCCCCCATTCTGACCCTGGTTTCTGATGTCTGGAGAGCACAGGGAAGGCAGGATGACAGAAGATGCCTATTTTAGTACATCTCTGCAGAGAACACACATGCTTCAGACAGGTACACATTTGTTTCCTCTGACACCAAATTAATGGGAATTGATGTATTGATTCAGCAGTTCTAAAGAATGGTTGAGTCTTGGCCTGTTTCCAAGCTGGTTAGATACAATGTGCACACAGTTCAAGACAGATATTTAATTATTCTAATATGAATACAGTTGAGAAAAAATGAGTTCTCTGTGAAATTCAGAAGATAATAGCATTATGGTTGTGCAAATAATGCAGCCATTCCTGCTTTATACAGCCCAGCTGCTGCTTTTGGCTTAATACAACTGAGCCCCTCCAAAATCACAGAATTATTAAGGTATTTGCCACTGGTGCTAATTCCTTCAATATTTTTACTCTTGGGTTTTGTTTGTTTGGGGTTATTTTTTCTTGCCTGTTAGAGAGCACACTCTTCAGACTAAATACAGTCTGCCGCTCTGTGTTTGTGGGGAGTATTCGGGATTATAGTAGGGCTATCACTACTGTTATTATCGTTGTTAATATACAATAATAATCTCAGTCAGTCATTTGCTGCTCTCAAGTGTTAACATGTACTGCCTTCGTGGATATTCCTATATTTAACTAACTAAACAGTGGCAAAACACCCACCTCATATACTGTGTGTAGACTATGGGAGCATCTCTGCATCAGGTAAGCTCCTGGTCCTAGAAAGAGAAAGCATCTTGTGGGATGGAGTAAGAGTTTTGTATTTTCTTGCTTTGATCATCATGTCTCTGCTTTTATGATCTCACTAGGAAAGTTTTTTGATGCATCTTTATTCTGAGTGTCAGCATGGCTCCTGCAAATGTTTGAAGTCATCTTTGTCTTTCATTTATTTTCTGGCAGAACAGCATCCATCTGCAGTTTAAGAATAGACCATATTAAAAAATAACACATATAACTCCAAAGCACAGAACATAGAATATCTGGGCAAAATTCTCTTCTCAGTTAAACTTACATAACTCTGGAGTAGTGCCTCCATCATTCTCGTTGTTCCTCTGAAACCCATTTTTATTTCACTGTGTCAGACCCAAAGGATCTACCCTATATGGCTAAATCCGATTTCATCATAACTGTTGTAATTTCCTAGGCAAGCTTACAGTCTCAGAGGAAGTACATCAAGATGCATTTACCATACATAGGCCTTGATCTGAACAACAGACAGCAGATATTTCTTAGAGGATCCTTGTTCTCTGTTAGGAGTTTTTCATACGAATAAAAATACAATGCAGATGGAGAACTGCTGAGCTGTCTGGAGCAGAGATTTCCTCCACACACACAAGCAGAGAATCTGCACCCCATGGCTGAGCTCATTTTTCAAACATCAACAGCTCTTTCTTTACACAAAGAAAATGTTTGCTTTAAAGTGTTGATATTTGTTTTGTAGAACTCTCTTCCTTAGCTGTCCATGCTATAGAAATGCTGTTATGCTACAAGAAGACAGATTGCATTAGTGGAAGCCCCAGCTCTGATTCAGGGAAGCACATGGTTTCCTTGCAATGATTCTGATGATTGTAATTACTATTCAGTACATGGTGCAATTGTTTTTGGTGTTTTAAACAGAACAAAACAAAACAAAGATGTTTTGGAAAGGAAAACAGAGCACCAGAAAAAAAAAATGATGGTAAAATAGGAAGTGGTTGACCTTCAGGAGATGACTCTGTTTGCAGTGTTTGCTATCCAGTGTTTCCAGTGATCAGAAAATGGAAAAGAAAAAAATCCCACTAAAGATCCCAATATTCCTTTAGACATGAGTGCTCCTCTGCTCTGTAGGTATAACATTTTACATCTCCTGTTCAACAGCTGCACATGTCAAAGGCCAAGCAAGCAGTACGTGGAATGCAGCGGCTGAAGTTTTTCAGCAGTCGCTGAAGGCAAAACCATCTAAAGCTGTAGCAGATGTTCCTTCGCTTCCTGTCTGCTTATCAGCCCAGCAAAGCCACTTTGGTTTGGTACTTGTTATGCCAAGTGTAACTAGGGAGATCAAATAGAAGCTGCGCAGCAGCGATACGGTGGATAGCTCTTTGTGCATTTGGTTATGAATGATGGAGCAAAACATGATGGTTTCTAACAACTGCCTCAAATTTTCCCATGTGTACATTAGTCACTGCCCTCTCATGGCAAGAGAATGACAGCACACTAACTAACTGAAGAAACCTCACATTACTGCAGCTCTATAGAGACTAATTTCAATATCCTTTAATGAATTGTCACTCATTGGACCTTCTCTAGGCTCCTTTCCTCTTTGATCTGCTCTTTCAGGAGAGGTTTAGATTAGATACTAGGAAAAACTTCTTTCCTGAAAGAGTGGTCAGGCATTGGAACAGACTGCCCAGGCAGATGATGGAGTCACCATCCCTGGAGGTGTTAAAAAAGTGTAGACATGGCCTTTCTGGACAAGGTTTAGTGTTAGATTGACAGCTGCACTTGATTATCTTAGAGGTCTTTTCCAACCTTAATGATTCTGTGATTCCAACTGGGACTGCTGCCAGACAGGAGTCCATGCAATGCATTTATGTGACAACAGCCAAACATCAGTTACATGCCACGCTTGATGTTAGCTGCAGACTTTAAGTTAGGTCTGTGGTGAAATCCTTCAATAATTTCAGTTCACATTCGTGAAGATGGGGGCACAGTGAAGAAGTCAGTTTGACCTCAGTGTGTTTACATTTTATATGTTGTTTCCAGTACCTCATGAAATAAAGAGTGATATATCCCAACCAGGTCTACTTCTCTGAGTCTTTGAGTATGCTACAGAAGGAGGTTCTTAGCTCTCAATTTAAAAATCAGTTACACTCAACTTTTTTTTTTTTTTTTTGTTGCACCTCAGCTGTTTTAATTCCTGGTTATATTAATTAGGAGCTCTTGTAAATGATAAGTTTAATATGAGTATGCAAGCATTAAAGCAGTATTCAAACTATTTTTGAGCTTTGAGCTAGTTTGATGAGGCTGATTTTCACACTGATGCATTCAAATTGACACAGGCAAGACCCAGGGCAATGAAGTTTATTATTTAATAGATAGGAGTCTTTTTGCCTCCATGAAATAGAAGAAATAAGGGAATTTATCTATCTCACATCAATTCTAGCACAGATGTTTTCACTTTAGTTTTTCAACAGTAAGAGAAAAGGATGGTTTTGGAATGGCTCCTCTACCCATACTGAAACATTTTATGTAATGCTATAAAGGAAAAAGAGCACTGGGTAACCATTACTGCCATTTCTAAAACACTGGTAGCATTGCAATCCTGTGTTGACCTGGAAAACGCAAATAGTGGGCAAAGTGGTTCCCTGAGTAGTTCTTCTAAGAGCAATAATCTGTTGTATTACAATATTAAGGCCCAAATAGTGTCATAGAATGGTTTGAGTTGGAAGTGACCTCAAAGGTCAGGGACATCGTCCACTAGACCAGGTTGTTCAAAGCCCCATCCGACCTGCTTTCAAACATGTTCAGGCTTGAAGCCTCCACAGCTTCCCTGGGTGTTTCAGTGTCTCACCACCCTCACAGTAAAGGATTTATTTGTCACATTTGTTACATCTAACCTAAATCTACCCTCTTTCAACTTAAAACAATCGCCCCTTGATGTATCACTACATGCCCTTGTGAAATGTCCCTTTCCATCTCTCCCGTGGGCCCCTTTTAGCTACTGGAACACTGCAATAAAGTCTCCCTGCAGTCTTCTCAAATCTGAACAACCCAAACTCTCTCAGCCTATCCTCACAGCAGAGGTGCTCCAGCCCTCAGATCAGATTTGGGGCCTCCTCTGGACATGCACCAATGAGTCTATGTCCTTCTTATGTTGAGAGCCTCAGAGCTAAACACAGTAGTCCACGTGGGATCTCACAAGAGCAGAGTATAGGAGGAGAATCTCCTTACTCCTATGAAACCACTATATGTACAGATGTGTAACTGCAAACCTAGTTATACAAACTATAATATGATATTTTCCTTGAAAGAAATTCACCATTTTGAGATGCTTAGTTCCAGGGATGTAGGTCTGGATATTCTTTTGAGAAAATCAGCCTCTACTTGAAAGCTGTAGACTTAAAATCCAGTCACCTTCCTTTCCCCAAAGGCAAGCAGCAACAAGGAAATGCATGAAGAAAAAGAGAAAAGTTGTTGAAAATGAAGATGTGAAAGACTTTATGCAAAGGCCAGATTTGCAGGCAAAAGATGGATCTAATGGATGCAGTGATGGAAACTACCTGAAGCATCAAGGAAAACACCACAAGAAGTACAAAGATGGATGAGGAAAAGGAGGGGGGCGGGGAAGGACCTAGGGATTAAACTTGTATGAGTCGGGAATATGGAGGAGGTGAGCACAGTTCTTTAGGTGAGTTCTTGAAATGGGTGCAGTAAATATATTAGAAAACAACCCAATGGTACTACAACTGGGTAAGGGATTTTTCAGCTGAAATATTTAAAAATAGAGGTCAGAATTTTGAGTTAGACTGTGAGGGGTAGCACAGTAGGAAGCGGGACAGATGAAATGGTTTAACAGGGCTTCATTGTAGCCAAATTAATTCAGTTTAAATAATTTATTCTCTTTTAAATTGACTCTACTCTGCACTCTTGACATTTTGGAAAAGCTGCCTTTGCCTGGCCTTCTGGTAAATGCTTTTACATCTGTTTTCCATTGTTTCCTTCTTGAAAAAAAATTCCTTGTCACTAACAGGAACCATCAGCAGCATGGAACAAATTGACTTGCCAAGGACATTTCCTCCAATCTCAGTATTTATACTGGAAGTATTCTTTTGTGTATTAAGAGTCAGACTATGATTTTTTTTTTTTAATGCAGTATATTAAGATAGTTTTCTACTGCCATTTTCAGTCAAATTTCAACTTGGCTATGTGAATTACTTCCATTGCACCAACATTTGGCCATGCTTTTTTCCAGGAGGTGATCAAGCAGTTTAATTAGTCCACAGTTCTCCCTGCCTACCTCATTATACAGAGCTCTTTGCTGTTGCTGCCAAGGGTCTCCCACAGGTATGAATCAGATCAGGCATGCCATCCTCCTTCTTTTGCTTTTACCACATTGATTTTGAGATTTAAGTGGCTGAGATTTAATGGATCTGTGGTATTATTTGGGTCACGTTGGGTTAAACAAGTAGGTTTTGTATTTTACGCACAAGTTGCTCACACCCAAACTCACAAGTTTGCACTCACTCTCATCCCCTTTGTCAGTTCCAGGTTGTGGACCAGTTGTTAATAAAGTGTTTACCTCCTGTAAACTTCCCTGTTGAAGTGGCAGTGCTACTGTGGCAAAGGAATACAAACATAAGTTTGAGTTCTGACTGCACGAAGGGTCTCTGTCTCCCCCTCTGCTGGGGACTCCTTCAGGTAAAGTGGCTGAAATCCTCAGAGAGCTTAGAAAAGGGCAGAAGCTAGATCTGACCTATATTCCCTGGTGACTCACCGGTGAGATTTACTGTTGTTACTTTGTTTTGCCTCTGTTTCTCATCAGTTACTCACATTTTGAACAAGTTTGCTCTTACCTAACTGAATCGATAGATGAGTATAATTAGGACTCAATATAAGAGAGATGGTATTTGTAATAATAGAAGGGAACATTCCAAAGCAGTCAGAAGAAAAGAATTTCAGATAATTAGGAGAGGAGTTGGCCAGTGATACAGATTTTCAGAGTACCCAAGATAAAATAACAGATACTAAAAATATCTATGTTGAGATGAAATCAGTCCTTGAGCCAACCTCCTTTCTCCAGGAATTAGTGAGGAAATCATCCAAACAGGGCAGACTGTGGTGTAACGCCTTACTCTTACACTTACACTTACACTTCAAAGTATCTTGCACTGAAAAAGGAGAAACACAGGGCTGACATCACAGGGCAGCTGTGTATTTTTGGAGTATATTGTGTAGCTTTTGCTTTTTAAAAACTGGTGGGTTTATTCCTACCTAGAAAACATTCTGACAATGACCACTCCAGATCTAGAATGGCAAAAGCCCTGCCTGCAGGACCTGAGACGAATTCTTTTATTCCACCAGGACATGTTTTCTCTATCTAAGAGTTGAGGAGTGAAGAATCTGAAAGCACTGGAAGTACTGGAAGTGTTTTGGAAGAAAGAAGTATTCTGAAATGCTGCGGAGCTTTAGAAAAGCAGAGAAGCTGTGTTATGAGAACATCAGATGTAATCTGGGTCAGATTTGCAGTGCAGATGTGTCAGATGCATTTTCTTGGAAACCCTCCATGGCAGTTAGTGAGAAGAGTGACCCAATGTTTTCTCACTGTACAAAATAACCGTTCTGTTGGGTGATGTCATGTGGATGAGGCACTGCTTATACTTCTAAAGCTGTTTAAGCTTTGTCCTGTTTAAGCTTGTTCAGGAGCAGAGATTTTTCTCTCAGAACACTTTCAAGCAGGGAGTGTAAGAAAACCCTTTTGGTACATCTTAACTGATCTCACTCTGGCTAGTCAGGTTTCTGAATTTAAATTATCTGGGTTTGTTTCCAGATAACTGCTATTTATGTAAGTGAGAAGCCTTACAAATAAATATGAAAATTATTCCATAATACTAATTATTATGGTCCAAAACCTTAACATGGCAAAGGCAAATGGTAATGTGGATTGCCTTTGAGTGTATTAATTCAGTTATTTTGGTGGTTTGATTTATTTTAACCTGACTTAGGTTGACCATTGTTTCCTGAGCTAAAACACGCTGTGTTATGTGCCTGCATATGTATAGAAGGACAAGAAAAATCAAAATGCATCACACAGTGGTAGCAGTAAATGGAAATTCAGAATGTTTTTAATCTGAGAATCATCTAAATTAGTTTTACTTAGAGCTCAAGTGTTGTTAGCCATTTACTCAAAAAAGAGATAGTTTAAAATTAATTATAATCTTGTGCACTTCTATAGCTGCTTCTCTTGAGCATCTCAATAGTGTTCCACAAACATTAATTAAGCCTAATAGTACTCCTGAGAAGTGGTTAACTGATAGATCTACTTCATTTAACCCATCATGACATAAGTGATCTCTAGAACAAAATGCAAAAACTTCAAACAGCAGGACTACAGCAGAGTATAGAGCCTGGGATAAGTGTTGCAGCCAGACATCCGTGGGGAATGTTCAGATACATGGAATGCAATTACTTGGCCTAGGAATGAGTTGAAGGTAAATAAAAGTGCAAGTAATAAGGAGCCAAGATCTCTAGTGAAAGGAAGTGGTTTATATCTGGTGTGAGAGAAGATACCCACCGCAGCACTCTGTCCCATGGTGTGACTCTGGTTGATGAATTGAGCTGATTCAGAGATGACTGCTATTTGCAGGAGTCGCCTCCAGATGGGCCAAAGAGCAGGAGTCCAAATCAAACCTTTAAGGCTGGTGCATGAAGAGCAAACACAGCAGCTGAGTCCTCATTCTCACTCCCAAAGGTACAGGGACTGCTGAAAATAGCAACAAAAGAGCAGCATCAGTATGTACATTTACAGCCCAAGACTGTTATTTTTGCCTGCAAATCTGCATGCATAATTTCCTTCCTGACATTAGTCCACAAAGAAAAGCTTTTGTTACCTTGCTTTCCTGATGAGAGCAACACTTAGAACAAATCAGTGCTGGAACAGACAACAGGTTGGGTTTGGTACATGCATTAGAACTTGGACCATCCTCAATCAACCCTTGTGCTGTCCTGTTCTCAAAAGATCTGCTGAAAATATTTGCTTCAGAGCTTCCAGTATCTACAGGAAGAGCCATTACAGAAATATGCTCCAGCTGCACTTACTTAGTTGCCTACTAACAACAGGAGAAGAGGCATGGCATCAGTTGCCTGATACCCCCACTCACAGCAACACAGCAAAGCACAATGCCAAAGTTTTCTCACTGGTTAATACCAATGGCCATCCTCTGGGCCTCTTAGCTTTCACTATTTGATAGCTGCTGCAAAGCCTTGTGAATAGGTTTAGCATTTGCTGGGGGAAATTGTCTGATGCTGAGTTTAAACTCAGAAACATGCTCTGAAATCCTGAGGAAGCAAACCAGCACTGTAAAGCAAAATTATGAGTTTGCATCAGATTTTTATATATATATATATATATAAACGATTTGGAAACATTTGGGCCTCCTCTTTGAATATATTTTCTTTCTTTTTTGTTTCCCAGCATTTCTGTGCTTCTGGGACGACAAACTCTCCCATAAATATTGGCAATAAACCCTTGCTGAGAAAGTCTACCTGCTGGAGAAAAATCTGCTCATTTTATCCAAGCAGAATGCCTAGACAGTGCAGTTGGCTTCTATCCTTCCTCAGGCACATCAGCATTCTTTATTTTCCTTCTGTGAATTGTAATTCATGACATACATGACTCTCACACCTAATGAACCCCCCTGCAGTGCTTCTGCTGTGTTTGGTGGCCTTTGGATCAGGCCCTGTGTTCGCTTCATTTCCCCATATTTTTAGCTCCTTCAGTAAGTTCTTTATCGAGAGAAGAGTCTGAAACTTCCTTTTTTTTTTTCTTTTTTTTGCATACATGCATGATACTCTATTGCCTCTTTCATAATTTATAATCAGTAGTTTCCCTGGAGTGCAAAAGGCTTTTCAGAAATACTAAAACCAGTTAGAGGAAGGGTGACTGCACTGTCATACTGCTACATCACAGCATTTAAATACTTTATTACTTCATAATCTGCCCTAGAATTAAATCATTCCAAGCAGGGATGGTGGCTTTATGTCAAAAGGGATGAGTTCCAGATTTTCAAATATGTCTATATAAAAAAACATCAAGAAGATTTTTGCATCATTTTCAGTGTGATTCCAGTTTGCCAAAGGCTCCATTTGATTGCATAACCCTCCGGATATAGATCCATTACAGCACCATAAAGTGGGTTACTGGACAGGGTAAGGCAATTCATCCTCTGAAATGCAGAGTGTTGTTTTGCCTGTTACGTGGTTTATAACTATCCATTATCATTATCTGTAGAGTTATTTTTACCTGGGTTACAGATATGCCACGTCTCTTTGAAAGATGCGCTGTTGAGTTCTTTTGGAGCCTCATTCTTTCCCCCCTGTAGACGTAAATGAGCAGCACACACAGCACAGCCAAGAGAGTTCAAAAGGAATAAAAATGGTAAGAAAGTGAACAGATCAAGCTCCAAATTGCATACTTAAGAAACTGAAATTGTTTTGCCTGTGGAAGCCAATCTCTGCCAGGAACTACTATGAATAGTAATAGCTGGGAATTCTTTTTTTCTTTTCAAGCACTGCTGAAGCCTTATGAATTATGAGTAGCCAAATCTCACAATCTTGGGACAATGTCTGTTGAAACCATGTCCTGGGCCAGAGAAGTTCTCCATTCCATTCCTGGCTCTATCACTGACCATCTGCCACTTGTCCTCTGCCTTGCTTGAGTTTACCCATGTGTAAAATGCACTTAAAATAAGCTAAACTGTACTTTGAAAATGGTTTAAGAGCCACAAGCTAGAAATTTGGGGTTGAAATATGGAAAAAAAAAAGGTTCTGTGGTTGCCAGACCGTAGAAACCCTGTGTGTCTCCCTGCGTGCACTCTTTGGGAGGCTAAATCTGTCTGACAGTGCTCCACCCTGCACTTGAGAAGCAGCAGAATACCACATTAAGCATGCTTGATCCCTGCCCACCTGCAGCACACACAGTTGTTACCTTGTTTAATTAACTTACTATGCACAACAAGAATCTGATCCAACACTAACTGGAATTAAAAGAAAGACTTCTGTTGAATTAATGATCTTGGGGTCAGACTCTATATGCATGCAGAGACCACTGCATGGAGATACCTAAAGTCCCCACGAAGGAAAGGGCTTTGTCTGACTGACACACAGGCACATTTCTGTGCAATGAGCCTGCAGGAGCTGGGCACACAGTAAATCTGTCTCTTCCTGTACAGTACCACCATTCACTGATGCTGCTCTTTATTCAGAAATAAATACAGTGCTGTAGTTACTAATTTTCCCTAACACACGTGGCTTCAGATAAGCCTTAATGTGGAAAATTGATGACAAGCTATGCTATAAAGCTCTGTGGCTAAATGTAAGCTAGGAAAGGTGACTTGCTAAAGGTGGTGACGAGCTAATAATGAAATGGAGCATTGTAATTAAATGTGCTGGTGGGTAAGAAAATGTGCCACAGCCCCGAGAGCAAGAGAACAAGCAGCAGGTAGGTCATTGAAGGAAAGCAGAGGAGGCTTGATAGAACAGGGTGGGAAGGAGGGGGAGATGCAAGAACAAGAAGGACAGGATGGAGATAAGCACTGTGCAGAAACTATTTTGTCTGGTGTTTGTATCAGGCTTTGTATGGTGAGATCTGCATCCCTGACTGCAATTTGTTGACATGATGCAATGTGTAATTAAATGCAGAGAAGTCCTAGAAGGACAGAGATAGTAGAAGGAAATACATAGGTTGGGCTATAAAGAAGCAGCAAATCAAAGATGCCTGCACAAAGTTTTACCTATGACATGAGCTGAAAAGTATGAAAGCTGCCACAGAATGTTTAAGAACTGTGTTTCTGTAAAATTAAAGTTTCCATTAGAATTAGCCAAGAATATTTTTATGGTTATGAACCTGAGTTCATGCATCAGTACAGTAACTTTGCCTTGGTACACACGCAGCTGAAACAATACTCTTAGAAGCAGGAACAGACCCATTAATCTTGGATGTTAACGCTGAAGCCTAAAAAATTATGCTTACATGAAAAATGAGCACAGGCAGAGAACACAGAGCAATCTGAATATCAAAATTACTACCAGAAGCCAGAAGATGAACCTCATTATTGCTATTTATTTGAAGAAAAAGCCACATTTCCAGGATTAAAACATAGCAGAAACTGTCAAAGGATTTAGAAAAATTTCAAGCAGCACACTAAATAATTTAAGGGCTCACTACAGGATGCAGACCAGCTTGCTGCAATAAATACCAAGGTTCTGGGCTCTTGCTTTTTCAACTCACTGCATAATGCTGGGAGAGAAAATATTTTTATGGGTGTGGCTAGAAATGCATTCTATATAGAAATGCAAAGAATGGCCAATGTTGTTCTCATAGTCCCTGTCTGGGACAGAAGTTTGACACATTCCTTAGTTTGCTCTCTGTTCAGAGGAAAAAAAAAAAAGAGAGAGACTCAGCTCAGAGATATCAAAGCTGGCAACACAAAGCTGTGTCTGCATGTAGAGGCTTGCACATGGGTGCTTCTGCCTGGGTAGACTGGCTGGTGTCAGCTGCTCTCTTTCCTACACTGGGGCTAGGAGGAGAAGCATTTCTCCTATGAACAATATATGAAACAAAAGCATGTGGAGGGAAAAAAAAAATCAGACCAAAATCAGTTGTATTTTATATTCTATTTGCTCAGATTTTTCAGAAGGAGGAGGTAAACCAATACAGTAGGTTTGAATAGATATACACATACACATATACAGCCCATGTTCAGAATTCTACATGAATTTCGTTCAACAGAGGGCCACAAAGATGCTGAGGGGGCTGGAGCATCTCTCTGATAAGGAGAGGCTGAGACACCTGTATCTGTTTAGCCTGGAAAAAGAGAAGGATGGGGCTGAGCTCTTTTCAGTGGTGGCCAGTTAGATGACAAGGAGCAATGGGTACAAACTAGAACCCAGAAGTTTCCACCTGAACAGGAGGCAAACATTTAGTTTGACAGCAGCAGAGTACTAAAACAGGCTGTCCACAGAGGTTGTGGAGGCTCCTTCTTTGGAGAGATTCCAAACCCACCTGAACATTTAAGTCTTGGGCAACCTGCTCTAGGAGAATCGGCTTTAGCAGGCAAGTTGGACGAGATGTTGTCCTGAGGTCCCTTCAAACCTCCACCGTGCTGGGATCCTGTGTCATTTTTTGTCTTCGTAATGAGCCACATCTAAACCCTCAAGCCAAACATCCAGAACTGAGGCAAGCTCGAACTCAAAGCCAAAACTGTATGGCTTGAGTCTATCCCTAAACATCACTTCAAAACCAGGACTTTGGCACAAAATCTTGAAACCCAGTGTACAAGGTGCCAGGGAAGCAGCCTTTCTGTTTGTGGGTCCAAGAAGGAGGCCTCAGTTTGTTGCACTCAGCAACATCTTGACACGCTGCACTAAGCCGCACTCTCTTAAAAGATTATTTTTGTCTCGGGTTCTTTTCTAGCCTTTGATGCAACAACCTGGTGCGGGTTACATCAAGCCTGCAGAAAATCCCCTGTTCTCGCTTCCCTTGTTTTCCAGACAGCCGGCACCTCCTCCGGGTCCTGCCGACGGGCGCCGCAGGTGAGAGAAAATCCGGCGTATTTGGGCCGGAGATTAATTTCTCTTTCAATTAAAGGTACTGCCGGCGGGTGGGAGAGGCTGTAAAGTGGAGTGAGGGGGAGGCGCAGTCGAGCCCATAGTCGTATTTCAGTCTGTGTTTGAGAGGATTTCACTGAAGGCGTCCCGATCTCCCCCTCACTGTTCAGAGCCTCCGGCGCCTCAGCGCTCCCTAAAGTGGGAAGGAGGGAGGTGGGGGACGCCGGGCCGAGGTCGCCCGCCGCCGGGCCCGCGCTGTCAAAGGGAATCTTTCGAAGCGAGCTGGGCAGCCGGGCGCGGCAGGGCGGTGGCGGCAGGCCCGTCCGCCTCAGGCGCGGCAGAGCACAGCCACCTCTCGCCGCGGAGCAACAGGAGCCGGCGGGCGCTTTCCCGCGCCCTCCCCGCCGCGATCACGAGTCGGCTCCCGCCTTCCCCCCACCCACCCCCCGTGACAGCCAAGATGGCGGCGAGAGGAGGCGGTGCAGAGGGGAGGGGGGATCCCGCCTGAGACGCCCACACGGCGGGGAGGTGGCGAAGGCGAGTCTGGGCTCCGCTAGGATGAGATAAGGGCGCGGGGACCAAGCGCGCTTTCCCCCCTCCCCTACCCCCCCTTAACGCTCCCGCTCCTCGGCGCTGGGGGCGCAGAAGGCGCCGGCGGCCGTAGCCCCTGCCCGGGGGAGCGCGGCCCCCGCCTGAGGTGAGGGCTCTGAGGCGGCGAGGGAACGCACCGGGCTGTCAGTGTGGTGGGGTGCAAGACCCGGGGGGGCTCTCCTTGGAGATATCGCGGGGCGGGCACTATCGCGATAGCCGGCGGGGAAGGGGCGTCCGGCAGCCTGCGGCGCGCTGGGCTGTCAGTGCCGGGCGGGAGGCCGGGAGAGGGGCTGAGCGGAGCGAAGGGGCGGCGGTAACTTTCCGCTGGGCCGCGGCGGGAAGCGGGAGAACTTTCTGCTTCGCCCCATCGGGCAGACTCCCGTCCCCCGCCGCGGCCATGGCCCCACCGGAGAAGCGGACCCCCGGCCCGGTTTGTGGGGCCGCGGGTGTAGGCGATGCTCAGGGCGGAGACCTGCCCGAGCCTCGGCCGAGCTGTCCCTGCTGACCTGCCATGTTACAAAGGCACGGCAGGAGCATGCTGGCGGGCTGGAGGAGAAACCGGCCGAGGTGCGTGCGTTCCCCTGAATAAATGTGCAGTTTGTCCATGCAGCGTGTGCTGCGTCAGCTGGAATTGCCCAGGTAATGTTCAGCCTTGTGCGTATTTTGATTGCGACTTTCCCCTTGGCTCCCACAGCCGGGGGTTACTGTGTACCTGGATTAGAGCGACGCTCAGGACACGCTGGTAAAAATTAGCTCTGACATTTTTATCGTTGTTCCGTCATGATGTCTGCCTGTAGCATAAGTTGCTGGCCGGGGATAGCAACATTTAATAACTTCCTAGCAAGGGTTTGTTATGGTGGAGGAATTTGAAACGGACTGTATTTAAAAATGCCCTGCCTCTGAGAACGTTTGTTTGCTAAAAATGAGGTCGTAATTTGGCATTTGGTTCTGAAGTGTAGGGATTTTTTTTGTTTGAATTAACAGAATAGAAGTGTGGTGCTCTGGACAGATTTTTTTACTTCATTTCACAATTTTCTCTGGAACTGTTGCTCAACTAGATATTTCCGTCAAGACTGTTACATTGCAGTACGTAATCTTTCACTTTCTGAATGATTAAACACAAGTATTTAATCTTGGCAAGTATCTGTGGTGGTTTAGGAAAACTAATTGAGTTAGTCTAGCCAAGGAAGGTCGAGGAGGAGTAAATGGATTATTTCTGGTTTGTGTGTCTAACAGACAAGCCTTACTTTGTAAAATTCTCCCATTTCCCTCTGCATTTCAAAAGAAACCTATATATTTAGAGTATTGGTGGAACTTTACCTTGCCTTTAGAGTCTTGAGGCGTCTGTAAGCTCATTTAAAGTGAATATTAAGATAGAGATGTGTTTCTAGTAAGGGTTATCATGACTTGGCTTTGAAATTGTTCCTTTATCAAAAAAAAAATAATATTAGAGTCTTTGTGGTTAGCTTTTGGGAAGGAGGAAAATTGCACGGAGCCTTAAAGAACAAAAACAAAAGAGGAAGCTTCTCTGTGACTTTGTGTGATGTACCTGTTTTACTTTTTCTGGAAACATTAGAGTCCAGCTTGCCTCAAGTTTATGAGGAGTTTCTTCTGTCTGCTTCTCAACAGTGAGTTCATTAGGATGTAGCTCAAAAGAGAAGTTCTTTTTCTGCAGGCAGTAAGCCAAAAGGCACTAGGATTATCTGTTGAAATAAAGAATTACCTTGAAATATTTTTGTTTGGGTTTTTTTGTTTGTTTGTTTTTAGTATTAAGAGTATTTTAGTATTATATTATGTTCCTACATGTGAGTTTGTATAATGTTTTGTGGTAGTGTGTTTGCTGGTTTGCCTTTCTGGAGAACACCTCATTCTATACATTATGCTTGGCTATAACACTGGTGTGGTGCTTAATGGGATTTCTGTATGCATTAATGGCAATATTAGCAATTCAGTATTTATGTAGCCAGAGTTAATTATTAGTTAGTAAAAACGTAAATATTGACATTGTTGGCACACAGTATAAGGCTCAGGTGAGAGTAGCTGTTTCAGGTCAAGCCTTAGGAACAAAGTAAAGAACCTGGTTTTATTTGAGGTAGTGCTTGAAAGGGAGAGTAGCAGAGGAGAGAGTAGAGCTGGAATGGTGGTCTAGAGATCAGGAGGTTGTCTCTTGAAGGTGTCCTAACTGATACTTTTGTTCTGTGTCACTCTGACAAAGGACTTGTGGCACCACTGTTCAGAAGCTAGTCTGGCAGTTTGTAATCTACAGAATTTTGCACTGAAGTGTTTACAAATTTCTAGGTGAATTCCTGCTGTAGTGTGCGATAGCTGGAGGAAACAGTCTCATGACTCTTCAAAGAGGAAGACAGCATTTAGGCCAGGCAGAATAGTGATAATGGGCTTTGTTAATTGTGAGGTTTTAGAACTGGATAAAGAAATTTGCAGCGTCACTTCAGCATTCAACATCCCATTTCGATTTCCATCATGCTTCCCAGCAACTGGAGTTGGTTTTGCAAGTCATAGTAGGCTGAAACGATTTTTCAGGAGTGGCTGTAGAAACAGTTGCACTTGTGGTCAAACACCAGCAGGTTGTGGAAAGGGAACAGTGCAATAGGTACTTGATTAAAATTGAAAAAAGTCTTGATTTATCTTTTGAAATGGGGACATGTAGAAGTCTCCTTTCCATGCATTGTCCTTTATTCAACTTTTACCTCAGGTTTTAAATACGATGTCGGCATGACCAAAAAGTTGGAGGCTACACGTTGCGTAAGTTATGTTGGACTAAGAAAACCCAAAGTTGGTGTAACTTTGTAACCTTGTTCAAACATAATGTTTGAGGTTGTGGTGATTTCCAAGTATCATTATGTCTGACACAGGGTTCCAGTAGCTCAGGTTTTGACAGATGAGTAGCTGTGAATTTAAGGTATGTGCTCTGAAGTTTCCTGGAAAGACCTGTAGTAATACTTCTTACAAGGATAGGGAAAGGACAAAAAAAACCCCACCAAAATAATTTCTGTCTAAGCTACCTTAGCAAAACATGATGCAATTTATGTGAATCGGTGTGTTCCCAGTACAAGTCTCCTGTATTTAAATCAGGCTTCTCTGTGATGTATTGAAAGGTCAGGGGATTTTATGTTGACTCAGACCTATCCAAACCCCCCAGCGTAGGCTTCCTTTCACACCCCTCACCCTCCCAACCAAACACTTTGAAAATTTAGCACATTTGAAGAAAGTTTAGGTCAAGTTTGTACAAAAGGCAAGGGTGCAGGTGTGGTTTAGAGAGCTGAGTTCTACTTGCCTTACTTGTTCTTTCTGCTGTCACCTTGCTGGGTGGTCTTGGGCAGCAGCACAGAAAAAGCCATGCGTCTATCCCCTTATAGATCAATGCTGTATATAAATAGTATTTGCTTCTGGGAGCACAAATCGTGATAGAAATTTGATGCCATACTAAAAGCAGCAAATCCTTGCAAATCCTCTGCAGGCTGAAGTGATTTATGCCTTGCTTTAATTGAGGATAGCTGACAGATAGGAGATGAGTATGTACACAGAGTGAATGCATCACTGCTGTTCAATTGTTTGTATTGCTCACTGACCAAGTAGTTACCTAAAGTGATTCTTTGCTGTGTTGCATAATAAACCTTAGATTTTTGGTGGTTTTTTTTTGTTGTTGTTGTTGTGGGTTTTGTTTGTTTGTTTGTTTTTTCATCCTTCAGTCTATGCCTGGTGTATGTTATCCTTAGCTTATGCCTGGTCTGGAAACTTGGGTCGTGACTGATCTGGAAGTACTCTGCTGATGTATGTATGCTGACAAAGTGCCTCACAAACTATGGAGTCATTAAAATGTACAGCAAAGGCTATGTGAAGCAGTGATGCTGAGAGGTTTGATCTATAGCAGTCATTTTAGTAGCAGTCTGTGATGCAGAAGTAGTCACTGGTAGTTC
This sequence comes from Tricholaema leucomelas, assembly GCA_013400475.1. Classification (NCBI taxonomy): domain Eukaryota; kingdom Metazoa; phylum Chordata; class Aves; order Piciformes; family Lybiidae; genus Tricholaema lacrymosa; species Tricholaema leucomelas. The sequence continues at coordinate 628,902 of WAAF01012438.1, read as the reverse complement.
CCCAAAGAGCTCAGAAACAGTGCTAGGAGGAAATTGTGGAGAAGTGGAAGTTAAATACTTCAGAAAGTGTTTAATCTTGGAAATTATATGTTTTTACCTTTTCAAAGTGTACTTTTGTGTGTGAGATAGTTACTGTAGAGGCTGAAATAAAGTGAAATTGAAGTAAGCAGTAATGGTGAAGAGGGTTGGGGTGTGAAAAGAGGAACAACTACGGTATAAAAATAGGATGTGAAGAGGAAAGAGGAGTGTTAGAAGCAAGTTAGCCAATTATATCCTTGCTATTTCATTTTAACTTTGGCTCTTAATTTGGGTCATAAGGAAATCCTTAATATTAATTAATCAGATTATTTCAGTTTACCCATCTGAAATAAAAGTGGACAAGCAGTAAGTGTGTTATGTGGGTTGTGTGTACATATATGTGAACGAAAGTCCCAAGAAGAAACCCCCAATTTTTTTAGTGTGCAAATGTTACATTATGCAAAGAAAATTGTGGGCCATTGTGGGCTGGGTTCTTTGTGGTTTTGCTTTTTCTTGAGTTTCAGAATAAACTTGTGGACTTAAGGAATTATTTTGAGTTGTACAACCAAGATCAGGATCTGGTTCAGCTCCGGTGGCTTTCCTGTGTCAGTGTCTCTGATATTTTGACTATAAAATAATAGTGAAAAAAGCAATGTTGTCTGGGTCCTGCAAGTGCAAAGGCTTTCAGGCTCAGCATAGTACTGTCAGTTAGATCCCAATGCAGGAGCAGTGCTCCAGTGAATTGTCCGACTTGATAGTTACCTTGTGTGCTGAACAATGAGACTTCATGTAGTGCAACAGGGACAAACCCTTCTGGGAGTACTTTTCTTATAATATTTATTACATAAGGTGACTCTCCCTGACCCAGTACACTCTGACCTTTCTTTTAAGGGTATGGTTATTTAATAATTGTGATCCAAAGGATGGAAAAGTTTTAAGATAGGTCTGTTCTGTTACAAAGGTTTTTGAGCTGACGTTGCCTCCTGAAGCAGTAGTTGCCTTGGTGTATCAGTGCACTTCAGCTGATTTTCTCTGATTATCTGGTGGGTACCCTAATGTTGTTTTATCCTGCTTTGATGGCTAACCCAGCTAGGAAACTCAAAGCAATCCATGTTAGTGGGTGTATATATTTGTAGGTAGATGATGAAGATTTTGCTAACTGGCTCTAGAGATTTGCTAGACAAGGGAGGTATTAGTCAGTGTTATCTCTCCAGTGTAGTGTAGATCATGTGTAAGCAGCAGTCTCAGCCCTGCAGTTGCAGTCTGTGCATGTCATCCACTCAGTGTCTATGATTTGTAATGTGGCTGGGTCCAGTTTTCTTATTTTACAGAACTTTTTTGCTGGCCAGAGGGGGAAAAAGGAATGCCAGATGTTCTAAGTCACCATTAAAATGTATCTTTAAATGTAGCAAAAAAATGTTAGAAACCATTCTCAACTGTCTTTCCCTCTACAACACTATGAATTGAGAGTTTTGAGTAGAGAGTGGCTTCAAAACCAAACTGAGGTTGGCATGTGTGTCCAGACATGACTAGGTGAAAGCAGGTCAGTTCTGTCACTCCTGGATGATGCTCTTGAATATTCTCAGTGACAGATTTTGGATTTGAAGGTCAATATTGAAAGATTTACTGTTTTCATTTGCCTTTATCTGCTGTGCCAAGGAAAGCAGAACATTCTGTTTGGGGACTTCCTTTAAAGTGTTGCTGTATAATAAGTAGTTGTGCAAAACCCCATGGACTAGCTGCCCTCCTGAACTGTGTTTTGGGTGAAGTAATATTTACATTTTTTCAATGCTTACCTTGAATGCCCTCCCCTTCACGTGCTACAAATTGTTTTCTGCATCCCTCATTACAAACACAGTTGTATTTCAGAAATTATTTCCAGTCTTTGGTTTTGCTTCTTTTGGCCATAAATACCGTAATCTAGGGAGAACAGCAAAAGTTTTAAAACCAGCCTAGTTAAGATTTGTCTCTGTCATTAATATTATAAGATACTTTAAGATCACTTTCTTATATTATTGCAGTCAGAATTGAATTATTACAGGATTTTGCTGTGGCGGCACAACTGTAATGAACACTTAAGTAGCCTGTGCCTTGTTAGACCCCCCCTTAGTAAATGTTTTGGTTTTACTGAGCCTAAAAGCAGCAATGAATAACAAACAAATGGAAGGCTTGGTGAGTGATGGTGAAAAGTGTAGAAGCTGTGGAAAAGGCCTGATCTCTCCCTCAGGGTGAAGTCTGTTCCTTCCTGCCTTTTCCCTGCCAGTTATTCTGCTTCCTCCTCTTCAGCTTTGATACTCTAGATGGTTGCAGCAATCCTACTGAATCTAGATTAGCCTCTGAGTTTAAGCCTAATTTTTTTTCTATCTTCCTAGACATCGCTGAACAAATCTGCTTGTCCCTCAGTTCTTGGCCCTCATTCCTATTTTGTGCTCCCAAACTCATAGTCTTGTATTCTGCCCTTGCGCTCTTATCCAGCACTTTTCTGTTTCCCAGGCACGGAGATCCTTAGTTGCCAAGTTTTCTGAGCTCTCTTGATTATCTCCTTAACAGTTTGGATGAGAGCATGCTAACCGTGAGTTGGTGTGGGTGATTGTGAATGGGCCAGCAAAGCACTTGATAGCTGTTCTTGCCCAGTGATGTAGAGACAGAACTTTGGATTTTTTTTCCCCTCCTTTTGCTTTGGCTTTCTTTATATGCCAGTATGTTTCTTAGCATTGATGTTACTATTGATGCGACACCAAAGGAGCTTAGTGGAAGGTAGTGGCTTTTTGTTAATACTGCATTGTCTAACATTAATGAATGCAGATCTATAGGCTAAAAAGTAATGCAATTGATCACTTCAACAGTGTTTGTGTAGCAGCTTTCTCTGGTGCTGTTATTTGTTTAAGAATAGGAAATGCAAAGGAAAAGTATAGGCAATGTCCTACTACAAAGTGAACATGCTATAAGAAGTCTCATTTGTATTACAGGATGGTAGTATGGTGGGACCTCTGGAGATAATCTAGTCCAATGCCCCAGCTAAAGCAAGGTCACCTGGAGCAGATTGCCCAAAATCTAAACGTGCAGGTGGCTTTGGAAGCTCTCCACAGCCTCTCTGGGCAGCCTGCTCTAAGGCTCCAACACCCTCACAGCAAAGAAGTTTCTCTTCATCTTCAGATGCAGCCTGGGGTCCGGATTGTGTCTGTTACCCGTTGTCCTATTGCTGCACATCAGTGAAAACATTCTGGCCCCATCCCCTTGCCCACTGCCTTTTAGCTCTTGCTGAGCATTGAGAAGATCCCTTCTCTGTCTGCCCCTCTCCAGGCTAAACAGCCTCAGGTCTCTCTCGGCACTTTCTCCTCACAGAGATGCTCCAGTCCCCTCAGCATCTTTATACCCCAAGCTTGTGGTTGGGTACTGTAGATCTTTTGCACCATGTTTCTTGGATAATTAGAGCTTTTACTTGATAGGTGGAGAGAACAAACTGATTTTAAGTATGGTCTGAAAGTTGCAAGTCCTGTGAAACAGAGCTGCAAGTACACTGGCAGTGGTTCTTGGTGCATTCCTTGTGATGCTTGAAAGTCTATTTTTCTTTCCTTTAACTCTCTTCCTTGCCTTTCCAGATAGTTAGGTGGCGGTTTTTCGTTTGTTTGGTTTGTTTTTGGAAGTGTCCATGGAAAAATTCTTTGTTAAAATGCTGCTTAGGCGTTTCTTCAGCTGTGCTTGCAACCCGTGGGTGATGCCTACTATTGTAATTTCTGGCAGTCCTGGAAACTTTGTATTATGGATCAGATGGTTGGACAAAAATATGCAGTGCTACTGCTGCATGCTCTCTTTGTAGCCTGGTGTGAAATTGTTTCAAGTCAGTTACTGGAGAGTAACTGGCTTTAACTGGCTCTAGTCTGTAATGCTGTATGGGTTAGAAAGATGTGCTCCAGGGGGGCTGATCTCGCTCTGAGTTGTCACCTCCTCACTCCTTGCTGTAGGAGTAATGAATAAAGGTGGTGATTGCTTCTGCAGGATCTGAAATAAGTTGTCTTGTAATTTGGAGTTTTAAACAGAACCTTGAACTTTGCATTCCCAGAGATACAGTTCTGATGATCTAGTATAGTGGTTTATTTTCCCCCATTTTTCCACTTCAGGAATTAGAAGCAAATCTTGCATGGTTTGTATAAACCCCTCCTGAGCTGTTTCTTCCCAGCCTTGCTTATGTTACACTTTGTCTTCCGAAGTCTTCTCAGACTAATCTTCTAAGAGTGCTCTCCAAGTCTTGGCCTCCTTTAGACACAAGTTTATTTTTGACTACAGCCTTGCTGATGCTAATGAGTCATTCTGGGAGACTGAAGTCTCAGAATGTCTCCAGTGAGGTGTTCTCAGTCCCATGGTGGAAAGCTGTTGCTTCATAACGCTTAAATATAGCGCAAGCTGCTTGGCTTGCATATACCTCAGTGTAAAACACCAGCTCAAGATCTCTATGGTCATACCAATGTTTAAAGTGATCATACTGATATTTGCAAGCTAGATGTATCATATATGAAGAAAACCAATGATTTGTGGCACAAGAAGACTTAACTGCGAGACTGGCAAACTGGAGTAAGGTGGTTGAATGGAAGAGTACACATATATTGCTGATCGTGTTAAAAGAATCTGCTTAAGGATCACAATCTTGCAAAGGGGAATGATGTGTTAGAGTGACTTTGAAGGATTATGGAGCTGAAACAGCACTTTCATACCTGGCTAGCACATTCTAAGAATTAGGGAAGGTATTTATTATCAGAAATTAGTGGAAGAGTTGAAATAGTTGGAAGTGGCTGGCTCAACCATTTCTTTTTTCCTCTTTAGAGTTTAAATGTATTATGTTGTTTACAACGCAGCATAAGACAGTAGTTTTTTAAGTTTTAAACCTGGTTTCATAGACTTTTTCAACAGTTGTGACACGTAACCTTGTTTTAGGGAGTCTTACAACAACTCACCAAGTTCATTTAATGCCTCTAGAGCAGTGGAGTGTGCAGTAGGTTTCAACAAATCTGTACATTGTTTAATTTTTTGTTTTATTGTTTCTATAGGGAATGAACCTTTAACAAGAAGTGTATGTTAAAGCCTGGCTAACAGCAAGAGAGACAAAGTGTAGAAACAATGCCCTGATGAAAAGGTAGGGTACACATCTGAAGAGTTTTCAAAAGGTTTGTGTTCTGACTTGAAAAAATTTCTGTGATATTTGAGGTGCTTCTGCTTTGTTCGCAGGATTGTTTGCCTGCTGTGGAGAAAATACTGGGGAGAAGAATGGCTTGTGTGTCACTTTTGTTAGGCAGCTTTGGGAGTACAGGGATGGGATGAAGATTTTTCTCTTGAGTAACTGCATTTTTTTACATGTTCTCAGACTGTTGAGCTCTCATGTGATTTGTGCCATGTCATGGCTGAGAAATGGTTCTGAGTGGCTTTAGCAGGGCTGACGGATGCAGTTAACTTCATTTTGCTCTTGCATGACTAGGTGCTGTGTTTCTGTGTTTTGGCAGCATCTACAGGACACTGCATTGGTACAGATAGGAGACTGAAGTGCTGGGGACTCTTGGAACTTTACTGGCAGTCTTTAAAATTTGATAACTGTTTTGTCTTTGTATACCTTCAAGGAAATTCTTAGAATTCATAGGATTATGAGACAGATGCTTTAAGGAAAACAAAACCAAAACCCAACTTTGAACTGTTTTAGGAAAGGTGTGTTGCGGAACTCTGCACTGCTTTCCAACCTACACACCAGGAGACATTTGTTTCCTGTTTACAAACAGAACTTCTCTTTGGAATCAGGCTAACCAAGTAAAATGTCACTTGATTTAGTCAGCAAATGTGCCTAATAAGGAACTCAAATTAACAAGAGTTTTAATATCCTCGAAGGAAAATGCAGGAAGGAATGGGAATGAAGACAGTGAGGATTAAAAGATTACAGGGCAGTTGTTTGTGTCTGCCAGAGGTGGAATGGTGAAACCGTTCTCATAGAGTTGGATGCTTTCACAGGTCATGCATCTCTTGTACACAAAAACATACAGGTGAACCTTTTTTGCTTTCGGGGAAGACTGGTTGCTGAAGAGGTGTCTGGTGCTGCTGGAGCAGTTCTGCTCTGCAGACCACTTGGAAGTAACCTCTACAAAAGTCTGTGGGTAGGAGCAGGTTGTATGAATTACCAAGTTTGTGGCATTTTTTTCCTGGAAATGATGTAGTGCATTTCTAGTAACTCTGTACGTTATGAAACAGCATGTCAGTTGCTGCTGCTCAGATGGTATAATGGCACATCCACATTAGGTCTGCTCATGTGGTGAGGAAAAAGCTGATGTGTACTTCCCTCTTGGAGTATTTGAATGAAAAATGGGATATGTTGAAAAAGCTTGGGCACTTAGATGTTTGATCTGAAAATATGTGAGCTGGTATAAAATCATACCTCTTAGTTTTTCCTTTGTGTATGTGTTGCAGCAAATGAAAAACCAAACCAAAACTACAAACCTTTATTTGTAGCAAAACGTCCTCTGTGCTGCTCTTTCTGAATTCAGTGGTGAGATCAAAGTCCCACCAGTATTCTGTTCAGCACAAAAGGGTCAGCCACATGGAACTCCTGTAAACGTCCTGATCACCTTTTGTGCAAGGGCAGATTGTTTTGTACTTTGCAGCAGACTGGTTCTCTTTAACAGTGGTAGCAGCTCTATAGTGATTTTTCATATTAATTTCTTTAGCACAGTTTCTAAAATGCCAGCAGCTGTGAACTACAACAGTAATGACAATGAAAATTATTAGTTAGTATTTCCTAAAAGCTTATGAGAAAATGGGACAATATTAAGAAATTAAATTGAATAAACAATTAAACTGAATTGACTGTTTGTCTTTCAGGACAGTAACCAAGCTAACTGTGGATTTGTGACAGGATTATCAGATTGTTTCCCCTGTTCCCATATTTTTTTAAATGACAAGACCCCCTTTTTCTTCCATGTTTATGTAGTCACACAAATTTGTGCACGATTTTAGTATGTTCTTCCAAGTCATTTTGCTTTTGCAAGGATCTTTTATTTCTTGCTTATGTTTATGGTGTTTAATTTAAAGTGGTACTAATTATATGCAGTACATTAAAAATTGATTGTCATGAGATGGCTCAAAGGCCATATATTACACTTATTTCCAGGGACTTTTGTAAGGGGTAATGCTTATGATCTCATGACATTGTCTTCTAAATACAGTCTTTAGTCCCCAGGTGACTGAATTGTGGAGAAGCAATAGCAGCTGCTTCTGTGATACTGTTGATGTTGCTTATCACCAACTGCTTCAAGAAGCACTTTTGTGCAGTGTGACTTCATTTCTGTTATGTTCGGGGTTATTTTCCTGGAAGTTGACTTGCAGCTCTGTTTCATGTATGTAATTATAATGTGCTTTGGAGTACTTTCACAGTTGAAGTTTCTACTGAAATTACTCAAATTTATCAGTTCATGTGCAATTCTTTTCAGAGAACAGTTATGTGTCATTGAACTAGCTCACATTGTATGCCTTCTTTCTGAGGTCTGTTAACATAAAGTTGAATAAATCTTCTCTCACAATAAGTAGATGTTGGAAATCTGAGTATCACAGTAGTGCTAGTAAAGTCTAAGTTCACTTGAATAAAATAACACTGAATTGTTTTGATGTCTTCGTATTTTATCCAGTTTTTAGCTGCAAGCCTTTGTATCAGAAGCAGAGATCTGAAGGGGTGATGCATCATCAGCTAGGCTTTTTTTTTTTTCCTTTTCCCTTCTGTAAAATCTGCATTAAATTATGAAAATCTTGCTGACTTGTGTATTACTTGCTATAACCTTAGGAAGCAAATTTGTGTGATCACAGGTGCTTGTATATAGGGGATTCTAATTTTAACTGCCTTGAAATAAGGAGAGCTTGTCCCAGTTTTTCTTGAAAGTGCTTTTGGGAATAAATGTTTGGATTTAAGACTTTTGGTCTAAACTTAATATGAAATAATTAATAGTGAGGCTTAAATTGTAGGATAGGTCACATTCCTCAGTATATATAGCTTTATTTGTAATGCTGTCTTGGCTAATTAAACTGGAATAATGTGCTGCTTAGACACTGGAGTTCAAAGACTTAACCTTGGTTTGGTTTTGACAGTTTGCATGATCTTTGATTACTAAAATATTGTTTCTTTTCAACTTAAAAGCCATTGTGAAGCACTTCAGAAATTGGTATGGTGTTGTGAAATAATGCTAATGCGAAAAGGAACAACTCAAAATATAATGTTTTTCTGTCTCAGAATCTTTAAGCAAAGTTTAGGTTTGTTGTATTTCTGCTGCTTTCTACTAAGCCCATTGTTACAGGGCATTTTTTCATGCACAGCAGTGCAAGACTCAACCAGCTTTCAGTCTACCTTCTCTCTTCTCAAGGCTTTCAGTAGGAAAACTTTTTCACTAGAGCTCATGATGCAGTCACTGTTGAGTTTCACTTGCTTGGTAGCTCTTACTTAGCCAGCCCTTCAGCAATTTTCTTGCTTTCTGAGTAGTCTTTGACTCTGACATTATGAAGGATTCTTTTTCTTCTTTCTACATTTCTTGATGCTTTTCCCAGTTATATTCTTTAAAAGCAACTGCTAATGCTCTGAGAAATGGAGACTGGGGTGAGACCACCTCACTCTCTACAACTTTTCCTAAAAAGAGCTTGACAGGAGTTGGTCTCTTCTCCCAAGTAACAACTGATAGAACAAGAGGAAATGGCCTCAAGTTGCACCATGGAAGATTTAGGTTGGACACAAGAAGAAAGTTCCTCACTGAAAGGGTTCTCAAACATTGGAACAGGCTTCCTGGAGAAGTGGTTGAGTCTCTAGATGCATTTAAAGGAGGCAGATACATGGTGCTGAGGGACATGTTTTAGCACCAGCCTTGATAGGGAATGGTGGGACTTGATGATTTTAAAGGTCTTCTGCAATTAAAACAATTCTATGGGTTTTATACATTTGTCTTGGGTGGACACTGCCTGCTTTCATAAGATCCCAGCACAGGAGAGAAAGTAACACAAAAAAGCCTCAAGATTGAGATAAGAAATTGAGATAAGGAATTTAATGAGATAAGATGCACAATTACCTTAGCCTATTTGCAGAAAAGGATAGCAAAAACCAAAAGCAGCAGCAGAAGTCAGCGACCTCCCCTGCCCGCAGCCTGCCCAGCAGGAAAACCCAACATCCCAGAAACCAGAACAGGAAGCCTCTCATGTTACAATCTGAACTTCAAGACCCACGATACTTTGCTCCAGCCAGCACTTTCATTTTGAAGCTAGCGTGACAGCAATGTGGTATAGAATATCATCAAGCAGATTTAACTCAACCCATGGCAATACTCTAACTTAAATGCAAATGGTTGCCCAGTGCACTTTAGCTTTAAGCCAGCTTTTATGCCTTCTCCATTGTTTTAGTGTGAGTTGCTGGTTGATAAGAAGTTTTCAAGACAGTTAAAATGTAGCATGCCATAATTAAGTTTTACAGAGAATTGCTCATGTTTGAAAATATTAAGAAATTCATATGTTAGATAAAAGATGTTTGGTATCTTTGGTCTGCTGTCAGAGTTTAAAGATGCTTTATGAAACTTCTTTATCTCTCCATGCATTCATTGCTAGTCTGTTCTGGATTTGCTGAAGCCAGATGTATAGTAATGTAATGGGCAGCATATGCAGTGATTGAATTTGTGTCTCTGCATATATCACTCAAGGAAAAGTTTGAGTTTGTAGTTATTTCTCTCATATACTGCTAATTGAGTAACATGCTCCAGATGTTTTTGAAATAACTGAATTTAGGTTAAGGTTAATTTTGTAGCAGCGTTTTCTCCAAGAACAAGCTGAACATTTTTTACAAACTGCTAATTGCTACATTTTGATTGTTCCCCAGTAATTGTGTGTTCCAAAGTGTCCCATATTGCTTATTAACCACGTAGAAAGAAATAAAGGTTAGATTGTTTGAGGGTTTTTCTTGGTGTTTTCTTGAATAATTCAAATAACCTTCAAATAAAACCTGTTAGTCCTTTCCTTGCAAGTTCAGCAGCTGGTCAAGTTACTGGCAAAACTCAGTTACCAAGTCAGGAACTATTCAGTTACTCCAGTAAAATACAACCAACCAGTAAAATAGCAGAAAACTGGAATTATCTTTCTTGCACTGGTGAGTGAGATTTATAGTGGTGATCAGGCACAGGCTGACATTCTTCCTTCTTGAGCAGAGAATCTAACTGGAAATCTGAGGTCAGCTTGGAACAGTTTGACTAGATGCACAGCACTAATGACAGATGTTGACATTTATTTTGCTTGGTTTAATGAAGATTTGTAGGTAAACACCAAGGATCACAATGGTGTGAAGTTTAATATGGCTTAGGACTTGCTACTTAGAGCAAAAATGGAGATAAAGCAACTGAAATAAAGATGGCATGGGAACTGAACTCTTGTAGCAACTATTCAAGCTTCTAAATTGTGAATTTCTGAATGTCCCCAAGCTCTTGAAACTCCTGTGTTGTAACAGTTTCGCTTGCAATAAAATTCTACAGCCAAACAAAATTAATTCAACAAAAGGAAGTCTCTCAAGTAGCTTGTCTGGTTTAAAAAGTATGGGACTTGATGACAGTAAACTTCCTGAAGCTACTTTAGTGAGGTTCCAGCACATATGGGTGACCTAGATAAACATTTTTAGCCCATTTTTGAATGGTCCACAAAAGAGCAGAAAGCATTTCCTTTATTTGCACCATCACACTATTAAATAAGACATGAAGTTTGAGTGACTTGCAAAGGTCTTAACCCTTGTCAAGAGTCTTTGGTATCAAGAGACCTGAGGTTCCTCCATCTCACAGAATTGTAAAGTGGTTTAGGTTGGAAGAGACCATAAAGACCATCTTATTCCACCCCTCTCACCATGGCCAGGGATACCCTCTATGGACTGAGTTGTTCATAGTGACATCCAACCTAGCTTTGAATGCTGCTGGGCTTGGAGCCTTCACAACTGTTCTGGGCAATCTTTTCCAGTGCTTCCACCCTCATGGGGAAGAATTTCCTCCTAATATGTGGTTTAAATCAAGGCTTTTCCATTTTGAAGCCATTGTCCCTCATCCTGGCACTCCACACCTTTGTAAAAGTCCTTCTCCAGCTCTTCTGTAGCCCCTGTTTAAATACTCAGACTGCTATAAGATCTCCAGGCATTATTTTCAAGGCCATCTTTTCATCCTATAGGTATTTTTCCTGTGTTGAAGTTAATTTACAACTTTTGTGCAAACACTGGAGAAAAAAATATACAGAAAGAGTTCATAGGTAAAGAATTTTTCTATCAATATGTTCCAGGAAGAAAAGATGCAATTTCCCAGCACAGTTTGGCTGGAACAGCAAGAGTGTATTCCTTTTTGTTACAAATAACTTCATGTTGTCTTGAGTGTTTGTGTTTCACAGTGCTTTAGAGACCATTGAAATTGACTTGGTTTTAATGTTTCTTATAAAAGCTGGTATATTGCTGGCTACAGATGAGTTGCATATCAAAGCTCTGAGCCCCAAAACACTATAAAATAAAATGATAACAGCTTTTAGCCTGCAAAAGTACTGGCCTTGGTATCTGATGGAAAACCTTGCAGAATGTGGTGGCTGCAGATATTATAGTTGTATCTTTAGAATAATCAAGACAGCCTTTGCATTTGTGTTTAATATTCAGGAAGCAAATTAATTGCAGATAATCTCTTAGAAGATCCATTGTCATGGTGAACAGCGTGTAGTAATAAACTATATATAAAATCCATAAAGCTTCCTTTTGGCTCAGCCATCAAGCTTCAAATAGTAAACTATTTCTAAACTATACACAGTTCTTTGCTGTTACTATTCCTGTTGGTTCAGCTACTCTAGTGTGTAAGTTAATAAGAAGAGGCCACTTGGGTTTTCCATTCCAAGATTTAACAGCTCACATGATTGTTGCTCAGAATTCTAAAATGGAAAGATGGTGATTGCAAGTGAAAAATGTTACATGATCTGATTGCAGAATCTGGCATGGTAGGGTTTGAGATCATCTAGTTCAGTCTTCAAGATCAGGTTGCACAGGAACACATCCAGGTGGGCTTGGGATCTCTCCAGAGAAGGAGGCTCCATAACCTCTCTGGGCAGCCTGCTCCAGAGCTCCACCACCCTCACAGGAAGGAAGTTTCTCTTGACACTTAATGTGGAACCTCCTTTGTTCCAGTTTGTCCTGGCTTTGGGCACTGCCAAAAAGAGTCTAGCCCCATCCTCCTGCCCCCTCCCCTTTTAGCTCTTTTTGAGCATTGAGATGATCCTCCCTCAGGCTGCTCTTCTCTAGGCTTGACAGGCCCAGATCCCTCAGCCACTTCTTGTGTGAGAGATGCTGCAAGTGCCCTTATCTTCATAGCCTTCTCTGGACCCTCTGCAGTAGTTTCTTGTCTCTCTTGACCTGGGTAGCCTGGAACTGGACACAGCACTTCAGATGGATCTCCGTATTTCTTTTGTATTCCTCTGTTGTGTTTCATTTATATTACTGCAATGTATATCTATTTTTTAAATATAAGAATACTGATATTTTTTTTTTTTTTTACTAGGTATATCATATTGTGATGGAAGATGGAAGACAAAGGGGCTCGTGTTGCTGACTACTTTGTCGTGGCAGGATTAACAGATATCTCAAAGCCACTGGAGGAAGAAATCCACTTCAACGATGCTTGCCATAAAATCGCCAAACCAAAAGAACCTATAACTGATGTAACAGTACTCAATAAATCTCTGGGGGAAGAAGTTCCTCAAGGATATAAATGCATAGATGTTACTCCCTCAGGACTGTCTGCAGATCTCAATAATGGAAGTCTTGTAGGACCGCAAATATACCTTTGTTATCGCCGAGGAAGGGATAAGCCCCCTCTTACTGACTTGGGGTGAGTGATTTTCCTGTTTCAGTAGGTGATTTTTGGAAGTTTAGTTGGCTAATGAGCAAATAAAGCAAGTTTATTGAAGTGCTGTGCTTGTTAAATACAAGGCAAAACTAAACAGGAAGGTATTTGTTGACTGGAGCATCCTGTAACCCAGCATGGTAGAAGGATGCGTGCTGAGTAGATTTAATGACAGCTGTAATCCTTTGCATTTTGGACTTTTCAAAGCCATTTATAATTTTCAATGCATATATTTGGGTTGAGATAAGACACTTGACCTATTTAATGCAGATTGAAAAGGGGTGAGTTGTGTGACCTTCTTGGGATCAGGCAATGATTCTTTAATAGAATTGAAAACAACGCTATTTTGCAGTAAACAAACCACTCAAAAGCAATTATCTAGAGAATTAATAGAGTTTCATCACAAAGCTTTTCTGTTAGAATTCAGTTTGATATGATGTGACCTGAACTTGTCAGTAAATGTTTTGATCAGAGATGAGACAAGAGCTGCTGTTAAATTAGTGCTATTCAGTTATTTTTAGTATGGTATTAGTATGCAAATGGTTTTAAAAACTTAAATATATGCCTTCTGACTTACGTTCATCCTGTTTTAACCAGGGTTTTATATGATGGGAAAGAAAGAGTGAAGCAAGGCTGTGAAATAATCCAAACTACTCCGTATGGTCGGCCTGCTAATATCAGTGGCAGTGCCTCGTCACAGAGGGTGTACATCACTTACCGAAGGGCATCTGAAAACATGACCCAAAACACGTTGGCAGTGACAGATATTTGTATAATCATCCCAAGTAAAGGAGAAACCCCACCACATACGTTCTGCAAGGTGGACAAGAATCTTAATAATAGTATGGTAAGATTCCAAATCTGAATTTTTGAACTTGTGAAACTCAGTGACATTTGTAAAGTGTTTGTGACAGTTCTCAGAGTACAAGGTGGAAGATTTGGAGAAGCACTCTCCAAAGATAAATTGAATATTAGAAGAGTTGGAGGAATACGTTTCCTTGTCATGCTTTGGGTGTCTTGGAGCAAATGATCTGTTTAGTGCTGACCTGGAAATGCTGACTTCAGTAGCTTTGAATTACTCCGTAGGAACCTGTTGTGCCACTGTGTCTGTAATTGGAGGTTTTACAGGCATGACTCTTTCTGACACTGGTTTTACTGTTGTGCTGGGAATTCTTCATCTAACAACTTGCTTCTGTTTTGTTTTAAACTCTCCCATTACCTATGATGCCATTTTATGAATGTCATTCTCCTCAGTAGTTTCACATTCTTCTCTGAAGCAAGTTCCATGCACATGATGGTGGATGCTTTTGACTCTAAGCCTGTTTAAATGCTTAATATGGTTACAGAGCCAGAGCTGCTGAAATACCCAGGTGTCACAGCACTTTGTTTTGTAGAACTTCAATATTTAGGTGCCTCCTGATTGAATCTGCAGCTGTGTGTGCTGGCTTCTGTAAGGTCCTCAAATAATTAGCCTGCTGATGAGGATGCTGACCACGTATGCGGGTCGTGTCATGCAGAAAGATCATGGAAATTATCTGCAATGGGTTTTAAATAAATGCCTGCAGCCATTAAGAAATGGATTTTTCAGTTCTCCCAGTCCCTGCATTGACCAGGATATGGGAGTGCTGTCTTACAGAAGTTGTGATACCCTTCTCCCATCTATAAAACCTCTGCATGCCTTCAAAAGGTGCTAGGCTTTTCCATTCTGTGGCTTTCCATGTTCTTTTTTCTCATGTCCAGAAACTGAGAACTTCAAAAGACCTTAAAAACAGCAACAACATCAGAAAGGGAATTGCTGTTTAGAAGCTGCAAAAACTATGACACTCTGTAGTGTTTCAGAGTCTGTGAAATCACAGATGGAATAAGTTGGGCTGAAGGATTAGCTTGAAGATTAAAATAAAAATCCAGGCATAAAATAAAATTAAGTGTTGAAGTAATACAGAACTTCAGTTACTGACAGACCCATCGCACTGTGTCTGTGTGTATACACAGAAATATGTGCCTGTATAGCTGTCCATATACACAGTTAAACCAGAAGTTTAACAAAATGCAGAAAGGTTTAAATATTTATACGAATGGCAGTTGTACTTAAAGTTCTGTAGTTGTGTTAACAAATGTCCTAGGGAAGAGTTTATAGATGCCATGCCATTTCTGTTTTAGAGAGCAGGCTCATGGCTGCCGTGGATTGGGTAGCTCAGAGCTAACACAATAGTTTTATTTCAGTTAGATATTTGTCTGAAAGGACAGCACAGCAGGCCCCGAACTCCTATATCTTAATGCTCTGGTTTTGTGTGTGGTTTATGGTTCTCTGTAAACAAGGAAGAGGAGGTTTTCCTCCACCCTTACTGTTATGTTCTTTTGCTATATTTCATCATGTAATACTGTAATTTCTTTTGGTTTACAGTGGGGTTCAGCAGTATATTTATGCTATAAAAAGTCTGTGGCAAAAACCAACACCATATCATATAAAGCTGGTATGTAACTACCGTTTAGCTTTCATACCTTCCACTTGGCATGTGCAGGCTTATGTGTAGCATAATACAATTTCACTATCTTGACATTACCCAAGAATGAATATTTCCCTGAATAGTCTTTTTCAAAATAACATCCTTGAATATGTCTTATAATTATATGACTATTTTAAAACTTGCTTTTAATTGTAAGCTCAGTTGCATTCCGATTGCTTTCTACAAACCTTTGTCTCCCACCTCTGATTTAGTTGCTAATAGATGTCTTCTAAGAATTTGGATATATATGCAGAAGAAACTACTGCAAAAGTTGATGCATTTTAATGCTCATTTAGGAAACATTTTGAAGAATATTGCAGACTTCCACACTGCCTTGATGAAAATCAGTGGCATTGAGTTATTTAAGTATTTTTGGGTTGTGTGTCATCTTTATTTCATTGTTTTATTTATAAGACAGAATTAGATTTGCTATTGCTTTGATGAAATGTGTTGAGTTTCCTTTATTTTAAACCCCTAATTTTGTTTGAGTGCAAGTCATGAGCGTGATTCAGACTTAAGCTTTAATTCACTTGTACTCATTTGAGATGCTGCTTTCTGTAAACAACAGTCATTTGGGACTAAAATGTGGACAATAGATTTGTAAATAAATACAAATTTTAAAAGGTGGCACACCTGCTAGTAGCTTGCATGAAATTTTGCTGCTTGGAGGATAACCTCATTGCCTTTCTTGATTACCAGTTTTCATTGTTTATTAATATTTCACTATTGGAAAAAAATTTGCAGTGATTGTGTTCTCCAGTGCAGAGAAATCTTAAATCCTTTCACACAATATTCAGTCTGTTTGGAGTCCCCTGGGCTAGCAGTAAGAAAGGATGGATTCCTGCAGCCCTATGATGTAACTAAAGACATCTAAACTAAAGACAACTCAAGATAATGTTAAGAGCTTCTACTTCAGAACTTTGTTTTGCAGCTATGTGTAAAATCAAGTCTAAACTCTTCAGCACCTTAGCTGAATCCTCAGCTGAGGTGGATCAGCATAATTAGTTGGTTAGATTCTACTGATATTAAAAAGTTTATCTAGTATCTAACATACTATCAGATTTCAGGAAACCTCGGGCAAGAAATAATCACTTTGATAACTGAAATCAATCTTAGTTCTCAATTATTCAGGTTATTTTTTTAGTTACATTTTACACCTTTACTCAGTGATGAAGAGAGCTGCTCTCATAACACCTGAGTTGCACACAACCTGCAAAAAATAACTTAGTTATTCATAACTCCTACAGTAGTAAGACTTCAGTCCAGTGTTTTAGTCCCCTATTTTTTCCTTGGGCCTTAGAAGCATACTGCCCTGTTCCAACCATTTACTGTGTCGGGTTATTCGCAACTGTAGCGACCTTCTGAAGTTCATGTATGTTCATCTACAATTTTTTGGGGTAATTTATATAATGAGTTCTTAGAGTTACATTTCTGCTATTCCTTAGATAACCTCCTCTTTACAAATTGCCTTTACAGGTTTAATATGCAGGTATCCCGAAGAAGATTACGAATCGTTCCCATTACCGGAATCTGTGCCTCTCTTTTGTCTACCTATGGGTGCAACCATTGAATGTTGGCCCTCTAACAGTAAATACCCTCTCCCAGTTTTTTCTACATTTGTACTAACTGGAGCTTCTGCAGAAAAGGTATTTTGAAAGCTTAAGTTTAACTTAAGTTAAAAAGAAGTGGTTGTTTTATCTGTTCAGGATGATGATATTGAATATTTTCCCAGACAAACTTGATTCTATTCATTTGGGGCTTAGTTCAAAGACTACTTTAAAGAGTCACATGTATTTATTTCACTGCTGGACTGTTGATCATATAAACCTGCAGTCCTTTTCTTGCCAGTCACGTTAGCCTTTGAAACTAGAGAGCTATAAAAATTCCTACTGCATATACATGCAAGTATACTGCTTTTATTTCAAGCATGGAAACAACCTTGCATGTATATACTTGTTCTAAAAAGCAAATTGGATGTCAGAATGCTGCTTTGAGGTGCTTATACAGGATTCCTAAACCAGCTTTAAGGGCAACTGTCAGAGCAGTTGACTCTGGTTGTACTCTGTATGATCATTTTTTTTTCTGTCTCTTGGATGGTTTCATAAATTCCTCATTCTCATTTGACACAAGGGTTTTAAATAAATAATAGACAGTCTGGATTGCCACAGCCATAAGAATAATCTGGAGTAGATTGGTCCAAAAGGTGATGCTTTAATGTAACTTTTCAGGAAGGGACAGAGACTTGATTTTCCTTGTGTGTTTGTGGTTTGATACATTGTTTTGAAGATCAAGGCAGATTTACTGACTTCACTGTGTTGTCTGCAGGTATATGGTGCTGCTATTCAGTTTTATGAAGTGTATCCTGAAGAGACTCTCACAGAGAAACAGAAATCTCAGCTGGGATTAGCAGCTGCTGCTGAGGGAAAGTCAGACTCATGCAGAACAGTTCAAACAAATAAATGCATCTGCTTGCTCTCTCACTGGCCTTTCTTTGATGCTTTCAAGAAATTTCTTACCTTTCTTTATCGTTACTCCATTTCTGGTCCACATGTCCTACCCATTGAGAAGTAAGTAATCTCAAGAATTCATCAGTCATTTCAGTTGACAAGAGTGGTTTTGCTGGGTTTTTTTGTACTTCTGCGTTTGCTATAACATCCCTTTAACTTCAGTCATCAAACATTGAAACGAGGTTGTAGCCAGGTGGGGATTAGTCTCTTCTCCCAGGCAACCAGTGACAGAACAAGAGGGCACAGCCTCAAGCTGTGCTAGGGCAGATTTAGGCTGGATGTTAGAAAGAAGTTATTCACAGAAAGAGTAATTGGCATTGGAATGGGCTGCCCAGGGAGGTGGAGTCACCGGCCCAGGAGGTGTTTAAAAGGAGACTGAATGAGGCACTTGGTGGGGTTTAGTTAATTAGAAGTGTTGGATGACAGGCTGGACTCGACGATATTGAAGATGTTTTCCAACCTGTTTAATTCTGTGATTCTGTAATGGTCATGCTAGATTAAGCACTTTTCCCCATTGATTAAATGTATCTTTCTGAAAAAAGCCTGGGTTTTATTTGTGATTTAAGTGTCTGCAAAGGTATCTCTGAAAGCCTTTTTTAATTGGCTTTGCACCCTTCAGCATAGTGATTAGGAGGAACAAGATTATAAATCCTTTCTTAATATTGTGTACATTGTTAGGAGAATGAAATATGCAGCTTTGCATTTTTTTCAAAAGCCCATTTGTTGTATAATGGGAGGTACTAAAGCAGGTTGCATCTTTTTTCTCTAGTAATCCTCCTCTGTGATAAATAAAATTTCTTACATAAAGGATTTCCTATTTTAAAATGCAGAGGAAATCCTTACATCCAAGAAGTGGTTGATATCTGTAATCAGTATGTAATACTGTTTAACATTTCTAGCCTAACATAACCTTTCAATGCATCACGTTTCAAATGCTCTATCTGCTTTTTTATTTTATTACCATCAGTCTTTTTTTTTTCTGATTAAACTTCAATATTAACGTGTAGGAGACTAGCTTTGTGGATTAAGCATTTGTGGTGATCATCCACTTCATTATTCCACCTTCTATCTACTTTACTTGTTATAAAATTCTGATAATATAAAATTTCCTGTAATGAAAATATTAGATTTTTTTTTTTAAAGATGAGAACAATTTATTTCTGGATCTGAGTTTCAGGAGCATATAAAATAAGAAATAAATATAAACACCTTATTAACTTTGCTTTTATGTGTTTACTTGCTCGTTATGTTTTCTCAGATTTGTACGTGGGTGAATTTACTGTGCATTACTTACGTATAGCTGCAGTCTTGCTTGAGTTAATATAGTATCTAGCCCAACTTCTCTGGCTGTTTTAATGATGATGAAGGTTTTCTGTGCCATGCATGGGTATTGGAATGTTTTAATTCAGCCCTGCTTCTGACACCTTTCCCTTAATTGTAGAATCACAGAATTGTTTAGGTTGGAAAAAACCTTTTAAGATCATAGAGTCTGAACATGATGTTTGCTGTATGTTCCATATTTCTGCCCCCATCTTCATACACTGATATTAAAGGCAACGCTCCAGATCTCTGGTCAGCCTAATTCTTTTCCTGTTCTTACTGCCACATGGCTGCCTGGACACTGTTGCTGGCACAAGGAAGCACAACTGAGAAGTGGTTAGGAGACACAAGACCGCTTCTGGTCAATGCCAGTTATGTGATCATAGAACTGCAACGGAGTTAAGCTTGACCCTAGTAGTCACAATTAAAACAGTAAAAATGGAGGGTTTGCAGGCATCTAATGGGGCAGTGTACAGTTACATAGGAACCTATGTATGAAATCCATAGCTTGGAATCAAAAAACATGTAAAATGACTCTTCTGTATAAATCAAAGCTTACTTGTGGGTTTGTCTAAACTTCATTGCCACAATAATGGTAAGAGTTGCAGAAATCATAGTAAATCATGTGCTGCAGCATGCAGTTTATGATGGAATAACTCTTTCTTCCTGACTGCATGTTAGCTTCTTTTAATGTAAAAATATTATGTAGAATCATAGAATTGTTTTGGTTGGAAGATGCCTTTAAAGATCATCAAGTCCAACTGTTGTAGAACTCCTACACTTTGAAAACTTTTTGAAGTTTAATAAATTCATAAAACTGGAGAACTTACACAAATTTTTAAAGCATTTTTCTGTGATTTGTATTTTATAAAAAACTTTTCACACTTTTTTCATCAGAAATCTTACACAACATTTTGTATTTGGAAGTGAAAATGGATGTGAAGAAAACGGATGAACCTCACAACTCTCCTTGATACTGAGCTGTGAATATTTTTCTGCAAATCAGCAGTTCTGCTCTCTGAGGTGTGGTGCTATTTCAAGCCAGTCTCAGAAGCATGATTGGAAAATGTTATAGAGATGGTCAAACATCAATATTTCTGCTTCACAAATATTACTGTTTTTTTTTAAATTCTCCTTGTATGATTTTTCAGTCTCACAAACCAAGCTTGTAGTCTGAAAATGACAGGTCAGATCTGCCATTTTGGGTATCACTGGTAGAGAAATAGTTTTTGAAGGTCAGAATATCCCTGTAGGATGCTGGTTTTTCTCTCCATAAGTATATATCAATTTTATCTAATAATTTCTCTTACTGACAATAATTTTATCTTGAGGTAAATCAATTCATGTATAATTTTTACTGAACCAGAATTTTTCTTTTCTTCTAGACACATTTCCCATTTCATGCATAAAGTTCCTTTTCCATCCCCTCAGAGGCCAAGAATTCTAGTTCAGGTAAGTGTACATTTCTTCATAGTAGCTATATCTGAAATGAAGACAAAGCAGATGATGAACAGATTGGTAAATGGAAAATGTCATTCTTATGTTCAAAAGGAGTTTTGTTCAGGACTCTTTTCCTAAATTCACACAGATTTCTCACTGTTCTCTTTCCGGTTCTACTAAGGACTTTAATGAGATATTACAAGAAACTGTTAAGTGAGCTTACACCTTAATTTTTTGTTCAGAGTATATGGAAATTAATGAAAAACTACTGAAAGTCAGCATCTGGTTTGACTTTTAAAATAGCCTTTTAACATTTTTCTTCTTGCTACTGTACAAAGGCTGAGTGAAGAGTAATAAATAAATAAAATGAAAGCCAGATGTGAAGCATATATTCACAATTACCGCATTTCCCAACGGCCTTCGTGCTGTCCTCTGCACGATGGATAGCTCTCACCGAAGGTTCCAAGAGCCACTGACGTGCCACAGAGGCACACTTTACCAAATATGACCCTTATTCTGTTCTGCCTGCAAGACCTAGCACATTTTACTGTGTGTGAGAAATGGTGTAATTGCCAGAATTATGCTACGTGCAATTTGAAATTTCACCCACGTCACCGCATTAGTAGGGGAGAGGAAATCCCTGTCTCAATGACTGTAGAGAAGTGTTATTAAATCTTAATTTTCTTTTCCCTCCTGAGAGCAAAACAGGTAGAGACATGTTACATTTTTATTGCTCAGAAAAGGCAACTCCATTACTCCATTCCAGTTGTAGCTATCCCATCAATCCTGTGTTTTTTGAACAAATGGTTGCAAAAAGTGCTGTTACTCTCTGTTGCTATTTGTATGAAATACAACATGAGGGCCCCCATGCAGTTTTGAGTTTTAATCCAGCAGCCCATATAGTACTAAATACAATCTTGTGTTGTGTCTTTGTAGAATGTATTGAATATTAAAGAGTATCCTTAGTGCAGCTGGCTGTTCTAAAGAAGTGATATTTATTACTAGTATTGAAAAGAGGTTGAGAGCAGTTGTACTTAAACTGCAACTGCTGCTTTTGTCACTTGTGATTTCAAAGTTCAAGTCAAAAGGCAGTGTTTTTACGTCTTGGGGGTTGTTTTTTTTTTTTTATATTCACAGTCAGTAAAGTATTTGTGCCAGGGCACACTATGTACACACACTTACAAAGAACTCTTAAGTGAGTTTAGAGAAAAATGAAATTTTTAGTTTGAATTTTTAGGGAGCTCAGTCAAAGAATACATAAGTGGGTATCCCAGAACAAAATCTGAGGACCTAGATGTAAGTGATGTGAAATTGTTTGTGATACTTATTCTTCAAAATGCTGTCTGACAAGTTAGTACAACATTAGTAGCTCAATAGCACCGATGGAGGACACACTGCTTTTAAAGTAGACAGTGGTAGTTGAGGTCTACAAATATGTACTTCCAGCTGCTTTTAGGAAACTTTTAGTTGTGTTGGATACTGTATCTAAGAGATTTTTCCAAAAATAGTGTGAGGAAATGGTTGTGTTCTTGAAAATGACAAGCTTTTAGGATTCTGTTTCCAACAAAGAAATGGTAATTTCTCTCTGCAGCTGTTAATTTAAAACATGGTAGTCTTTTGCTGAATAACTAGTATAGCAAACCCTTCTGACTAGGTGTAGAATGTCTCACAAGTGCCTGTATGCTTTCTGAAAATGAGACCTGTTGCATTTTAGTAACCCTTTCTTAGAGCCTTCTTAGCCTCTTTTATAAGTGAAGGAGAACATGGCATGTATCTGACTTTTAAGTTTCAAAGAAATTGTAGCCATTGGTAAAGCATTCAGAAGCATTCTTGATGGCCAGTTTCCAGCTGCTACTGTTGATAGGTTGTTTCTGAACTGAGCTCTGCTAGATTCTGTTCCCCATGTCCTGCATCCCCTTACTAAACAGATGTTCCTCTTGTAACAACGAATTCAGAACCTGCAGCCTTTAGAAGCACACGGAGTAATAGGCTTCTCCCTCTGAAGAACGGGGACAGTAAGTGCCCCTTCTGCCTAAGGGAGACATGCACTTTGAGTAGATGCTTGATTTGGTTTATTTGCTGAAGCACAAAAGTCATAGGACATTAGGCTGATGCTTTCTTTCAGAGAGTAGTTTATGAAGGCTATCTGAAGTTGGAAAAAATGAGTCCTGTGAATTTTTTCACTGAACAAGTCTAATGGTGGTGGTTGTCACAAGGTGACTTTTAAGACAAATCCAGCGTGTAGTGGTGTGGCCATCCTCATTTGTCATTGCAGCTGAGTGTGGCATCAGCCTTCACAAGCTGAGTTAAGTTAAATAGCAGGAAAGCTGTACTGCACAGGCACCTCTTAATGTCACACTTTTTGTGTGTCTGCCCAGGCAGAGAGTTAGGTGACACAGAGCTTCAGCATTTATATCACTAGCTCATCTGATCTGTGATCCATGGTCTGGTCATCTGCACTGGGGTCTAAGGTGAAACATACTCAAAAATGAGATGCTAGTAAAAGTTGTCTGAACTTGGCAACTTAATTGTGCCAGTTACTATGACTTCATGAATTACTACGGCTTCTAGAATGTGTGCTTTTGTACAATAGATAGTCCATGACCACTCAGTAGTTAGCTTAATCCTCTCTGATATCTTGTTACCTTGGATTTACTGTCTCTGAAGATGTCAGCTGAGCTTTGGTAAATTGTGGTCTCTCTTATTATCATCATCTCAATCTTCCTGTTCACACTGAGTGTTTGAATGATTTCTCTTGATCTCACATCACTGTAAGAAAGAAAGGTAAATTAATAAGATCTTTGTCTTGGATCTTCAACTAATGGAAATTTTAAAGATGCTATCAACCAAGCCATTTCTGCCAGCTGATAGTTTAATTCTTATGCCTTCCAAAGAAAATATTAATTTAATTTAATTCCAATTCCATCTTTTCTCAATGCCATTTAACCATTTCTTTCTCCCTATATTCAAAAAGAATAACCACTCTGGCCCCTGAAAGCTGTCCATGAGCTAAGTGTCCTCACTTCTCTTAAAATACAGGAGGCTTCATTCTTCAGCAGTTGATATATTCAGGTTTTTGCAGTATTAGTTACTTTAAATTTCTCTTTATGCATATGCAATATATTCTGTTCTAACTAAGAAAGAAAGAGTGTACTTGCCTGTTTTTTACCAAAAGACAGGGATATGTAAGGTTCAGCTTAGTTAAGATTTTATTTTTAGATGTTCTTTGCTATATCAATATAATTTCTAATAAGTATTCCTAGAGATAAGAATAAAAAGAATGTGTTTTTACATATTTTTTCCAGCTATCTCCACACGATAACCTGATTCTTAGCCAGCCTGTGTCATCACCTCTTCCACTGAGGCAAGTAACAGTATCTTCTGTTTAATTGTAAAATGGTTTCTCACTTGCACTGTGGAGACAATTTGCTACGTTGAGCTGTGATTGTGTAAATGACCTGACTTTGTCCAGTGCCTTTTGTAGCCAGTGTGTTTGAAGTTTATGTGATTAGACCTGCACCTTAACAAGGAGACATACTTAAGGAACAATATCTGTGTTGCTTCAAATATTATATTCTACCTTGAGAAACAATAAATTGTTACCTCTACTTTCTAGGAGTTGGTACCTGGGCTGTCAAGGTAGCACAGCTTTTCTGTTGCAATGTAGTTAAGGTGTTGTCTTAATTTTTGTGTTCCTGTGCAGGAGAATGATTAAACAAATATGGTGTCTCTTTGTAAATTGCTTCTTAAGAAGAAAAATAATCATCCACATGTCCTAAAATATAGGCAGATTGGTTAACTGAGGAGTCTCAAGGAATCATGGTTACTCTTGGGAAGTAACCATTCTTCACAGAGCAGTGAAGTGTGCCCAACAGTCTGCTTCACAGTCTTCTTCATAACAAAGATTTGTAGATTGAAGTCTGTAAAATCCTGCCCCAATGACTTGGGTTTTAGTTTGTTACTGAACTTTTATTTCTTCTTTTATGATCTTTTGTAACTCACCAGTGTGTTTCTATTCTGTAACAGTGGAGGCAAGTTTTCCACACTACTTCAGAATTTAGGACCTGAAAATGCAGTAACTCTACTTGTATTTGCGGTGACAGAACATAAAATTCTCATCCATTCGTTGCGACCTTCTGTCCTTACTAGTGTGACAGAGGCACTAGTCTCTGTAAGTAACATCCTTTTAGTCACACACCTCTATATGGAAGAAAGAATGGGGTTTAGATAAAATGTAGTTAGTGCTGTTAGGTTTAAAGGTTGCTTAAAATAGGAATAGGAAATAAAGTATTAGAGAGAAAAAATCATGTCACTAATGGTATCCCATGAAGGACATGGAACTGCTGGAGCGGGTCCAAAGGAGAGCCACGAAGATGATCAGAGGGCTGCAGCAGCTCTGCTATGAGGACAGGCTGAGAGAGTTGGGGCTCTGCAGCCTGGAGAAGAGAAGGCTTCGAGGAGACCTTAGAGTGGCTTTCCAGTATCTGAAGGGAGCCTACAGGAAGGCTGGGGAGGGACTATTGACAAGGTCTAGTAATGTCAGGACGAGGGGGAATGGGTTTAAGCTGGAAGAGGGGAGATTTAGACTGGATGTTAGGAGGAAGTTCTTTACAGTGAGGGTGGTAAGGCACTGGAACAGGTTGCCCAGGGAGGTTGTGGATGCTTCCTCCCTGGAGGTGTTTAAGGCCAGGCTGGATGAGGCCTTGAGCAACCTGCTCTAGTGGGAGGTGTCCCTGCCTATGGCAGGGGGTTGGAGCTGGATGATCCTTGAGGTCCCTTCCAACCTGGACCATTCTATGATTCTATGATTCTATGAAGATAGAAGAAGAAAAAGTTACCGTGATTGAGTCTTTGTGTATAAATACTGTAACTGTTTTTCCAGCTAGCACTGTATTCTTCTCATGCAGAAGAATTTTAAAGGTATATTATTTTCCTGCCTGTCTTCAGTAAGCATTGTTTTACTACCTCCACTATTCAGTAGACTATACTGAAGAGCCTTTTTTCCCCTACAAATTAAGCACATTGAGCTGTAGAGAAATGAGTGCATTTTGCATTTAGTAATCTGCACCTAGCTTTCCACTAACCTTTATCTGCCATGGTAAATGGTCTTGAAGTGGCAGTTAGTGAAGTGTGGTCTATACTTGCACAGACAATGTTACTGTACATGTTTAACCTATGTTTTTGTCTCTGCATGTTTTCAAAGATGATATTTCCCTTCCACTGGCCTTGCCCCTATATTCCTCTTTGTCCCTTGGCACTGGCAGATGTGTTGAGTGCTCCATGCCCATTCATAGTGGGAATTGATTCAAGATACTTTGACCTCTATGACCCTCCACCGGATGTTAGCTGTGTTGATCTAGATACCAACACAATATCTCAGTAAGTATTTATTAACTCATTCTTTTTTGGTTTATTTTTTTTTGCTTTGCTTCCTGTCTTCAAAGACAAAAACTAGCTTTATGGCAAAACTTGGAGGGGATTTTGCTTGTTTTAAACCTCTGCAGAGTGGAAATACAATCTGCATGGAATGTTAATGCCTTTTATTGCATTAAAATCTTATTGCACACATTAGCACGTTTTCTGGATTAACCATTTTGTGCTTTGTTTCATTGTCCATGGAGGAGAACAGTCATTGATGCTTTTCGTGATCAGCTTTCTTAGTGTTGAAGAATTTCTGGTATCCTCATATGGGCATCTGCTTGAAAATTAAATCATACTCCATACCAATACCAATATGAAGCACAGGAACTTCATCTTGAGAATTAGAGATGCAAACTTCTGTGGGTGAAAGAGTCTTAACTAAGACTTAAAATCAGGCCATTGTTAACAGACTGAATGGTATGACAATATTTCTCCTTTAAAACTGTGCAGAGTACTACATTTTCCTGTAGTATGAGTTACCTACTGTCTATAATAGTGGTAAGAGACACTGGTAAAACCACTGGAAAACACTCCATATTCTGATAATTAAACCGAAGAATCATTTCCTGCCATGACATGACACAAAACTAAAAAAAGCTAAGACTTCTAATTCATTGTTCTAAACCACACAAAATGAATTGAACTTGTGTTTCAGAATTAAGCTTTTATTTCAGTACGATCAATGTGCTGCGTATAAACTTAGCGTAAGTCCTGGTCTGCATTTTTTTTGTATCCCTCTCCAGTTGGCAGCAGTCTTTCAGCATTGCTATGCCTAACTAAAAAACTTCTTTCCTCCTAAGTTTTCTTTATTTTTGCTTCAGCAGTTGTGGTTGTGTTTAGAGAACATAACGCATATTAATTGTGCATAGAAATTTCTGTTAAGGATTTTTTTGCTGATACCAAGTTTGTATAGTGATTCTGCTCTGAAGTTTTTAGGAGCTAGTTCAAACTGAGCTGAGATAACTTTTTGGTTTAGTTACTTGTTTTGAGGACAGATATTTGTGCATTTCTTCTGTTGTCTCATTAGCTACATATTAATGGGGAAAGAACTTATTTCCAGTGTATCTGTTTTCATTCTACTTCTAGCTGATTTTCTGTGCATTTTCATAGAACAGATTAATTCTTTTTCATTGTATGGAAAGAAAAGTGCCAAACAAATGCTTACAGTTTTTGCCAACTTAGTGACCAGTGAGGCTTGCTGGTGCCCTCTGTTGACAAAGAACGTTGTAATTTTTTTCATCGTGGTACTCATATGTTTAAGCTCAAATCTATATGCTCTAAACATAAAGCAGTTATCATATCAAATTGATTCTGAGTTACTGTGAGCACTCTAGTCGTTATCTCCATCCTGGTTTAAATAATTACAGCTCAGAAGGTGGCATGTGTGGTGGTTGCTTGTACAGTGGCAGGTGCTTAATGCTATTAATCCATCTTTCATCAGTTCTAAGTGGATTGATTTCAGTGATAAAGTGCAGCTGCATAATCATCATCCTGAAATATTGGTTGGATGGCTTTGATCAAATCTCCATATAGTAAATCAAATTTTTGGAATCAAGTAGTGAATTGAGATTTTGTGGGTCGGTTTTCAATCCTTCCCAGTCCTGTTTTAATGTAGCACATCTTGTGCATTTTCTCATTTACGTGGCATAGAAAAATACTCTAATATCCTTTATATACACAAATGTTCCACTGGATACTCATACCTTTTTATTTCTTTTTCCTTCCAGAACTGGAGATAAGAAAGTTATTGCATGGAAGATCCTACCAAAGAAACCTTGTAAAAACCTGATGAACACTTTAAATAATTTATATCAGCAACTGGCAGAATGTGAGTGGGAAAGTACACAGCAAGATTTACATTGGATGCAGTGTGCCACGTTAACAAATAAATATAGACAATTAAATATCTTCTTAAACCACTTGATACACTAAATATAATATTTTCATGCAGAACAGGGAACTCTGTGTTTTTAAATCCAGAGACTAGAACCCATGCAGGGGATTTTGGGATGGAGGAGACTTAATGGTGTCTGTATATATATATGATAGTGTTATATATATATGGTGTGTATGGTAGTACATATATATATGGTAGTGTTCAATAGATAGACCTTTGTATTGCTGTTATCCTCATACCAAAAAAAATCCCAAAACAGAGTTTTTCGAGAAGGGAAGTAGGCCAGGACCTAATAAAGACCTGGGGAACACTTGGAAATGAAAGGCACTGTTAAAAAAAAAAAAGTAATACACATCCCATCTATGTGTTTGTCCCTAAAATATGCTGCTTTAATTTTCACATATTGCAGAAACAGCTTTCTTTGAAGGCTTTTCTAAGTTGTGTCCATACCGATCATCTCTGTTGCTGTAGTAACTGATGTGCTGAAAAGGTAACTGCATCGTGCATTGGGTGCTACCCAGAGATGCAGGAGCTGGGTTAAGGTCCAGCTGAATCCATTGTCATCTGTTGTGACTGAATTGAATCGTATATGTTTGGAAGGGATTAAAATAGAATGGAGCTCAATAATTAGTGAATCTAGTGGGATGAAGAGATTTTTTTTTACTAATATTGTAAAAAAATTGAAACAATTTATTTGAAACTTTATATTGTTGGTTTTGTTCACAGTGCAACAGAGACCAAGAGAAGATGCATTAATGGAATTAGCAATGAATGACTATGATTTTACTTCTGGGAAGAAACTGCATCTGTTAGATTTGGAGATCCAGGAAGCATTCCTATGTTTCATGGCCTCAATACTAAAAGGTTACAGGTCTTATCTCAGGCCAATAACGGAGGCACCGTCTGAAACAGCCACAGATGCAAGTTCTCTCTTTGAGCTACAAGGTGAAGAGTCAAACTTGTTTTATGTTTATTATTTATTCATAGAATTGTCAAATTGTTTAGGCAGGAAAATACCTTAAGGGTACTGTTTTAGATTCTCTCATCTTTAAAGAATAAAAACATTTGCAGTGCTAGTGTTGTGAGATGAAAGTGTAGAAGAAAATTACACAGCAGAGGCAAAAATTACAGAAAGATTATTGCCTGGTTCTAGAAGGTATGCTGATGTCTAGTGAGGGCTGTTTGGTTTTGGGCATTCTTACATGCTTCTGATTTCACTCTGTAGGTTTCCTCAAAAGTCGAGATCGTTCACATCAGAAGTTCTACACACTGATGACCAAAACTCAGATGTTTATTCGTTTCATTGAGGAGTGTTCTTTTGTCAGTGATAAGGATGCAAGCCTTGCATTCTTTGATGACTGCGTAGATAAAGTAAGAATATCTTCATTTCCACATTGGTTTTTAACTTCTGCTGTTGCTTATATTCTGCTTGTACTATATCAGGCAATGTATCTGAAATGCAAGTTTATCCCTGTTTTTATATCTTCCTTTTTTTCCAGTCGTGGGAGCCTTCCCTTTTTCTTCCTTGTTGGCCTTTGTTTCGTTTTCTGCTTCAGCTTCTTGATAGTGTAAACATAATATTGTGAGAACAAACCCATAGTGCTGATTTTCACATGTATGTAAGCTTTTGAAATACCGAGTCATAGTAAATGTAATACTCTGATTGAAGTAGCAATTTTGAGCTTCTTAAAACCATAAGAATTTTTGTAGATTGTGTAATACTTCATGCTGCCAGAATGGGGTTGATGAGCAGCACACTGAAAGATATAAAGCAGCCTCACTATTTTTATATCATTATAAATAGAAGGTTCCTTTCATTCATACTGCTGTCAGTTGTTTCCCTGAATTCAAAATCAGCTTGCTGATGCAGATACTTCAAATACAGTGTTGGTGTTGATACTCCACTTGGATAAGAATGTTCTTAATTACCCTGTTCTCAGATATTGATGGATATGAAATGTGTGGTTTTCTTAAAGCAAGATTTATTGTGGTCTGGCAAATATAGGTATTGCATAAGCTGACAGTTTTTGTGTGTTCTGTGTCTCTACTGTCACGTTTGTGTTGCAGTGAAGGAGTACCTTCCTCTCTGTGCTATTCTCTTGTTTGTAATGAGAAGGAAAGGCAGTTCTTAAGGATTATATGACAAGGTGTGTGAAAGTGCAACATGGTCACAGTTGGTGTTTTTCTTGACAAGAAAGCACAGAACTACTGGGCTGGAGCTCACAGAATTTCACAGGATGTCTCAGCTCAAAGTGGATTTCTTCTTTCAGTCTTCTGTGGCAGTATCACTCAGATTTTTTTTAAAGATTTTTTTTTTTAATACAAAGATATTTATAGTAAAGGTCCACTTTAGTGTAGCGTTGAACATTGTGAAGTAGTTTTCTGAAAGTACAGATATATTAGCTTTTGAAAATGCATTTTATTTCCCAAGAGGGTTTACAAAACTGTTAGGAGGCAACTTGAATTTTTTTTTTATATTTTTGTTTTGAGAACTGAGCTGAATCCCACTATCTCTTCTCCCTGTTTGCTTCTACTGTAACATGAAAGCAATCTTTATGCATGTTAAAACAAATTCCACGCCCAGTTGCCATCTTACTGGCTACCTGTAACACTGTATTTGGGACATTGATGTTTAAGTAATGCACAGTTGTCTAGGATCTCCTGTAAAGTAGGTCACCTGCTGTTTGTTCCACAGGAATTAATACTGAAGACTATGAAAACTGCTATTTACAGTGTCTATTTCTGCTATAAAAATGCAGAAATGCAGAAGAGCTAAAATGAGTTGTTTTGAAAACAAGTCTGAAAGCAGTGGAGAGAAATGGGAAAGCATGCTCTAACAGTATTTAATGCTCTTTGTGGCTTTTACTGGTCTCAATATTTTAGTAGCAGTAGTTCTACAAGTGTGTTTCACAGTTGTACAACATGAGTTGCCAGTTATTTGTTGGTTGTAAACTGATTTAATTGGAAACATCACAGAAATGTTCCCTCTGTTATCTTATAGTTCAGCTGAAAAGCCTTCAACACAGTGCTGGCTTTGTGTGTCAGTGTTCAAAAATGAGGTCTCATGTACATACCCTAGTGACTAAACACTTGTTGAGCAGTACTTAGGTCTATTTGACTAATGTTAAGTAGGATTTCTATTTAGAATACAGTGACTGTAAGTGTCAAATTGTATGTGTTGTATTGAATTTTGTGGAATGGTCTGTGAGGGTACTGAAGTTGATGCACTGGCTAAAGTTATATTGCCTGAAATAAAACAGTTCTTCTGAAACAATCGTACATAGGTTGGTGGTGCCACCATGAGATCGAGCATAATCAGTGGAGCTGTTGGAGTTCTCACATTTTCTAAGTGGCTAGGTAATCACTTGTACAGTTGAAGCAGAAAGTCATCTCTTCTAATGCTAGTTATTCTACTAGTTGATGCTGTGGGCAGCTTCTTTCCACTATAAAAATTCTCATGAGAGTGCCATGAGAATACACTTGACAGAAAAGGTGTCCTCCAGTTCTCTTTCTATCACTGAGGATTTAATTCAATTTCATCAATGAGACTACTTCAAGGCTAGTGATAATTGTGGGGAAACTGAAGCACTGAAATAACTGTTCAAGATTTGCTATGGCTTTGAAATTGCTTGTGAAACTAGGTTTACGTTGTCATGAGTGAGTGGGCTCCCATGTAGGAAATCTTTGAAAAACAATATATTTGCCTCTGCTTCTCTGCTTCCCTTATTACTGATGCTGTGCTTAACAGTGACATATAAAGTCTAAATATTGAAGTATGCCAAAGACTACAGTCTGAACTAGAACTTGAGCCAAGATGATCTCCTTGGACCAGATAGCAGATTTGAATGATCCCAGCAAAGTGAATACTAACATGCTAAGCCAATACCTGAAAGGATGTGCATTGAAAGAATGATATCATGGGTTGAAAGATGACACAGCACTTTCTTAGAGATAGTTCTAAGCCACTGGGTTGAGACACATTTTATTTGCTGTGAAACTAGTTATCCATGAGATATAATCTGCCTCAAAGAGTTTATAAGAACAGTTTAAGGTGATTACGTTATTTTGTCCTGGAGTACAGCGGCAGAGATTGTGATTGATTACCCTTTTTGCCTACTGAACAATAGATTGTAGTTGTCCCACAGTATTGGAATTGAGTTCATTTTTTCAGGAATTCAAAAATTATCTCAATTCAATACCTATTTAAGCTGCTGCCTTTATTGTATTTCCCTGGTAAAACTTAGAACTGTGGAAGGTTTTATATCCTTTGAAGTATTTAAATTGCCAAGTGAAGTTTCATTTATTTCTACTTTTCAGGAGCCATATGTTCTTGCTACTTGGCTGGTTCATTTTCCTAATACTTTCCATCTGTCTCACGCAGTAAAATATGTAATTAAGAACACCTCTTTGTATGTTTATCAAATTTTAAATATTCAAGAATTCTACTGGTGCTTTAGATGCATTTCCACCTCAGTGGAGGGAGAGAACTGTGGATATGCTGCTTTTTATACATTAGTTTCCTATTGCTGAACTAGAGGCATGAAGAACATGTATCCTTGCCTTCCACAGGTTGCTCATTAGTTTCTTGGAATTAATGCACAAGTTGGCTGTAATTTGGTTTCCATTTGAACCATTTAAATAATTACTGTAAGTGTAAGCTGTGACAGTGTTTGAGTTGAGTAGTGGAGCTATCAGGATGTGAATAAGATGCATGTTCTAGGCACTTGAGAAGTGAATAGGTTTTGGCAGTGCCAACTCATCCTGCAAGCAGAAGCAACACTTTGGAGGTACTGGAAAGTCACAACTGGTGACAGATTGTTAGAGACGAATACAAATACCAAG
Source organism: Tricholaema leucomelas (assembly GCA_013400475.1). NCBI lineage: Eukaryota > Metazoa > Chordata > Aves > Piciformes > Lybiidae > Tricholaema lacrymosa > Tricholaema leucomelas. The sequence goes on along the minus strand of WAAF01012438.1, from coordinate 596,051 downwards.
GATTCACCACAATACAAGAGAGATGTGGAGGTGCTGGAGCAGGTCCAGAGGAGGGCAACAAAGCTGGTGAAGGGCCTAGAGAATAAATCTTATGAGGAGAGACTGAGGGAGCTGGGAGTGGTTAGTTTGAGAAAGAAGAGGCTTAGAGGAGACCTCATTGCTGTCTACAACTACCTGAAGGGACGTTGTGGAGAGGCTGCTGCTGGTCTCTTCTCACAGGTAATTAGAGACAGAACAAGGGGTAATATCATCAAGCTGAGACTGGGTAGTTTTAGATTGGACATTAGGAAAAAGGTTTTTCATTAAGAGAGTGGTCAGGTGCTGGAATGAGCTGCCTAGGGAAGTGGTGGAGTCACCAATCCTGGATGGTGTTTAAGGGTTATTTGGATGTGGTGCTTAGGGATATGGATTAAGGTGAATCTTGTAGAGTAGGGTTACAGATTGGACTTGGTGATCCTGAGGGTCTTTTCCAACCTGGATGTTTCTGTGATTCTGTGAAAGGCTTTCATGTTGAACGTAATTCAGGTTATATTTGCTCTGTGAACGTAATTCAGGTTATATTTGCTCTGTTCCTGATGGTTTCTGTAGTGCAAACAGTAGTATTGAGAAGCTTGTAGTCAACCTAAAGGGCTTGTCTGTTCTTTTTCTCAAAGGGTAACAGTTCATAGTTTCCCAAAATCTTGTTTGGGGTGACTGAGTTTTGCTTTGGTTCTTCATTTTTGTCTTGAGCAGTGGAGTGAAATTCTCTCAGTAAAATTCTTGGAAGGTTTTTTTTCTCACTTGATCCTGCAGCTTGGTGCTTTGGCATTTGCTTGCAGACTTAGAGTATGTCTCTGCTGCTGTCTTTAAAGCAGATGCATTAATATGGGAGGTGTAAATTTGTCTTCCTCTCTGCAGCAGCCAGACTAGTAAAGCCAAGATTTATGGTCAAATTGCCAGTTAGAAAACTGAAAACAAAACAATTGCAGTTGTGGTTTATACATAAATGATAGCACTGTTACAAGTTGCCTTTGTTATCCATGAACTGAATTTCTGTCTTAGCTGTGGGAGAACAGGACCACACAACATTTGCTATATTTTCACACGTACAACTATTGAGTTGAGTGAAAGACAAAAAATTCATGAAGCTACAGTTCCTCTTTCAGATTACTGGCTTTTTAGAAAAACAAAATTACTTCTGTCCCCCTTTAATTGTACCAAGGTCACACAATTTTATTCCATTTTCTCTTTGAATGTATGACCTTAATGATTAGTGACTGAAATTGCCAGAATGCGTTACTCGTATAATCTGTGTACATCAGAGGGGTGCGTAAAGCTTGTTATTGGTTCAAATAGAGAGGAAAGAATAGCTTTTATTTTCATAATCAGAAATAGATGTCAAATTCCATTTGCAGTTGGAAACAATTCCAGAAAAGCTTGTATTCAGAAAGATTCACCTCTTTACACAATTGTTGAGAGTGTTTAACTGAAAATAGTCAATTTAGAGCTGCACTGGGGCCAAGTTTACAAAAACAGTGCAACACTTACCGTTCTCATAACTTTGCAAGGAATCTTTACTTTCAAGATGAAGTTCTTAATATTTAATCTGATACAGACTTTTTCCTGCTTGACCACATAGCTTTAACAGCAGAAAATACAATAGAAGTGTTAAGTACTTTTTTTTCTTTTACCTGAATTCTCCAGGTAGATATGGACAAAAGTGGGGAAACACGACTTATAGAGCTGGATGAGTCATACAAGAGTGAGCATACAGTTTTCATAACACCCCCTGAGATCCCACATCTGCCAAATGGAGAAGAGCACCCTCTGCAATACAGGTAACCTGAGGACACAGTAGGATGCTAGCCAAAAATCCTACCTGCCTAGTTTCTAGATTCTTGTGATAGCAAAAAACTACAGACTATTTTTCTTCTTATCCCTTTATGTTGTTCAAGTCAAAATGAGTATGTAAAATGTCTCCTGTGCAAGCTCTTCTAAAGTGTTAATGATTTTGTGTGCGTGCAGGAGCAATAAAGCTGCCTGTGGGTGCCCATTACACTGTGCTGGCTTCTGACACCTTTTAAAGGTAAAATTGCAATTAATGGGCCCAGTCTGTTGGCCTTCTGCTACTACTGGTGACAACACAAGCTGCAGATACTCTTTGGACAGAGAGAGTATATTTCAAAGGATCGCTGGAAACTGGTGTTACTTATTGAGTAATTATGGCTAATGAGTTTTTAATTCTGATAAACATTTTTAAATCTAATCCAGTTTAATCTTTTACATAGCATGATATTGTTCATATTGATTTCTGTAAACCTCTGTCACGTGATGCTCACTAGGGACTAAGCCACATGGATTACTTATTTTTTTTTCTTAACTAGAATCAATATTAATGCATTTGACATGTTAATTAAAGAAAATGTTATGAAAGCAAATGTATTCAGCAATTTAAGTTGCTTACACTGAAATAACAGGTTAAGAGACTGTGCAGGCTTATAAAGTCATGCAGATGGATTAATAAACCACTTTGTCAGCCGTGTCTTTAAAGCCTTACTTTTGTGTTTTGTATTTCCTGTGTAGCTTCTAGTGCGACTGTGTAACTGATGTTGTTTGTGATGTGTTTACTTTGGAGCTGCCTTGCAGCAGTTAAATGACTTTTTTCTTTTACAGCTATAATGGATTTCCAGTATTAAAATTGGATTTGTTTGAGCGGCCTGAAGGATTTCTCACAGCACCAAATAACAAACTGTCCTCAAAAGCCAGTAGTCCCAACAGCCCATCACCAATGTTCAGGAGAACTAAACAGGTACATGGAAGTATTTGTGTAGCATGAGGTGCTGCTGAAAATGTCAGCTTGCTGCCTTCAGCTTCAGTTTGGCCACTGAGACTGACCAGCAGTGGCTGCAGCCTAACAAGTGGTTCTTTGCTGGTACAGTGACTGTGGGTTAGCCATGGCAGTTACTCTTTGGGAGTTTATTTGTGCTTCTTGCCTAGACTGTCACACAAGGCCCCTGTACCCACGTTTGTCATTTATTTTCCTGTTTGTGTCTTCCATATTCTTCATGCTTTTCTCCATGAGCATAAACTCTTGGGCTTCCACATCCACATTTTGATTTCTTTTCACTGTTCTGGGCTTTAAGAGGAACTCTACCATTTAAATATTTCTTACAGAACTTGCACATCAAAAACAATGGAAATAAATTTAAAGAAATGGACGTTTTTAAGAGGAGGATATTTCACAGCAACTGTTTCTGGCATCATTAATGCTGCTTTAATTTTCTTTCCTACTTTGAGTAGTTTGCAGTTTCTGTAGGTATAATGATAGATGCTTGGTCTTTTAACACACAGTTCTGTAATGTATATGTAAACATACACAAATAATCTTTATGATTTTTTACAGGAAATTAAGTCTGCCCATAAAATTGCTAAGAAGTACTCATCCATACCACAGATGTGGTCCAGATGTTTGTTACGTCACTGCTACGGTCTTTGGTTTATCTGCCTCCCTGCGTACGTGAAAGTGTGCCATTCAAAAGTCAGGGCTCTGAGAACTGCCTATGATGTGCTACAAAAAATGCACACCAAAAAAATAGATCCACCTGATGAGGTAAAAGAAGTCAATTCCAAAATTCAATAAGCAGACCCTGGGTTTTATTGAATGGAGATTGAGTTTGACTAGAGAAAAGCAAAACTAACCTGCCTGTGTTTTCAGGTGTGCTACCGAGTTCTGATGCAGCTGTGTGGACAGTATGGTCAGCCTGTGCTAGCTGTCAGAGTGCTTTTTGAAATGCAGAAAGCTGGCATTGACCCTAATGCCATAACGTATGGTTACTACAATAAGGTAAGTGTTTTTGAAAGAGGAGGTGCAAAAAAGTAGACTTTTTTATCCAGACAAATAGAAGCAAAGAAAATAAGAGAGCAGGTCAGGTGTGACGGTCATTTCTCGTAACTGGAAGAAGCAGAAGACAGAATTATTGTGTTGCTTTATTTGGAAGTCTACTTTATTGCTGTACCTAATTTGAAATGTAAGTTAATGATTTCACACCTGACTGCTCCTCAAGATGTCTTTATTTGGCTTTTGTATTTCCTAAACAGGCTGTTTTGGAGAGTACCTGGCCTTCAAGCAATCGAGGTGGCTATTTCCTCTGGATGAAGCTACGGAATGTTGTTTTAGGAATAGCACAGTTTAAAAAAGCATTGAAAAAGCCACCAGCAAGCACCTCACATACAGCCACCCCTGGTAAAGTTCACATCCTTTTCTTCTTTATTTGCAAGCTGATAAAATTATTTCAAAAAGGTTCTCTTGATCTTGGACAGATGCTTACCAAACCAGTATCTAAACTGCACAAGAGTAAACCTCCTAAAGGTGCTGTGGGACCAGTGGAGACTTCAGGTTAATTTGGTCAAAAGACAGGGAATGTGTGCGACTTAAAGTGCTCACTTAGTATTTATAGTGACCTGCAACTTTACCTGCTTTAATAATTGACTTTCTTTTGGTGCTAATGCTTTATAACAACCTGGAAGAAGAATGAGCATATTAGTATTAAGTAAATTTGGCTCTTGAAATCAATTATTCAGACTTTATACTCAGGGCTGTGTTTTGTCTTAAAAATGACCAGACGTGGCTTAAATGTTTGCGAAGTTTATTTGTGTGGTGATTGGTTTTATTTTTGTTTATTTAATTTTTCAAACAAACTTATGGTTACTGCTGCATTTTTTTGTTTTTTTTTACTCTCTAGAATAAATTCATAAGAATTACATGTATTAATTGTGAGAAATGTACTACCCTAAAATGAAATCATATTTAAATGCCTCTTGGAGTTCTTGCAAAGATGATTTTATTGTTTTGATCAAATAAACCAGGCAAGAGAATCAAAGAGAAGCAGTGATTTAGTATAATATTTGAAAAGAAATGTTGCAAATTACCCCTTGAATTTCATCCTGTAAAGCATCATTCTAATGTTTATGCTTGTAAAAGTAAGCCAGTTATTTTTCTCACTTTTCTTCGTGGTGGAATGTTCACTGTTAATTGGAATGTATTTGATAAGAGGCCTTTGAATTACCCTGGCTATTCAATTTATTCTGTTTAACAATGTCACGCTATTAAATACCATAATTGTCTTCATTCTGTCATCACCCTGTTATGATAGGAGGACTTTCAGACTCTGGCAATAACACATCACTCAAAGAAGAAGCCAAGCAAGGGAAAACTTGTCTTCAAGATATACAAGAACAAAAAGAGGACAAGAGAGAGAGTGACTCCAGTTCTTGTATGTATCATGTGAATGCAGATATCTAGTTCATGGTGGATAAATAGGGATTTCAGCAACAGCTAAGTGGGGCAGCTCATTTTGGTTTTCTCACACTGAGTGTATGAGATAATACCATTTTATGCCCATGCCTCAAATTCTTTTCTTTAAATGCAATTTTCTGGGTGTCTAATGGTTTGACTTCTAATATTGCAGTACTTTTTCCCCTCCTCTATTTCAAACAAGTGATAATGGTTCTATAATGGCTTAATGATAATTACAGCTTAGTGTTTTTGTCTTTTTTTTTTTAAAAGTGCTTTATAGACATAATCTACAGCAAAGTCTTTCTACCAGTCTGTTTTCTTTGTAAATCACATGAAAAGAGAACAGCTGAACTTTTGCAGGTCTGTGACAGAAGTCTAAATTTTTCAGCTCCCTGGAATTCTCCAAATTTTGGAGATGCATGAAAAATGGATTGCTGGATTTGCTGTGGACTTTTTTTTTCCTCCTATCTCCTGCTTATGATCCTGCAGTTGTGCAGCATAGATTTTATGCAAGCAAACATTTAGCAGATCAAATTGTGTAGTAAAAATGTATAAATACTATAAATTCCCATATAAATTAATGGAAAACACTCCTCCTAATAAATGTTCTCATAGAATCATAGAATGGTTTAGGTTGGAAGGGACCTCAAGGATCATCCAGCTCCAACCCCCTGCCACAGGCAGGGACACCTCCCACTAGAGCAGCTCGCCCAAGGCCTCATCCAGCCTGACCTTAAACACCTCCAGGGAGGAAGCATCCACAACCTCCCTGGGCAACCCATTCCAGTGCCTTACCACCCTCACTGTAAAGAACTTCCTCCTAACATCCAGTCTAAATCTCCCCTCTTCCAGCTTAAACCCATTCCCCCTCGTCCTAACATTACTAGACCGTGTAAATAGTCCCTCCCCAGCTTTCCTGTAGGCTCCCTTCAAATACTGGAAGGCCACTATAAGGTCTCCTCGAAGCCTTCTCCTCTCCAGGCTGAAGAGCCCCAACTCTCTCAGCCTGTCCTCATAGCAGAGGTGCTCCAGCCCTCTGATCATCTTCGTGGCTCTCCTTTGGACCCGCTCCAGCAGTTCCATGTCCTTCTTGTATTGGGGGCTCCAGAACTGCACACAGTACTCCAGGTGGGGTCTGACGATATTACTATTTGATTTTTTTTTTTCTAGTGTGCTTTCTCCTGCTATTTGAGTTTAATATCCCCTAAAGTAGAAGTAGTGTAGGACTGTGAGAAAATACAGGAACAGAGAAGTTACTTCAGTGTTTTCATTACAGCCTTCTAGCATTAGTGTTATTTTTCTTCAGTTAGCTTGAAAATTTGTCTGTTACTTATAGTCACAGAATCAGTCAGGGTTGGAAGGGACCACAAGGATCAGCTAGTTCCAACCCCTGTGCCATGGGCAGGAACACCCTACCTTAGATCAGGCTGGCCACAGCCTCATCCAGTCTGGCCTTAAACACCTCCAGACATGAGGCCTCAACCACCTCCCTGGGCAACCCATTCCAGGCTCTCACCACTCTCATGCTGAAGAACTCTCTCCTCGTGTTCAGTCTCAATCTCCCCACCTCTAACTTTGCTCCATTCTCCCTAGTCCTGTCACTCTCTGATAGCCTAAAAAGTCCTTCCCTGGCTTTTTTGTAGGCCCCTTTGAGATACTGAAAGGCCACAATAAGGTCACCTGGGAGCCTTCTCTTCTCCAGACTGAACAGCCCCAACTCTTTCAGTCTGTCCTCATAGGAGAGGTGCTCCAGCCCTCTGATCATCCTTGTGGCCCTCCACACTCTCCAGCATCTCCACATCCCTCTTGTAATATGGGCTCCAGAACTGGATGCATTACTCCGGGTGGGGTCTCAGAGCAGAGTAGAGGGGGAGAATCACCTCCTTTGACCTGCTGGCCACACTTCTCCTGATGCAGCTCAGGATCTGTTTGGTCTTCTGGGCTGCAAGTGCACACTGCTGGCTCATGTTGATCTGCTCGTCCACCAGCACCCCACCAGCTCTCCTCAGAGCTGCTGTCATAAGAACATACCTGTAAGATGGTGGGCAAGCTATTTAGGTTTAACAAAACTTTTGAGGTCTCAGAAAATGTGAAATTTATTGAAAGCTTGTATTAATTTTTGCCTTAGTTGAGACATTTTTTTGACTCTGTAGTAGTAATACATGTTTTGCACTTTTGAGTACAGGCTTTAAAATATGAAGTTGCTTGAATTCTTTTAGAGAAGTAATTGTCTCATTTGGATAGCCAGCTGACAACAGAATTTGTCTTCCCTATCTGGAAGAGATTAATATAAATGCTGCAACATCTGCTTCATTTCTCTGGTGTGGTCATGAGGGTAATGGGATTCTACAAAGATAGGCTCAATTGGCTCTGAGCTCTTGTAAGGGTGGGAGAGAACGGTCTTATGCCTGTGCTTTGCAAATGACAAGGGCGGGCTATGTTTCAGTTGCTCAGCTTGATAACCTCTGCCAGGCTGTGCATCATGAGTTTTGTACAACATGCCCTCACTTAATCCAGCATAATGTGTCTAATGAGTAATGGAAATTTGAGATTTAAGTTGCTTTGATTCTTAAGATCTATCTGTGCTTTTCTGCATGCAGTGTCTGAAGTGGAGAGTGCAAAAGGGAGTGGTGACTGCCTGCCGAAGCTGAATTATCAGAACTCAAGTGATGCCAAATCCACTTCTAGCATAGTGCGGCTCAATGGTACCGTTGACAGCACCGTAACAGAACCTAGCACGGGTGAGTTGAAGGGAACATACATCTTGATTCTTGTGCACTTTTGTCACTGTATATTCCAGTTCTAATGAGCTCCGAGTAGTGTGCTTGGGTTCTTGTGTCTCCGAAACTTAACAGTGTCATAACACGTATCGGTGTCAATGGCAGCAGCTAATGAACTGTGGGAGCAACTTTGGGGATGACTTTAGACTCTGCATATGCTGTGTCAGGGAGATGCATCTGAATATTATCCATTTTCAGATTGATTTTCCTTTTTGCTGTTTCGTTTTTCTGTAATTAACATCTGCTTATAGAATCCCAGGTCTTGGATTTTTTCTTTATATCCTCCAGCAACTAATAAATACCTCCAGAACAGACAAGAGGTTTTGATGTAATACAACTGAAAGAAACTTTGAGGTGTTTTCACAGTCTTCAGTAATGTTAAATGTGGTTATTAGAATACTGTCATCTGTGCTTCAAGTAACATAATATCATACTCCAAAATCTCCATTCTTTATGCTCTGGCAAAACAATGGAGATTTCTCTATCAATAACTCCTTTCATTGGCTCTCTTTCCAGGTTATCAGGTTAGAAAGTGCTGCTTTTTTTTGCCATTTCCTGGATAAGTTTGTTGTCTCCAGATTTCAAGCCTCTCAATAGTGGAGTATGTCTTCAAAAGAGGAAACCAAATATGTCTGAAATTCTTCTTAATGGTGCCTCTTGAAGTATTCTTGAGCTGTATGATTTGACCTCATTGCAAATGTTTTATTGTTTGACCCTTCCTAAAAGTTATGAACATAGTTAAACTCTTCTTCAACCACTGGCACAATACATAGTGAATTTCATCTCTGTTTGAAAGGGGAAACAAATATGGGGGTTTTGGCATAATTAAGGACCTTGTTTTATTTGTTTTTCAGAGAGTTCTGTAGGATTGCTGTTTACCTCATCTTTTGAGGATACCAGTGAAGCAGAAGTTACAAAAAATAAATCCTTAAGGAAGAGACACAAAAGTGCAGTAGAACCTGACTTAAGGGAGATACCGTGGGAAAGCAGAAACCGTAACCTGAGTGGAGATGGCTTAGTGGGGCTCATGATGAACAGAATAAATCAGGAAGCAAACCCAGGAGAAATTGTTGAAAAACTAGGAGCTGATGCCAAAATCCTACCTAGTGCATTCCAGAAAAGCATAAGGCCCAAAACTCTTAACATCAGAACCTCCTCTTTCGGATCGAAGAGAGAAAGCCTGGAGAAAGAATCTAGTGATGAAGACGCAGCTTTTGATTGCAGTTTTACAGATAAAACAGAGTCTCCTGTTATCTTTGATCTGGAAGACTTGGATGCAGAACCTGAAACACCTACAGCAGTGAAATCTTCCAGTGAAAAATCTAGAAGGCTGCAAAGAAAGAGCAGCTTTCCAGTAAAGCCAGTTGAAAAGACGGATGTTGAAACCGGATTTGATCCACTGTCTCTGCTGGTTGCTGAGACAGAACAACAGAAAGAGGATGAGGAGGATGATGATGACAGAAGTATTTCTACTCCATCCGCAAGGCGAGACTTAGCAGAAGAAATAGTTATGTACATGAACAATATGAGCAGCCCTTTGTCAAGTCGTGCCCCAAGCATTGAGTTGCAAAAGCCCTATGATGACAGAAATACTAATAAAAAGAGCCCAACAATAATTCAGCCTTGTAGGAGGTCCAGCCTTCCCCCAAACTCCCCAAGGCCAACCAGTCTCACCAAATCCAAGAGTTACCAGGCTAAGCATGAAGAAAGGCCGAGAGACAGGCTTTGGTCCTCGCCAGCTTATTCCCCAAACAGTCCAGCAAAAGAGCAGCCACAGGATACAACTAGTGCATTAACACTTGTGTCGTCACCATCGTTCAACTTGGACACGCTGTTAACACCTAAACTTGATGTTCTGAAAAGCAGCATGTTTTCTGCTGGAAAAGGGGTTGCAGAGAAAGCTAGCAAGTGGTACTCAAAATTTACAATGTATGCAGCATCTTCAAAGGTAAACTTCTGTAAATATTTTTCCCCACAAAACCTAAGTTGCTGTAAATTAAGGAAAAAAAGCTTTGTAAAAATTTGATCACTCCTCTGTGATGAATTCCCCATTTGAATGACATGCAGCATGGTAGACTGTGGGCATTACATTGTTTTAATTGTGCTTGAACTGATAGGACCCAGATTTTATTGTCCTAAATCAATCTCAGTCTAGCATAGAATGATAGAATTATTTAGGTTGGAAAAGAGTTTTGAGATCATGGAATCCAACCATTAACCCAGCACTACCAGGTTACCACTAAAATGTGTCCCTCAGCACCTCATCTACACTACTTTGAAAGCCCTTCAGGAATGGGAATTTCACCACTGCCTCAAGCAGCCTTTTAGAGGGTTTGACAGTCCTTTTGGGGAAGAAATTGTTCCTCATGTGCTTAAAACCAATCTGAAACTAATTAACTAAAGTATTAATAATGCCTTACCTATCCTAGTGCTGCTAACTTTTGTAGCAATGATGAGAAAAAAGCTACATCAAAATGTTTAAGTTTAGATGGTTTTCAAAGAAGAATCTTTAAGGAAGAATCCTTACTGTAGCTGTTTAATTCTGAGTGAAACTTGCCCTGTTTCCCAGCAGTTCTGAATAATGCTCTGAGCCGAATGATTTTGCCAAGGACAGAAGTTAATGCCTTCAATGTACTGAAGCAAATAAAGCTTCCTCTTTCTTTAGGAAGTATTTTTACTTTCCTTTTCTCAGGGCAATTTGTTCTTTTCTCTCAGGATCAAAATTCAGATCGTGCAAGTGTTTCATCACTGGGAGCTCTGGACTCAGAATCTACTTCTCTAACTGATGAAGATGTCTGCAATGATTTTGAAAGTACTTCTCCTCAGGAGAATACCACATCAGAAATTAAGGGAATTGGCCTCAGCAGGGCAAGCCTAGAAAGCTCAACTTCCCATGATGGCTCATCTAAACAATTTGACCAGTGTGGTAAGAGACAGCTGTTGCATTGTATTCATCAATCTGAATACAAATATTGCTCTTTCAGAAGTTGTTCTTTCATTACTCTGTATTTGGGATCATCCTGGTCATTAGTCCTTTTTGTGAAGGGAGTAAAACTGGTTTTTTCCTGTCTTCAAACTGTAACTCATCCAGCTATGACTCTACTTATGGGTATTTTAATTTCATTTATTTTGAGTTTTTTATTTCTTTTTCAGTGTTCTTTCTTGTGGTATGACTGACTTTAACATCCTGTCCCTGAATAAGTTTATGGATCCTACGGCTGTGCAAATAAGAGACCCTTTTGGTTCTTAATTCATGTAATCATCTTATTTCTGTAAGCTGCAGAGCTCCAGAAAATATCTATAAAAACTCTCAAGTAGTAACTTTATTAGTCTGATGATTTCTTTTTTCTAGAAATTATTATGGAATCAGAATGGTTTAGATTAGAAGGGACTTTTAAAGGTCTTCTAGTCCAAACCCCCTGCAGTGAACAGAGCTCTGAGCAAGCTGCTCTCCCTGTCCTGGGCAACCTGGGCCAGGGTCTCACACTCATTGCAAAAACATTCTGTCTTCTCTCTAGTCTGAATCTCCTCCTTGTTCTCTCACAGGAGGCCCTGCTAAAAAGTCTGTCTCAAACTTTCTCATAGCCCTCTTTAAGTACTGAAAGGCTATAAGCCTTCTCTTCTCTAGGCTGAACAATCCCAACTCTTGCAGCCTTTCTTCCTAGAAGAGATGTTGCAGCTCCCTGATCATTTTTGTAGCCTCCTCTGGACCCACTCCATCAGTTTCATGTCTGTCTTGTCTAAGGGCTCCAAAGCTGAGCACAGTAAAAAACATTTTGAAAATTGTTGTCATTTTCTGTAAGCCACTGTTGAAGCTGATTATCAGACTCCAGTGTGGGGGTACTTTTTTCCCCCCAGTCTGTACTGGATAGTTGGTAGTGACTGTTGTATCAATCTCTGTACTGCTGTCATTATGGAGTATATCATGTTAAGCAGAATTGGGATGAAAGGAAAATCTGCCTACTTAAACCCCTCCACTTAACACCTAGAAGAGCAAACCCAGTTTGTGAGACGTGGAAAAACTAGTGAGAGGCAGAGGACACTGAGATGAGCCTGACTCGTTTGACATGGCAAAGAGAAGAAGGGTCAAGGATGTGTGCAGTCACAAGCAGCACTTCTTATCCTTCCTTACTTTTTGTCCAGGCAGAAAGTGTTAGTATGATTTACTTAATCTGTAAAACTTGTTTCCAAGCTACCAACTGTTGTAAAAGAAGAAAAGTGAACATATGGAAATTCTATGTTAGTAGATTTATTTTTGCTGTTGTTGGTACCGGGCAGATGGCAGCCTCACACTCCACCTTCACTTTTCTGTCCAAGTGTGTCTGATCTGTTGCATTTTCCATCACACATTTTGTAACTGCAGTATTGTTTGACCAGAAAAACAGTTTGCTAAAAATACATACTCTTAATAACTCATATTTTGGCTTTCTTCTGCTAACAGGTTCTCTTTCAAAGTTCCCTCTACCTGACAAGTCAGAGTTGATATCCTCTTGCAGTACAAGTAGTACCAGTGTGTTTCAGAACTACGCCATGGAGGTACAGGATGATTTATTGATTTTAAGTGATGCACTGAAAGCATATGTCTTTAAATATAAATGTTATCTGAACCTCTCTTAAAGATCAAAGTTCAAAACTAATTCTCTGAAAGACAGGTAAATATTTGAGACAGAACAGGCATCTTTTCAAATCCTACACTAGAATTATCTTTGATAAAGTTACAGGTTTTGGTCCTTAAAGTTGCAGTTCTCAAGAGTTAGAGAACTGGACACCATTAAATTCTGGCACCTAAATTCTTGGTGCACTTAAATTTGTTTGAAGTGAAAATACCAAGTCTTTAAATAGCACTATACATTTAAATGCACTATACATTTAAAAATATAGACTAAATAACTATGTGTTTCTTCATGTGGCTTCTAGTAAGATGACTTTCTTTTCCACTATTACACTGGATTTGGCTCACTGGTTTTTTTTTCTTCTTTCCAGTGCATTTGGATTAATAACTGATCATTCTCATTTTTTATTTCCTCTCATTTGTATTTTGCAGGCAGTCACTACAGAAAAGTGTTTAAGTTCTGAGGGTAATTTATGTAGGTACATCAGTATTCCTCTAATGTGCAGATTACAAATGACATGTTATTGTTAATAAACATATTACTGAGTAACTGTCTGGTTTTACTCTGGGAAGCCATAGAGAGATCACCAAACCCGCTTAGCTGAAATGTGTTTATCTCATAAGCATAATTTCAGATCCTGCTGAATCAAATGCCTGCATATAATAAATTTTCTAGACAATGCTCATTTACATACAGTCATTTACTGTATTAGCTGTCTGCTAATGCAGTTTGGATTGAAGAGTTAATAGCTGTCCAGAAATACGGAAGTTTAAACCTGAATGTTCCAAGCTAAAGCCTGAGAATGGATATGTGAATGACTGCCTGCTGCCCAGGGAGGTGGTGGAGTCATCGTCCCTGGGGGTGTTCAGCAAAAGACTGGATGAGGCACTTAGTGCCATAGCCTAGTTGACTGGACAGGGCTGGATGATAGGTTGGACTGGATGATCTTGGAGGTCTCTTCCAGCCTGATTGATTCTATTCTATTCTATCCTACCGTGTATGCCAGTAGTGAGTAGTACTCACCCGAGGGCAAAGAATTTTGGATGGAGGTTCAACTGCTTTGTGAAAAAAAAGGTGAGTTTTGAGAGCACTTTCTAGTGGAGTTCTGTTATCTGCCTTGTGCAGGTCCTCATCTCAAGCTGCTCACGATGCCGAACGTGCGACTGTTTGGTTCATGATGAAGAAATCATGGCAGGCTGGACAGCAGATGACTCCAATCTCAATACCACTTGTCCTTTCTGTGGAAATTTATTTCTGCCTTTTTTAAGCATAGAAATCAGAGATCTTCGGCGGCCTGGACGGTAAAAACAGTCTTTGAATTTTCCTCCCTTTTGAATGCTAACTACCACAGAACCACAGAATCATGGTTGTGGAGTGGGCTTTGTTTGGGGCTTCATTGGATAATATTAAGCTTTTGTTATCCCTGCAGTTATTTTCTGAAGTCCAGCCCTTCCACAGAAAACATACAGATCCCGTCGCTTATTTCAAATCAAGGTGGGAAGTCCTGCAATGCTTCAGCTACTGTTGGCCTTACTACATCCCTGATGTCTGTTCAAGAGGATATAAATTCAAACAGGTACATTTCTGCTAAGAAATTACTCAAATTCTATGTGGATGTGCATGAATTCCTCACCAACAGAAATCAATTTAATAAGATATTCTTTGAAGAGTAGAAATTGATGTGAGAGAGGATCTCCCTTACTTCAAGTCAGCCAAATTGTGTTTTTCAGTATGATGTTTACAACTTCATCCCTAATATAAAAATCCATGTAGGCATCTGTAATTCTGCAGGTTCCTTGAACTCTTCAGAATGTCTGTGTTTACTTCAGTGCATGGGGGATTAAAACTTTCACTGTAGTATGAAGGAGCATAGTGGCTGACAAGGAAGAATTGGAAGTATCAGACTGATGAATTCCAGTTTATTTCTGTCTGTGTATACCTTTGAGCACTCAAAAAGCTGGATTGAATTATTGATTTTTTTTTTTTTTTTTCCACTCCCTCCCCCTCACCTTTCCTCTTACCTAGTAAATCTAAGCAGCAGGATAATATTTGTGCCAGAAGTATCCAAATCCCCTCGGGAAGAAGACAAAATACCTCTGGGCCAGAATGTACAAGTCACCCTGTAGCAAGGAGTATCAGTACTTTTGGCCCATTGGAAGAAGATGAGAAAGAAAACCAGAAGATCAGCCGTATCATTCCTACTGGTAGCCTGCCTGCTACGTTGCAAGGACCAACAGTGGGTGGTTTTTCTACCTTATATGTAATTTGAAGTGTGTCATGGATTAATGTGAAACAACATTAGTGAGGAGAACAGAATTAACCATCCCAAATTATGAGGAATACTAAGTTATTGTAATATTAGTTAGAGCTTTTAGATGTTACTGAGTCTCTGAGAGAATCAAGAGGTTCAGAAGACTTTGTAAAGATAACATTCCAGTTTTGTAAAGTAACATTCCAACTAGTGGCACTTTCTTCTTTTTTTTTTTTTACCATAGGATTCCTTGGGCCTAGAATGGCGCTTACCTAGTCCTGATCCTATAACCGTTCCGTATCTCAGTCCTCTAGTGGTATGGAAAGAGCTTGAGACCTTACTTGAAAATGAAGGGGATCATGCAATAACAGTGGCAGACTTCGTAGATCATCATCCTATTGTGTTCTGGAATTTGGTGTGGTATTTCAGGCGCCTGGACCTGCCCAGCAACTTACCAGGATTAATACTCTCTTCTGAGCACTGTAATAAAAACTCCAAGGTATGGAATCCGATGGGAAACACATGAGAAATGCTTGTTCTCCCATATAGGAAATCATCAGGGAATTCAGGAGCTCTTAGACATGTTTCTTAACAATATGCTGGGCTCAGTCCTGAATTGATAAAGAATGTGTGAATTGAAGGAAAGTAGGCATCGCTTCAGAACTTAAGCACTGCTGTGCCAGAGTTGGGCATTCAGCTCTTACTAGTCACACTGCAATTTGTCAATGCAACGCTTTGTTATCGCAAGTTACTACTTTGTAACTCTGTTACAAAGAAGGTAAGTTTCCAGTTGATTTTATTCTAGTTCCATGACTAGTGTAAGCAGTAGAAAGAGGAGAAATTTATGATTTTAGGGCTGCAGGGAGATACACAAAATACTCATTTGCTGTGTCACTAGCACAGTGTTTAGATTTAGTTTTCTCTGAGCTTACAGCAGTTTTAATATTAAAGCTTTTTACCTATAGATCTGAAGATATATTTGAAATACAGAAGTCTTCTGTCATGACTTGGTAATAAAATCCCTTTATGTATTCATTCTCCTGTTCAGATTCCACGGAACTGTATGTCAGAGGACAGTAAATATGTTCTTATTCAGATGCTGTGGGATAATATGAAATTGCATCAAGATCCAAGGCAGCCTCTGTATATTTTGTGGAATGCTCAGAGTAAGCTTTGTTTCTTCTATTTGTTGGTTGTTTGGTTGGTTTTTTTAAAGAAGAACTTTAATTTTGAACAATGAGGCATGTGTTTTGCAAAAAAGATGTCTCTATGGCTAGATCACACGGGGTACACAACTGACTTTTGACCACGCTGCTCTTTGTCTTGCAGGTCAAAACCGCACTCTTTTGTTTGAGAGTGAGTGTCTAGTTCGGTTTTGCTATTCTGTGCCACTTCTTTTGGGAGGGAGAGAGGGAGGGTGCTTGTATGTTTAGCAGTGAACTGCTTGAACAAGTTTCATTTTCCAGTAGATCTGTTTCAAATCACTTATCAGTATCCTCAGTGGCTTTTCCTCCATTGGGAAATGAGGGATAAGAGGGCATGTTTCACTGAACTACATAGGCAGTTCATCCACTTCGCTGCTTTTCTTATTTTTAAAGTGTGCTTCCTGTGAATTTTGTTGCCAGTGTTGGATCACCTGCCTGAAAATTGCTCATGACCCACTGCAGCTGTTGAGTTTTTTGGTGCTCTTGTTTTGTGTTTCCTTGTGTTGATAATTTATTTTGACTTGCTATTTGTTGTTCCTTATTCACTACATGTGTCAACATTTTTCAGCTTGTGTAGCCTCCCATCTTTTGTTAGCAACTTTCCCCACGTTACACGATTAATGTATTTATTCTTACAGCATTTTTAAATGTTTTTCAGCCCAGAAGTACCCAATGGTCCATTTATTACAAAAAGATGATGACTCTTTCAACCAGGAGCTCTTGAGAAGTATGGTAAAAAGCATTAAGATGAATGATGTGTATGGACCGATGAGTCAGATATTGGAGAGGTTGAACAAATGGCCACACATTAAAAGACAGAGGTAAGAATATGAATGTGCCTAGCCTGGAGCAAAGTTGGACAATAAAAAGGCTGTTGTAATATGAATTATATTTTCATGGTATGCTTATTAGAGGAAAAAAAATCACTACTTCTGGCAATGTTCTCAAGTTTATCCCTCAATCTAGTAAATATTTTTCTTTCACAAACTTAGTTTCTTCTTTTTTTCTTTCTAAAATAATTTTCACTCTTCACCTTTTTCCTTTACAGCCACCTCCTGGGTGGTTTTGTTTTTTTTTTTTCCTTACTTATAAATGATGGAAAATCACATAGGGAGTGTGTATGTGTATTTCATTATTCAGTATTCTATTTTAAATGGTTTTTAATTAAAAAAAAAATATATTCCTGGCCTACGTGGGTGTATTTTTTTTTTTCTATTTTAAAGTTTCCAGTAGGGAAAAGAAAGGGAGCTAATATGGGAGGCTAAATCCCATATATTTAGCAGGGCTTTTTGCCTTCACAGTGAAATTAGTGAAAATTTATTTCCTCTTGAACTTAAACTTCATAATTTTCATAATAAGATACCTAGCAGCCTTTTCAACAGCTAGAGCCTTGACAAGGTGTTTATTTGCTGCCTGCCTGCTTTGTTAAGATGATGTAGAAATGCAGAAAATCAAGCTCCTTCCCTGCTGTCAAATTTGGTGGAATGTTGTTGAGAGCCTTAAGTGCTTACTTCACTCTGCATGCACTTAAGGCATCCACTGGTGTGCTGGAAGTTGCATCAAGGAGATTTCTGTAGGCAGAAATCTCAGGGCATTCTCCAGAGCTCAGAAATAACAACATTCTAGAGGTGGCTATCTGGAATTAGGTTCAAAATGCCACTTAACAAAAAATCCTCTTTAAATGCTTCCAATCTATTTTAAATGTAGATTCTTTTGTGGTAAATTATTGCAATATATAAAGTGACTTTTCTTTTTAAATTTCAGGAGCCTTTACAGAGAAATACTATTTCTTTCACTTGTTGCCCTTGGGAGAGATAACATTGATATAGGTAAGTTATATAAAATTATTCAAGTAACATAGGTCAGAGAATGGCTTAGGTTGGAAGGGACCTTAGAGATCATCTACTCCAACTTCCCCTCCATGGGCAGAAATGCCTCTCAACTAGACTCAGCTGCTCAGGGCCTCATCCAGCCTGTCCTTGAACATGCCCAGGGAACAGGCATTCACAGCCTCCCTGGGCAACCTATTCCAGAGTCTCACCACCCATGTCCTGAAGAACTTCTTTCTAAAATCCTGTCTAAACCTACTCTCCCTCACCTTCAAACCATTCCCCATTGTTCTCTTGCTAGACACCCATATGAAAAGACTCTCTCCAGCCTTCCTGTAGGTTTCTCTTCAGGTATTGGAAGGCAACAATAAGGTCCCCATGGAGTCTTTTCTAGGCCAAACAACCCTGCCTCCCTCAGTCTATCCTCATAGCAGAGGTTTTCCAGCCCTTGTATCATCCTTGTGGCCCTCTTCTGGACTTACTCCAGCAGCAATGTGTCCTTCTTATGATGGAGACACCAGAACTGAATGCATGCCAATTACTTTTACAGGTTCCAAAAAAATGAAGAAATCTGTAGATTAGATGTGTGCCATTGTGTGCTCAGTGATGAATAAAAAGGGCTTTAGGGTTGTTACCTGCTGCTGAGTGTGCCAGCTGTCACTGCACTTGGGCTGTGGTTTGGATGTGGTGTATAGAAGTTGTTTTTCTCTTTTTGCAGATGCTTTTGACAGAGAGTACAAAATGGCCTATGATCGTCTCACAGCTAATCAAGTGAAGAACACTCACAATTGTGACAGACCACCAAGTACTGGAGTGATGGAATGTAGAAAGATTTTTGGAGAACCATATCTTTAAATATACCTAGATAACAAGGTGATATCTCTGATGTGTACCTGTGTAAAATAACCACTTCAGCCACAAAGAACATCTCAAGTCTTCAGTGTGCAACAATGAATGTACTATGGCAGAAGGCCTTGGAAAAATTAGGCCTACCTACAGCTGTGGAAATGGACCGAGTGAAGAATGGGCCAATTACTGTTTCCATTTCCCTTCTCCTTTCTACAAATCAATGTGTAGAAAGGAAGATTCTAAACAAAATCAGTTCTTTCACTTGGGGCAACACATTACAGTTCCCTCCTTAAAAAAAATGAAGTACCAGGTGGACAGAAACAATGCACTGAAACTAATGTGAGCGAAGTAAATTCTTCAAAATCTATTGTTTACATAGAATATTCATGATGTTATGAAGAGCATACAAAGCTGTATTATACATATTTTAAATTGTTTATAGTAAGTTGATATTTTTTTAAGTTTTTTAAATTACTGGAGTGAATTTTAAATGGACTTGCTGCATAAGCAATACAATGCTTACTTTTTTTGCAGTACACTGCTATTTATAGTAACTTGTCCAGTTACTTTTTGGAGAGTGATTTGTTTTTAAAGCAGAATAGAAAATGTTAACCTTCACCTAGACAGTTCTCTAGACACAGGATTTAGGATTTCTCTCATACACACATGGGAAAACATATTACCACAGCAATCAGAAGGAAGGTCTGGTAAACTTCTGTCAGATTCTAGTAACAAACATGCTGCTGTCTCTGTAAAACATTTGGGTAGAAATCTCCTTCTCTTCCTCTCCTTTTCATTCCCCACTCCCCAGCAAAGTCAAAACATACTGAAGAGTACTCCAGGACCTGTTCTGGAATCAGTCCATCTCAGCTGTTGACATTTATTGCTGTGATCTCATTACGTCTGTAATACAGAGCAAATGGCAGACTGCAGGAAGTTCTTCGTAACTGTGCAGTGTTCAGAGTCTTGGTGGATGTGTTTGAAGCACACTCAGTATGACACATAGGTAATGCTAATCTGAAACTTTTAAGATACAGCAAACTTGCTACAGGGAATGCGTAGGGAATGTAACTTATTGGGGCATAGAGTTAAATTAGCACTTGGAATGTTTGGTCTCTGTTTCACAGGCGAAGCAACTTTTCGTTTTTTCTGCGAAGAAAAAATGTTGTGTCTGTCCTTGTGGTGGAGTCAGGGCTTTTGACTCATGTTTTCCTGTTCTAGAGATCTAAAATAATGTTCTGTGCTCTCAGTCATAAAGCAGCTCCTCACCAGAAGGTAGGCTACAGAGAAGTCTTGTATGGGGGTGGGAAAACAGACTTTGTATAAAACACCCTAAACACGTTAAACCATGCTTTAACAAATAGCTCTAAGTAATCTTAATGGTATTCTAATTTCTTTTAGTTGTTGCTATTATAATGCTTATAAATATTCAGCTGTTGCATTAGACTTTATATTTTGGTCTGACCTACCAACAGGTCTTTAAAAAAAAAAATCTCTTTAGTTCACAAGTGTAATAACACAGCAATATTTAGTTAGGCAGAAAGGAGATAAACCTTAAAGCTCATATTTACTTTATTAAATGAAATAGTGAGCATTTTAGAGGTTGAAATGAGAAGTACTGCTGCTATGAAGCAAGATGTAACCTCCTCCCAGACCTCTGTAGTGAGAAGATGCTGCCCTAAGGAGAAAGGATTTTACATTTGTAGAGCTGCAGGTATATGCTGGAGATAATTGCAAGTCACAGCCTTGCTGGGTCCAGCTTTCATTGGATAATACCTCTTCTCTAATCTGCTGCTAATTATGTAGCTGACCTTTTGCAACATACCCCCCTACCCTGAGGTGGAGCTACCATTGCTATACTTGGCAAAACTCTTCACATTTAATTTATTTTAACAGTTTGTGATGCTTTCCTTCACACTGCCATGCTTCTGAAGTACTCCTCATGCATGAAATCCAGCTGCTTTTGTCACCCCGGTTCATGGTATCAGCACAGGGTGGATACTGACCCCCTTCATTCTTCTGAACTGTGGTGAGAAACACCAGGTGATGTTTTTTCCCTGAACTTACTGTAAGTACCAGTTAGTTGCATGTGTGCTCTGCTCTCTACAGTAGGAACACTGTATTCACTGAGTCAAAGTTGCAAACAGTAGTTGCTGTGTATATGAACTCATACCTGTCGGTGCTGTGCAGAAGGTGGTGTTCTCACCTCTTTGCAGTTCTGTTTACCACTTGGGACAGCCACTGTTTTACAAGACCTTCAAGCCATGAAGGAGGGCAAGTGCTTTTTCCAGAGCTGCTGTGGTGTGTTAGAGGTCCTGAGCTATGAAGTGAGCTTCACAATTCCGGTTTCAGTCTGGCAGAAGCCACTGAGCCTGGTCTCTAACCACCTCTCACTAGGACATAACACTGCAAGGGTGTGTGCCAGCACAGGAGTAGATGCAATGCTTGTAAATCACGGCCCGCTTTCTCCACTCTAGTGCCAGCCTTGTTGTAAGTACTCCTAACAGTCTCCAGACTTAGAATGCCAGCAAGTTTGCCACTTCATTCAGATCTCAACAATCCTGCCAGTATTGCCAGCAGAGTATATACTGCACCAAGAAAAGGATTGTATAGCTATCCTTCAGACAAACAATCCCACTGTGCCCTTGCGTCCTCAGTGGCACCCCTGAAGCATTGTCAATGCTTATGTGGGTGTGCTTTTAGATTCCTGGATCATGCAGTAGTACATCAAGTGAAATCATTATACTTAATGACTTGTCTTCTAAAGTCTGTGACAAGTCAGTCCACTCCAGAAATACTATAATAGAATACAGTTGGAGTAGTGATAGACCTTAAATGGGAAATTTTCCTCATTCAAGTCATAAGGTTCAAAGTGTAGCACCTGAGGTGGATTATTTTTAAGCATCCTACAGTTAGTGTTGAAAGAGTTTTCAGATCTCACTGTCCTTTATTAGCAAAGCAATTTGAGTATATTTTCCAGAACCACAAAGATGGATAAAGAAAATATTTGAGACTTATTTTCAATTTAAAATTTTGTATGAACCGAATTTTCTCCTTTTGTGTACTAAATAATGCTCATGTCAAAAACCTTAAACTAAAAGGTTTTACATTTGCAGTGCAATATATATTTTGCTTTACTTATGGTTCCACTGGAATAATTATTGGAGATGAAATACTGAAATGTGAATAGAAATTGTGCTGTTTCTCTGACACTGCTGGTTCCTACCTTGAGAAGATTTACTCATGCTACAGTCACAGCCTGATGAGTTTGACGTCCATTGGTGAATTAAATGATTTGTACCCCAAGAGAGAGAAAATTCTCGCATGTGAAATCTCAGTATAACAAAGGGGAGATGCAAATAGTAATATCAGAGAGGGGCATTTCTGGCTATTAGCTCACTGGGTTTTAAAAATGGTACTTTGTTAGACTGCAAGCAGCACTTTTTAAATGAATGGTTGTAGATTTGTAAATATGTAATGTTTAAATTTTATTTACCAAAAAAAAAAAAACCCAAAAAACAAAACAGGATGTTGGATGTTTGCTTTGGTTTGTAGTTCCTTTTAAAATATGCAAAGTCAGTGTTCACAATGTTAAGTTGTTTTTTTTTTTTTCTTCTGTCTCATCCAAAAAAAAGTTTTACAGTGAGTCAATAAAAAAATTAAAATCTTTCTGCTTATTTTCGTTAACATTTTATTAGATGAGAATGACTGACATGTTTGCAACTCCTGACTATATTGATTGCTTACATGAGGCTTTGTTAACAATAAACCTTCTAGGTTTGGTGATAGGTGATGTCAGTAGCATTTCTTTCATGGTGGTTGTGTACTAGACAGTAGTAGAAGGCAGGTTGTGAAGTACCCAGAATTAGGGCTCTAAATTTCAGGTTAGTGTCAGAATGAAAACCCACCTCAAGCAGTTCAACTTCTTGTACTGTTTCTGTTTCCTGGGCTTTGTGTATTAGTGGTAATGTGGAGTTCTAAACCTAGATCTGTGTAGCCTTGTTACAGTTAAGATGTAAATCCATTCAGCATCACACTTGTTTATGTTTTAAGAATTGTAGGGCAAGATCAGCTACAGATTTAAAAGGAGCCATATGGATTGCTGTCAGCATTGCTCTGCAGCTCTCATATCCTATGTTCTCCATGCAGAAATAACGTATTGTTTTGCTTTTGCCTTTAAAACCTTGGTTTTAAGGGAAAATCTTGCACTCTGAAGAGGGCCAGCAAAATGCATTTCCACTGAAGTTCATGTTTCTTGGCTGTATGTGTACAGTACCAGCTGCGGCCTTCACTGAAAAGATGAGAACTACCTCTGTTTGAGGAAGTCATGGCAAACAGTTGCAGCATGAACCCGGAGGCCTGCTGTGCTCATTGCTGGGATGCAAGGGGAGGGAGGTCAAGGTGCAAGAGGAGCGTGTCCACAGAATCACTAAGGTTGGAAAAGACCTTTAAGATGGAGTCCAACCATAACCCAACTACCATGATCACTAAACTACCTCTCATTCCCTGCCAGTCCCTTCTGAAGAGCGTATAGACATTCATTGCAATACTCCAGTTGTGACAGCTAGGCCAGCACGTTTCTGTGATGGCAGCTGTGTCACAGCTGTCCTGCACAGTGGCTTCTAGTTGCTCCTGTTTATTGCCCCCGCTGCATTCCTTGGTATAATTGCACTTGAGCTGATCTATTGATTTCACCCCTGACATGGGCATGCCACCCCTAGGCTCATCTCGAGTGAGCCTGAGTTTGTCCCCTTCCCCCTTGGAACCTTGTTTTAAGCCCTGTCACTGAGCATTGCCAACTCAAATATGAGAATCGTTCTTCACCTTTGAGACAACTGAACTCTCTCTATCCCCAGCAGGCCTGGTGCCACAGAAATGTTCCCATGATCACATAAATCAAAATCCTACTTGTGGCTCCAGCCCTCAGATGATTTTAAACAGAGTAGTCCTGTAAAGGCAAACCATAAGGGTCTGATCCTGTTCCTTTGGAAGTAAAGTTCACTGATTTTGAGCAGCTTACTGAGTAATTTAGAGTGTGTTCATCAAAATATTTCTGTAAATACTCTCTGTTTAAAATCAGCTTCATTAGCTTGAGGGGATCAAGTGTACCGAGAAAGAACTTCATGTGTCTATATCCTATCAGCCTTTCCATCAATGCCTGAACATATTTGTTATCTGGTATTGGTCACTTCATTGTCTGATCTTTTCTGATCCTAAAGAGTAATATTAGAGGCTGCCATACCACTTGAGATTTGTGGGGCTTTAGTATATTTTATTCTTAGTGAGTTTGTTACAATTCTGGTTACTTTTTTTCAGCAGAATAATTGCTACCCTGAACCTCTTGTGATGTTGGTACATGCTTATGTACATCCTGAAGTGTCCAAATGTCATACAGATACTGGGCAGGATATTATCTTGTCTTCTAACATCACACTGATGATCAAAAACACGAAGTAGAGGGCAAACATAGTAAGCCCCAGCAGCTTGTTCATTTTCCATCTGCATACAGCAATTGAGATAATCACAAAGAGGAGCATGAGGAAAAGGAGAACAATTGCACAAAACAAACCATTGCTACTGACTGCAACTGAACTGAGTCCATTGAAGACTGAATAAAGGAACCAAGGAACTGGCAAACTGCAAGGAGAGGAAAAGTAATTGAAATAAATGTTTTAAGGCAGTTAATTTTCTGCATCATAACTAACCCATTTTTCTAAACTCTTACAGAAAGAAAATGCATGATTGCATTTAGAGTTAACTCAGCATAAATCTAAGATTGATGTTGCTCACATAAAAAATTGCATTTGGATGATATTTGGACTATCATGATGCAATCCAAGAATCTAAAAGAGCTTTTAGAATAACACCTATGAATTAAGGGTCTCGACATGCTGTCATAGAGGTGAGTCCTCACGCTTTATTGATGAGAGATACAGCACAGATACTGAGCCTTGATGGCAGAGGATCTGACCCCCTCTGGGGGACTAGACACAAGGATCTTGTCTGTGAGATACTTTTACTTAGCCACAGATGTGTTTCATTTTAATCTTAAAAAAGCAGTAATTTTCTATTGACTTGGAATTAAGTGAATATGGAGAAGACTAGGTTATACAAATATGTCTTTCATAGCTAGATTGGATTTTTACAGCAGAAAATATAAGTAACTAGTTGTCCAGCTGCCTTTCATTCAATTACAGCTAAAATGCAATTAATTAAAAGCCTGTTTGGAATAAAACCAGCTTGCTTCGTATTTCAGCAGAAATTAATCTCTTAACATAGAACTAATACTTACCCAACCGTGATGTCAAAGATATTACTGCCTACAGAACTGGAGACAGCCATGTCACCCAGGCCTTTCCGTGCAACAATGACACTCGTGATGAGGTCAGGGATGGATGTTCCTGCTGCCAGTATGGTTAACCCCATAATCTCCTCTGATATCCCAATTGTTTCACCAACCTAATAAACACAAAGTTGGGGAGGGCTGTTACTTTTGGAACATGGAATTTAATTGCTCTCTGCAGCTTTAGGTTTTCTGCTGTATTTAAGATTATAGAGTTATTTGAGTTGGAAGGGACCTTTAAAGGTCATCTAGTCCAACATTCTGATTTCCCTTAAACATGGTAGCAGTTGTCATCTACACAGGATAAAAAGTTAAATTACTTAGTGTATGTTGACCTCTGATTTGCTCTAGAGCATAAGAGTATCTGATCAGCAAGGTCGTGCCAGTTATAGTGCAACCCTTCTGTCTTATATCTACCTCTTCTGGATATCTTCCACCTTTCCCTCTCCAAATTTACCATCTCCTCTGAAAGCTTTGGGAAATGACTGCTTTCAGATTTATGGCTTGATCAGCTGTACTGTGAATGTACAATACATCACTAAACACAAATTGTGGGTCTGGTTTTGCAAGATGCAAGTGCTATTTCCCAGAATACCAGGTGAACATTAAGGCAATGGGAATTGAGATCATTTAGTAGCTTCCAAAATCAGAACCTGTGTTTTCTGAGAATTTTAATTAGGGAAGGGATAATTATGTTCTGCATAGAAGCATTCATCAATGAAAAGGCAGAATTAAGATAAATCTTGATGGCACTTTGCCTTTCACTGGTGCACAAATTCCCTTGGAAGCTCTCAAAAAAAGAATGAGTCTTTGTCAAATCAAAAAGAATGAAATTGAAAATTCCCTTTTGGGTCCTAACAAAACAAAATTTCTACTGTTTTGATGGATGACTGCAGCTCTAATTCATCAGATAAAAATGCCACAGTGACACTGTTTTCTCTCTCTCTCTCCATCTACTTGTTCTGAAATGGTCTTGTCTGCAGAGATAACAAACCCCTCACCTGGTGAGCCCACCACACCATGAGGTAAGAGAACACAGCAATCCAGATGATGGAGCCAAAAAATGTGATGACAAAGAATTTTTTGTAGTCCTGTTAAGATCAAGTTTGGAAACAAAAACATGGAGAAGTTTCAGGAAAGGTAACAATCCCCCAAGGAAAATTATTCACTTGAAACACTTCACTGCAATCAATTGCTTTTACATGCACTCTGCTCTCTTTAATTGTACTTATATTTTGTCAGCTTGATTAGATGACCAGTAGTTGGTTTATTAAATTAAGTCTCTGGAACTGAGTTAAGCTGCAGCTGGGGCTCCCGTCCCACTCCCTGCAGCAGTTTAAGTGCGCGAGGACTCTAGATGTGGAAAAATAGAACTGGGGACTCTTGCCGAGAGGAAATCTATATTTTAGTTAATGAATGCAGTAGCAGAAGGAAGATGGATTCTTACTGGGTTTCTAACATCAGGCAGAGTGCTCCAGAGAGGGAAGACAATGGGAAAGAGGAAAAGGTAAATTGCTTGTTTTTTCCTGGTTTCTGGCCATTCAAGAGATAAGGGCTCATCGTTTCCATCTTCTTCTGTGCTGTCACTGTCTTCCTCGCTCTCAGAGCTGCTGTCTTCTGAGCTATCGCTGTCTGAAAAGGGCTGCAGGTCAGAGAAAAGACAAAAGACCAATTTGTTTTCTCACTAACAAGGAACTCCACAGCATTTATTTGCTGTGGCCTTGCCCTGGCAGAGGTCACATTTATGACACCGCTGAGGGGCAGCCACAGCCCATATCTTGCTGTTGCAGGACAAAGCCCAGGTCATTGTCCCAGTGCATGTGTTATGTTAACTAATTTCTATTGGTTAATTTAGAACTAAGTTTTAGATGAGGTTTTAGCACAAATGAAGCATTTATTGTCTCTTTGAAAAACCTCACATCAGAACAGCCAAATTACATCACCTGAAAGGAAGGATTTGGGAAACAAACAGAAACATGTACTGATAATCACAGGACAGGCAGCTGCTCATATTTTCCCTTAGGTTGGAGTAGCCCTCTGGCCTCAGAAGAGTCATCTGAGGAGGAAACACTACAGAGTATCATCTGCCATAGTTTGCACCATAGTTTGTTTATAGTTGTTAGTTATGGGGTGGTGAGTTGGGTCCTATCCCAAAAGCTCCAGAAAGGGAAGAAGGAACTTATTCATGAAGTTTGATCTGGACTGAGTGTTAACTGCCATGATGCTTATTTCAGTACCTGGTCATCCTGTGGTGCATCTGCCTTCTGTCTGCTGGGTTCAGAGCCACTGACAGGAGTTACTTGAACGGTGCTTGGTGCCGCCTTTTCCTCTTCTGCTGAAAGTGAGAAGGAGGAATATGGGTTTCAGTCACACTAGCATCGGGTGATTGCCTTCCACTTGATCAGGGAGGTTTGTGTTTCCTACAGAAATGTGTGGCATCTCATGCTAAACCTAGCCTGATTGCTTGGGTTTTGTGTTTGTCCTCTGTGGATTGTGATTACTAAAACCAGGCAGAATCTGGCCCACCTAATGTAGAATGGTACCTCTAATGCTCCTCTGACTCTCCATCTGAAACTGCCGTGAGAGGCACATGGTAACAACAGGGAGATGCTTATTACCTAATCTAAAACTATTGAGTGTTTCTTGCTTTCAGTCTGGATTCTGAACATGTTATTAAAGCTGTCCTTAAAAGACAGAGACGATGTAAAGCTTTGTTTCCCCTTTGTTTTGAGTAGAGCATGGCATTCTCCAGGGAACTGATATTCCTCCAGGCTTCTGAGAAATGCCTGTTAGGTGCTGCCAGACTGTAATCATCTGGTGGGTATTCAAATGCAAATAGGAAAATGCTGACACACACAAGGAAATAACTGCAGTGTCCTCTGTGCTGTTCCTGTGTTAGCCTGGGTAGCTAAAAAGAATACAGAAATCTCTGTGCAGAGCAGGGTAGAAGTAAGGCTAAGACAGAGCAGAGGTGAGAGGGAGTGCCTGGCTCTCTGCTCACCCACAGCAGGGGTGACTTTTAGACTGCTACTGTTTAGGGTGACGGATCCCCTTCACATGGTCAAGCCTGTCAAGTCAGTAGGATCTTGTTATCCCATAAATTGCACTGGGAAGAAGTGTCATGGATATCTTACTCTCAAGTGGGTGAGTTGATGCAGTGCTTTACCTCTCAGTTGCACTAGGGAGCAAGGCTAGAGGGCAGATTTTCAGAAATGCATGTTTTGAGTGAGTGCCATTTGGGATTTCTGAAACCAGGCTTCAGAGTTCACTGAAACACTTTCAGCCCAAAGTGGAAAACAGTGTGACAGTGCCCATGGAGTGTGTACAATTGGGTTTGTGCACCAACAAAGCCTGTGGAACCTCTCATGGGGTGAAAATTCCTAATTCAGTGAAAAACACTGAAAATGTACTTGTTTCTTAGTATTTTTCAAGTTCGGTTTCATCCACACAGGTGAGGCAGTGTTGGAAGGCCCTTGGGTGCCTGCCATATTGCAGCAGAGTGCTTGTGGAATTGGGGCCTTCCTTGCAAAATGTTTGCTTGTTTTGCTGTGTCCCCAGCCTCACCCATGGCACAGACCTGTGTTGCAGCTCAGGCCAGCAGCTACCTCTGAATCAGCTCAACAGCCTGTGTGTTTATCAGGAGAGATGTGGGGAAAAGCAGAAACTTCTAAAAGAGNGTGGATGCTTCCTCCCTGGAGGTGTTTAAGGTCAGGCTGGATGAGGCCTTGGGCGAGCTGCTCTAGTGGGAGGTGTCCCTGCCTGTGGCAGGGGGTTGGAGCTGGATGATCCTTGAGGTCCCTTCCAACCTAAACCATTCTATGATTCTATGATTCTATGAAACACTTTCAGCCCAAAGTGGAAAACAGTGTGACAGTGCCCATGGAGTGTGCACAATTGGGTTTGTGCACCAACAAAGCCTGTGGAACCTCTCATGGGGTGAAAATTCCTAATTCAGTGAAAAACACTGAAAATGTACTTGTTTCTTAGTATTTTTCAAGTTCGGTTTCATCCACACAGGTGAGGCAGTGTTGGAAGGCCCTTGGGTGCCTGCCATATTGCAGCAGAGTGCTTGTGGAATTGGGGCCTTCCTTGCAAAATGTTTGCTTGTTTTGCTGTGTCCCCAGCCTCACCCATGGCACAGACCTGTGTTGCAGCTCAGGCCAGCAGCTACCTCTGAATCAGCTCAACAGCCTGTGTGTTTATCAGGAGAGATGTGGGGAAAAGCAGAAACTTCTAAAAGAGAGGATGCACAGATCCCTAGAATTGATGTAGACAAAGTCACTGTGTCTTTTTTCTCTGGAGGAATCTTTCCAGCCCTCTGCAAGCATGCCAAATTTCCAAGCTAAAATGAAGACACTTTGTTTTAACATATACCTCATTTGCAGGGTCTACCAAAGAGTAGCAGCACCCAGCTGCTGTCTGTAATGGCCTAATTTCTCCTCTCACACCCTTCTGGTGGCAATTTGCACTACATCCTTGTAGCACTTTCTGTTTGGATGCTGCCTGACTAACCGCTCCCGGGCTCCTGTGGGGATGGCTTTTATTGTCCACTGTTAGCAGACATCGATTGATTTCTGCTGTATTATTATAGCAGCCATCTGTGACCAGTAATAACAGAAAATTTGTGTCAGACCATAGTGTTTCTTTGCCAGCCCTTGGGTATTGAGTGCTGGGAAGGTGAGGGATTGCACTGCAAAATGAGGCAAACAGCACTGACTCTTGCACTCACCTTCTGGTTTTGACCCTCGTCCAGCCGGCATCTCTGCTTTGGCCTTGGCCATGTTGCTCAGCATGTCAACCCTGTCTTTAAATTTTGCTGTGGAGGAGAAGGGATGCATTCAGCAGCAGCTGTCAGCTATGCAAAGCCCCCCATTCCCTGCCTCCCCACAACACACCTACATTCCTTCACCCCCTTCTTCCTGCATGGCTTGCAGTCAGCACTGACCTGTGAATCATCTCTCTGGCTATGGCCCTAGGTTTTGCCAGCTCCTAGCTGATTTGTAGCTCTTATATTTAAATGCTTAGTCTTGTGGCAATTATGGCAGCAATTTGACATGTAACCAATCCTTTCATATTTAAAAGAGAATCTAGGTGAAAAAGAAATATAGGAGATATCTGTACTTTGTAGTCAGCAAATATAGAAAGGACAGAGGAGTTTTAATGCGGTATCAACTTGTTCCCAAAGGACTGCTGATTTTGTGTAAGCTTAAACAATGACACCTGCCTTCTGCCATGTAGCTGCAGAAGAGGCTTTTCTGTGTTGCTTGCAGCCTTGTGACCTGATTGTAAGGCACAATGAAACCCTTCTATGATCCAGTGATCCTGATAATGATTGATTTCTCTAAGTATGCATGGATGTTTCCTCTGTTGGAGTTGATCTAAATTCCTGGTATCCAGATTCAACATGGCCCACAGCTAAGAGATCATCTCCACCAGTGCGGTGTCCAGTATTGCATTTCTGGGACTGCTGAGGACTTCTTCCAGTGTAAACCATGCTCAGCTGAGCTGCTTTATTACTGGTTTACAGTGAAGTATGAAACTCTGTGTCTCTCCACAGTTTTAAGTGTTGTGCTCAAATATCTTAACTCCTACTGTCACGGAAAGTGAGCAAGTTGCTGGCTCAAAGAAAAGCCTCATTTTGCTCTGATCTCTATCATCTGTCAAGCTGCCTACCCAACAGCGAAGCTGAGGGACACAGGGTTTGCACGTGGACAGTAGCCATGAGAAATTGGCCATGCTGTGCTTGTGCAGGGCTGTAAATTAATTTCCTCTGAAAGTTTTATCACACTGATTTAATCTACTGTACCGTTGACTGTGCAGCCAGAACATGCTGTTGTCATTTGCCTCAAGGGCAGGGCCTTGCCACTTTCTTCATCACCACGAGACTGAGTTAATAGAAATAGCAGGCCCAAGGCCCTGAGCCATGTAGGCAAATCTGTTCTGAAGTGAACCTTGTGAAAATCAGTAGACTGATGTACGTTCAGCAACTGAGAATGTCTCAGACACCAAGGGAACCAGTTCTGGTGAGATTCCTATCCCTGACAGAAACATTTTTCACTGGAATGACTGGTCAGAGATGAAATTAAGAGCTCTTCTCCCTTGAGAGGCTGGCTGGGACTGAAAAGCCTGACTCTTCATACACCTTGTCAATACTGAAACCCACCAAAGGGCATGTGAAGTATTTTGCTTTGTTCCCCCTTTGCTGATACTAAGCACCAGCATAGCCATCAGTGCAGGGCAATGAAGAGATGACCTTTTGCTCCTAGTTTCCTCTAACCACTGGGCAATGCATCTTTCTGTTCAGCTCTTCCCAGAAGCTGTTGCAAAAGCTGCTGTCAGCAGGGTCAGGGCAGTCAGGCTCAGCCTGAAGAGATTATATAAATTCAAGCTCCTGGCTCTCTGCCCTCATGTAGGCTGCAGGCCATGAGCACCGACCCGAGCACAGCTTGTGAGCATCTCTCTGGCAGGATAAACAGATTTAGGTCCAGGCCACTCTCCAGTTCTCATGAGATCAGCCTCATTTAAAAAGGTGTTAATTCTCCTGACACACATTTCATGCAAGATGGACTGAGATTGGAGGAGGAGCTGGCTGTAAGCTGGCCAGATCTGCAGGTCAGCAGGGGGAGGAAGGATATCATAGAATCAACCAAGTTGGAAGAGACCTCCAAGCTCATCCAGTCAACCAGACCGTGGCACTAAGTGCCTCATCCA
Source organism: Tricholaema leucomelas (assembly GCA_013400475.1). Classification (NCBI taxonomy): domain Eukaryota; kingdom Metazoa; phylum Chordata; class Aves; order Piciformes; family Lybiidae; genus Tricholaema lacrymosa; species Tricholaema leucomelas. The sequence continues at coordinate 564,195 of WAAF01012438.1, read as the reverse complement.
GTCTTTCCTTGTACACCTCCAGGGATGGTGACTCCACCACCTCCCTGGGCAGTCCATTCCAATGCCAATCACTCTCTCTGGCAACAACTTCCTCCTAACATCCAGCCTGTGCTGTCTAAAGAGAAAGTTAAACCCTTATGATTCCTTTTGTCCCTCAGTGTCACGATTCTCTTGAAACAAGTGATTGGATGCTAATGGAGCAAGGAGAAACTGTAGCTGCCTTCAGTCTTCTAGGCTGCATGAACGCTGCCTGCTGCTCTATTCTGGTCTAATTTCCAAAATCAATAGCTGGTTAGCTGGTCCATACTGAGGGTTGACAGCTCTGATAACCACGCTACTGGAGCCTTTTCTCTTTGTTCAAAAGTAAAAGCAGGCTTCTGTTGTTGTCTTTGTATGATCAGTGTTTAAAGAATAACCTGATGATAAGACTGGAGATTAAGAAATGAGAGGGTTCCCTAGGCTGTTCAAAATTCTTGCTCCTTTTAATCCGCCAACAGTTCCCCCTGCTGTCTAACTGCAAGATCTGGGAAAGAGCTCATGTTCTGCTACTACACTCTTTCAGATAAAGTGAGGAAAAGACCAAAGCTGCTTGAAATGTCTCATTATGGGAAAAAAAGGCCCTTTGAAAAGAAAAATTTCTATCAGAAATATAATTCTAGATGCCCTGTAAATGTTAGATCTTCTAAAGTAAAACACCTGGTCTCCTGCAGACAGATTTAAGCAATGATCCCTTCCTAATGCAAAAAGAAAAAACAGTATTCTGAACCTAATCCACTGTTCAGATGAGAAATTTTGTTTTCACACAAGAGGTGTTGCATTAGGAACAGTGACACAAAGTTTGTATTTCAGACTTCTGTATTTCTAATATCTCTGCCTCTGGAATTTGCTTTTGAAGGGCCAATGCTAGGGGTTTTTTTCCGTATTTTGGACCACTGCTGTCCTAAAACAGGACAAAATGCAATGCAACTGCAGCAGAAAGGAAACCCCATGGAGATCTTAATTCCAGTAGGTTAAGTTAGGAACTGCTGAGCAATACTTGGCAACCCTTTCCTTTTGTAGAGTGTTCTTACTGCAGCCTCTAAGTGCTGATGCTACAGACATTGGCAAGAAGGAACAAGGACCCTTGAGGAAAAATAAATTGCTTTGAGATCATCTTCTATGTTGCAGCCTAATTACAGAAGTATGTCCTGTACAGGCAGTACTGCACACGCTGCAGAAAGGACTTTTGGGGTGATCGGTGGTAAATAGGCATTCAGCTGTCCTGAGGGTAACAAAGGGCTTTGGCGCTATTAGCACAAAGGCTGACCTTGTGGTCCTGATATGCCTTTTGGGTTGAAATCCTTTTTCAGACTCACCTTTTTGGCCAAGATCCACAAGACATTTGCCTTTCTCAGCCTGTCTTAGTCCATTCAGATTTTTTTTCTTTTTATCCAGAAGTAAGGGTAAGAAGAGTCTCCTACAAGGTCCACAGGACTTGGGACTCTGGGTCCTGGCTCCTGAGTGCTGTGCCATTGTAATACTAGTAACTTGCTTTATCAGCATCTTTTCTAAGGAGCTGTTTCCGTCCTAGCAGTGTTGAGTGCAACAGGCACGTACCTGGGGCAGAGGTTTTGCCCTCACCTCAGTGCCATTCTTGCAGTAAAGAGTGTAGGGAATAAAACCGTTTTGGAGAGGACTGTAGCAGATCCTCGCACCCTCTCTGTGGGACTACAGCTGCCTAAGTACGTATGGTCACACTCCCATCTAGTGGCTGCCACGTACAGAAACCTGAACTCAGCCTGCCTGGCTGAAATCAGAGGGAACATTGTCTTTCAGAGAAGATCCAAGGTGCCCCTCCAGTCCACTTTATTCAATATTCACAAGTCGTGGTTAATAACAGCATAACAGCCTCTTTAGCAACTGATTATAACTGCATCAAAACCCTCCAGCAGCATACTCGGGGCTGAGCTGGCTGGGGCAGCACTGCAGTACTCTCCTTGGCCCGAGCTGACAACCTCAGGCCCTCACTTCTGAGGTCTCAGGGTTTCACTGGAGCACCAGCCTAGACCAGAAAGCCAAATGTGTGCTAGTCTGGTGTGGCAGATGCTGCACAAAGACTTTAAGAGGCGCAGGAAGGGTGAGAAGGTGCTGGCAAGGCCTCTGAGGGGCAGCAGTCCCTCAGGTCTGGCACTTTCTGATGCTAAAGGCAATGGCAGGTCTCCTTGTAATTTTGTTTTTTTTGTTTGTCCTTGTGCTGTTGATGCCACCTTTTGAGGGCACAGGAGGCAAGGGCTGTAGAGCAAACCCTCATGAGTTTGGCTCTTAAGCTACCATTGGAAGATGATGGGTGCCTTCACTAAAATCTGTCAAAGGGGACACTTATCTGTCTTGCTGTCCTTATCAAGACCCTTTTGTTTCTTCAAGCAGTTTGTGCAGCTGGGATTTTCATCTGAAGGGTCCTTTTTGTAACCTCTGTGATAGACATAAGAGGCACTGATCTGCTTAGCTTCAATCTCTCTTTGAATGGACAACAGATAATCTCTTTAGAACAAGTAGGGCACTGGAGGGGTGGGGCATGTGCTGGGCTCAGAAAGATAACCTACACTTATGGTTTTTAAATATGCTTGGCCATTTCTTGGAAATTACCCTTCATGGTGTGTTTGAAGTAAGGTTGATAGGAAGCAGCACATTCAAAGTTTCTGTACAGAGATCCTGGGTCTATCCGGAGATGTGGTATCTCTCCACTCTGGGCAGTTTAAAAGAAACTGTCTTAGTCTTGAGCCACAGGGAACTGCTCCACTGCTTGCAAAGTGCTGTAGTTAGAGTTTATCCCAGAAGTGGTACTACCACAGTGTTGCAGGTGGACTTTTCCAGGTGCTCAGTGCTGGTCTAAATCAAGCACAGATTGGCTTAATCATTATAACTGGAACATGCTGAGTGTTGGAGATCTCAGATGGGATTTTAACCACTGCCAAAATTATTATTCTTCAAGGGTTTTAACTTCTTTTTCCTCTTCCTTAGGTTTGTGAAGGCCTGTGTGCACAGCCAGGGAGGTGCACAGGTAAGAAGCTCTCCCTGTGTTCACTTGTCATTGTAAATAAGGCTGTTTGATAGGTTGAGCAGCTTTCTTGAAAATGTCAGCATAGAGTGCTGCAGTTTCAAGTTTGGAGTGAGATCTGAGCTAAGAGGCAGGAGGATTTGACATGCTATGAGATGAAAGAAGCTTGTAACTCACATTTGTTGACCCTGTTGTCAGAGAAATAGCACAAAATAAGAGATTGCAGTGACCACCACTGCTTGCAAGGACCTTCTCAACAGCAACCACTCCACATGACCCCACTTCAAGCAGCAGCTGCCACCAGTAACCAGTTTGGCACAAACAAAGTAGATATAGCAAGGCTGCAATGTAAGATGTGGTCCTTGCTAACTATGCCACAGAAGGGGTATAGATCCCACTGTTGCAGTGCTCCCCACAACTTATTATCTGTGTTTCGAGGGTGAGCTGCTGATTTCCCAACACCCTGACATGCAGAGGCTGTGCTCTCAGTTAAACTGCTTTGCTTTCAGGGTTGCAAACATAAGTCTCTCAGGTGTGGAGCATTCACTCACCTTCTGTCAGGGGGTCGAGAGTGTGGATCATGAGCTGGAAGATGGTGCTGCGCATTTGAGAGTTGTGCAGGGAGGCTGAGTTGCTGACTCTCTGTAGGGCTGATGAATGCTATGGAAAGGTACAATGCAGCAGTCAATAGCGGTTTCCTTCTCAAAACATCTCCACCGTTGGTTCACCTCTGCCCTGGGGATGCACTTCTGTGGAAGCTGATATCCCCAACCCAAGAAGCAGCCTCAGCATGGATTTTAAACAGCCTCTGCATTCAGGTTCACAGGATGGCTGTCAGGACTGACTGTTCACAGCCAGAGACATGCTCTGGAGATGGCAAGCCAACCTGTCCTCACATTAAAGCAATGGGCTCCCACGGGCTCAGCATCAGTACACTGCTGTTATAAAAGATAATGATCAGAGCATGGAGTGCTTGTAGTCATAAAGTTGTTACTAATTGTGCAGATTAATATGCTGCTACAAGGTAATGCTGCAGTCATATCAGGTGTCCTGATTTAAACTGGAAAGCCCTGGTGCTCTGTTTTATAGTCAGCACCAGAGTCCTAATGAGCTTCTGACTGAACATTTATTAGCACAGGTAGGTTAAGTGCACAGAGGAACAAGCAGTACCCATATGAGAAAGACAGCACCCTGTATTTGTGTACATGGCCACTGCATCAAGCAGGCTCTCTAAGCAAAGGCTGGCAAGCCATGGGAAAGAGAAAGGGTCAGCAGTTTAACCAGCAGCAGCTCTTCAGTGTCTTCTGTGAGGCAGGACAGACTCTACCAACCTCTGTTGGGAAGCCCAGGATGAAAACTGGCCATGAAACCAGGTAAGATAAGTCATGCTCTGAATTTCTCTGTGCCCATTTTAAGTGCAAAGTGAAGAGCACTCCGATAGCCAAATCCAGTTGGGAAGCCTGAGCTGTCTCTTAATGTTTGTAAAAATCCCTTTGAGGACACAACTCAGCCACATGTCTTCTTCAGTAAGCTGTGGATATTGTACTAAGCATAGCTCATTCTTAGCACAGAGTAGGCTTCGGTCCAGATTTCTTGACACAGAAGTTGAGACCTTTATTCACAACCTGACGTGAGAAGAGGTTTGAAATACAATGACTTTGGATCCCTGTAAAGTTGCTCAGACCTACCTCCAGCTTCTTCTCATCTGCTGGCTCCTTCATTCCATCATCTGCAACTGCCCCGCCGCTTTTCTGCACACAAGCAAGAACAAAGACAACTGAGCACCACTACCACTTCACCTGCTTTTCCAGGGTCTGATGATAGCTCTTCAGGCTGCTGTCTGTGAAGGAGCAGGACAGATAAAACAAAGAGCTGTGCACAGATGCTACTGAAGGACCCAAAGCCATGTGCCCTCCTTAAAACCACATGACCTTCAAGAGAGGCAAGATTCTACCTGCAGCTCCTCAGGTACCTAAAGGCTACCTCAAATAGACTCTACCATCTGACTCCTGTAGATAAAGGAGCCCCAGATTTCACCCCCAAACATCTGCATCTTTAGTCATCTCCTAATAGAGGCAGAGTGAAGGTGCAAAGGGCCATTTTTTATCTGATCAGCATTAGTTTCCATATAGGCAATTTATTTTTCCCAAGGGTTAGCTGCAGCAGCTCTCTGTCAGGGTACGACATGCTAGAGAAGGATCTGTATACTTAGAGAGTATTTTTTCCTTCAGTCTGAGGGACTGGATTCAACTTGTGTTAACTGGCAATGTCCAGAGTGCTGCATGTGTATAGCTGCAGTATCCTGCACGTGTATCCCACTGGAATGTAACACAGGAGCTTTCAGGACTCCCAGCTGTGAGCACCAGCTGAAAAACACACCAGGAGGAGGAAAGAAGAGCACTAGGCCATATCAACTGTCCTCATCCCTCTTCCTTTCTTTTAATTGTTTGGAGTGCTGAGAAAGAGGCAAAACATGCCTGAGTGCCAGTGACACATCTACTAGTAAAGCATGCCAAAGTTGGAGGACACTTTGAAATCTAGTGGTCTCTGCTTTATGGTTGGCAGTAGCACAAGTCAAGAGGACAAAGGGGTAGTAGTACAGTTGGGGAGGGACACTCAAGAAGACAAAGCTCAAAGTTTACTGGATGCAATGTCCTGGCCAGATCTGCCAGTCTGAAAGTGTGATTGGCACTGGGAACACCTTCAGATGCTGTCTTTGTATAAGCACTCAACTCTTCCCTCAGAAGACAGCGAGTGACGGGCCCCAGTCTCAGATCTGGAGTGTCTGATAACAGCCACAAATGTCCCTGTCTGCACACTAGCAGTGTGCAGAATCTTCTCTGGGCACATCCAGTGCACGGAAATGAGATTTCCTTCTTGTTGCCAAATGCTGATGGGGAGAGGTGGCAATGGGTGGTTGCTAAAAAGGCTGCCAGATCCTTTTGGAGGCTGTAGATTTATAACGTGGTACCACCAATGTCCCAGTAACACAGCTAGCTGCAAAAGGTGTTGGAGGAAGTTCTTTTCCCTTTTTATCTGTAAGAGGCTTGGTCAGTGCCTTTTACTGGAAGCCTTTCCCCCGCTGTCTAGCACAGAATTGCCCCACCCAACATTACAACTGTGTTCCTGCAACTCTTTTGGTTTTCAGCTCCTTTACAGTAAGAGAATTAACAAAATCCCACCTGTGTCTTTGAAAGACAAGCAACCACAACTGGTACCTTTGGTACTTGCAAGGGCAGAACTGCCTTTAGCTATGCTCTCTAGTTTCTTAGAATCTCTTCTTTCTAGATTGCATTTCCCTCATTTTATAGCTGTGATTATTGACCAGTCCCTGTTTCCTGAGCTCTTCCTTGACTGTGCACTTTGTGAAGGAGTTTCTCTGTGTGGTTTATGCTAGAATAAATTATTTCCAACTTGTCCTCTGAACACTAAGGACACCAACCTTCTGCATATGCTCTGCTGATGCTGCCTGCACAGCATTTAGCTTCTTGTTCAGCTCCTGCTTCACCCACTGTTCTAGGTATGCATTCTGTTTCATGGCGAGTACGTATGTGGCGTAGGCAGTCAGTAAAAGGAGGCTTTCCCACCAATCAATGACACTGTCTAGGAAAAACAGGATGAGCATCAGTAAGCCTACAATGTAGAATGAGATGTCTCTAAATAAGGGCCACCATGTCAGGTGGAGTATTTCCCTTGAGAAGAGGGCACAGGTGCCAATGACAAAGAGGATATTAAACACTGCTGAGCCCACAATGGTACCGATGCCCACATTGCTGTGTGAGATGAAGACACCTATGAGGGAGGTGAAGAGTTCTGGTGCTGATCCACCTGCTGCCATGAAGGTGGCTCCAGCCACATCTTCAGAGATCTGCAACTTCTCTGTGATCGCTCCCAAAGCAGGGACAAAATACTCATCACACACTATGGCCAAGGCCACAAATACGTATATCATGCCAAAGATGTGAAGCACAACCCACCCTTGCCTGCGTTCTTCTACACTGAACAGGTCCTGGGGGTATTCTTCTTTGGACTCATGTGGTGGATTTTCATCTGAGTTGCTTTCACTGACATTTTCTGGTTGTGGTGTTTTACCTACTGAGGTAGTGATGGGCACAGTTGGCTCAGGATCCACGTAGATACAGTGCTTTACTGTGGGTGCTGCTGTGACATTGCCTGTTTTGGCAGTCTTGTTGCTGGAGAGATCTCTGTAGGTCCCTTTGACAAGGTCCATGGGTTGGGGTGCTGTGTGTGGTGCTGCAAGGACAGAGGGGCTGATCTGGAGCTGATAGAGAGAGAGGACCAACAGTGTGGCAAGCAACAAAAAGATTCGCTTCCATTGTAGCCGCCTTCTCCGTGGTAAATGCATTTCCTAAAGGATCAAATGTCAGAGCTGTGTCCAGAAGCCACTGAAGACTTCACTCGGTCAGTAGCTTGCACTTCTCCCCACCACTGAGTTTCTAGCTGATCCTAAACATCAGGAGTGAAACCGTATGACATGAGCTGCAGAATCCTGCAAAAGAAAATCTGGTGTGAAAAAATAAAAGTGCTGCAACCTTCCACCATCTGGTTATCATTATGTCACTGGTTGCTTTTCTACCTTCCAGTAAGAAGAAATGGACTTAAATGAGTAAAGGCAGAACTAGATTCAGGTTTCAGGCTTTATTTTTTATGACTATAGGCTTTGCTGCTTAGAAATCATAGAGAAGAGTTGGCCAAGACTGTCCAATGTGAGCTGAATTTCAATTCCACCTAATGCCCACCTGCAGGAGCTACTGAAGATTGTGTTTTCACTTTAGTTGTTACCCTGTAATATTAACCATTGGGTCAGGTTAATATCTGCAGGAGGAGAGGATATTGCTAGAAATGATGATGGTGCTCAGAAGACAAGATTGTGCTGTTAAAACCTCTCTCCTAACAGAACAATTACTCACTGAAGTAACCTCGATGGGAGGATGAAAACTGCTCAGCAGCTCCCAGCTACACTGCTCTGTGGATCCCCAGCCTTGCACTCACAGAATCCAAACCAAGGAACAGTGAGTTTTTTTTCTGTCAGTCTGAGAAGAGCATGGGAAAGACTTGGTTCTGGTAAAACTGAGGGTGCTGAGCAGCCATTTGTTCCTATGACTACATCTCTTCAAGCCTTTCTGTAGACATCAAAACTGGCAAAGTGGAGTTGTAATCATATATTTGATTAGGGGATAATTAGCATAACTTGCATAATTATTTGAATAGCATTTAGAAAGGCAGGGAAATTGTAAGTGCCAGAGTGGCAGAGCCTGCAGCTGTGACTGCATGGAGACAGTGATTTGGGGCTGGACAGAATTTACTCTTCAGCACTGCTTGAATGTCTAACGTTGGAATCTCACTTTTCATGGATTATCTTTTCCCCCAGAGTGGTGATATTACACTATTCTTGATCTGGATGCAAATCACAGTTTTGTAAGCCATTTTCTGCTAAGTTCTTTGCAAGTTAGCACACACCTACCCTCTTGCATAACACCCTGTGAAGCAATCAGCCTAAATTTCATGCAAGACAGGCATTATATTCTTTTAAATAGTTGGGAGGATCACTAAGGCAACAGTAATGGGGGAGTGGGAGCACCTAGATAAATAGATGATAGAAGCTTTGCTTTTCCTATGTAAAAAGAGTATAAACATGCATGTGGCAGAATTCCATAATATGTATCATAAATTGTACATTATTAGATAATAACCCTTCCTGACAAAGCTAGCAGGGTAAAAGGAATGACAGAGAGAATAGAAGAGGTGTGCACACACTCCTATTTAAACACTGTTTTCACTCCTTTCCAAACTGAGCTCCTTTAAAGACCTTTTGCAAGCAGAAACATATCCAAAGCCAGGATTAATTTCAAGAGCTCTCCAGCCTGTCCATCAGCCTCTAGTTTGTAAGTTTAGCAACTCTCTTACAGGTCATATCTTGATCAACTCCTTTCTCACCTATTGGACTATCCCTGTCATAAGAGATGTGAAGCAATCAAGTGAACCTCCACAGCTTACCATCCAAAGATGCTGTCCAAGAGGAAGAGGAGTACCAAGGGTTGAATGTAGTGCTGGAAGCTTCTATGATGCTTAACAGCCAGATGAGAGATGCTGCTGCAGAGACAGACAGATGAAAATGATCCCATTTTCCCAATGTCTTCGCTGGCAGAGTTCTAATACGAGAAAGGGTCAAATATGAAGGACATATTACTGGAAGAATAACCAATCCACTTTAATACCTGCAGTCCCTAAGAAGATTAAACAGTATTGTATAGATTTGGATCTATCTCTGAAGCAAATGTCTTTGTCTGCTACCACAGGTTATTTTCAGTGGAGGGCAGGCAATTATCTCCATGACAAACTAGCAGATGAAAGCACCAACTGAGAGATGTGTCATTCTCACAGCACCTATAGAGGAGTGCAGTGCAGGTAAATCACACCACCCCTTTGCATGGAGCAATGGTCACCTAAATGGGAAGTGGTGGAGTCACTGTCTCTGGAGGTGTTCAAAAAAAGGCTGGATGAGGCACTTAGTGCCATGGTCTAGTTTTTTGGACAGGGCTGGGTGAGAGGTTGGACTGGATGATCTTGGAGGTCTCTTCCAATGTGGTTGATTCTGTGACTCTCTGAAATGAGGCAACTGTAGCTTCATTTTAGGCAGCTCTTATAGCTGTCAGACTGGATAAGTCGCTCTGCTGGCCCTTGACAACATTCACAGTGCAAGAGGGAGGTTTAAAACTTGCTGTCTCCTGAAAAAATCTCTCAGCTCCTGTGCCACAACCACAGAGGCAAAGTGGCACTGTGAGGCCCATACATAGTCCCTCACTGGCATTTGAGGATGGTATCAGCAACTCTTGTGTACCAAATGGCACTGATACAGAGCAGCTCCACAACAGAAGACATGAAAACATTCCTGAACAAAGATTTAATGGTTATGAAAAATTAGTGGATTCATCCCTGGGAGTGTTCAAAGCCAAGTTGGGTGGGCATTTGAGCAACCTGGTTTTAATGGAAGGTGTCTCTGATTATGGCAGAGGAGTTGGAACTAGATGATATTTAAGGTCCTTTCCAAAGCAAACCATTCTATGAATCTATGAAAATAATGGTACGTTAATATTAAAGCAAACTGTTTTCCAAAAGGATGATTTTGCAGAGGTACATCCAAGCTTTACAATGGAGATTATTGAACCTTCATCCTTACTCCCACACTTAACAAAACTGTGAGGAAAAGGTGGTTCCCTAGCCGGTTGGGATGCTTACATTTACACATGGAAGTCTTGAATAGAATCAGAAACTGTTTTTGGTTGGAAGAGACCTTTAATGTTTATCTAGTCCAATCCCCCTGCAATCAGCAGGGATATCTGCAACTAGAGCAGGTTGCTCAGAGCCTCCAAGCAACCTGACCTGAATGGCTGTTCCAGGGACGGGCATCTCCCACCTCTCTGGGCACAGTGTCTCGGCGCGCTCAGTGTAAAAAACAGTCTTCCTTCTCTCTAAATCTCCTTTTACTTTAAACCCATTACCCCTTGCCCTGCCACAACAAGGCACCGCTAAAAATTCTGTCCCTAGCTCTCTGCTTTGCCCCTTTAAGTACTGAAACTTTTTCACAATACTGGCATCTAACTGCGGCTTTCCCAAACGTGCGCAGTATTGTGGTGTTCTCCTGCCTTTGCTGCTGACGACGCTGTTTTCCCGGTCGCTCGGTGCGGGACAGGCCTGCCGGGGCGGTGTGGCTGCCGGGGCGCTGTGGCTGCCGGGGCGCTGTGGCTGCCGGGGCGCTGTGGCTGCCGGGGCGCTGTGGCTGCCGGGGCGCTGTGGCTGCCGGGGCGCTGTGGCGCCCGGTCCCTCCCCACCTCGGCCGCGGCGTGCCGGGGGAACGCTTTCTGCGGCGGACTTATGGCAGCTCGGCGGGTGGGGGGTGAGTAACAGCATTTCCCTTCCTTCTCTCAGCCCGAAACGCTCCGAGCAGCCCCCGGGAGAGGCCCGCCGAGGAGGCAGGCTTGGGAGGGATCGCCGGCTCCCTGCTGGGGGCTGGCCTGGGCCCTCGGAGTGCCAGCGCTGCTGCTGTTCCACCGTCGAGGCCTAGCCCTGACTGCGCTCGCGGTTTCCAGGCCTGTACAAGCAGTTGGATAATGCTCTGTGGAGCTCGGGAGCAGATCTGTGGACTTAATCCGTGCTAGATTCCACATTTCTCCAGGGTAATTGTTGCTATGCCTGCTGCACGGTGGGGTCAGTGTCAGAGGGTGAGATGCGTTGGTCTCTAACTGCTGCTTCGATAACGATGTGTGGCTTTTTTCTTACACCTCCGTACAGGGGATCACTCTTCTCCGAGAGGGTAGCAGAGAGGAGCAGCTCATCATGCCGACCGTGGTGGTGATGGACGTGTCCCTCTCCATGACACGGCCGGTGTCAGTGGAGGGCTCCGAGGAGTACCAGAGGAAACACCTGGCAGTCCACGGCCTCACCATGCTGTTCGAGCACATGGCGACAAACTACAAGCTGGAGTTCACGGCCTTGGTGGTGTTTTCCTCGCTCTGGGAGCTGATGGTGCCCTTCACGAGAGATTACAACACGCTCCAGGTAGGGGGGAAGCACAAACACAGGAAGCTGCCAACATTTAAAAACAAACAAACAAAGCTTGCTTGTTTCTAAATCACAGTGAAGTTACGTGATTTCAGACTGAGCACAGCATCTTCAACTGAGTGGTTTATCCATAGTTTAAGGATACGTGAAATCAATGCTTCTGAAATGTTTTTCTACTTCACAAGTAATACCTTTGCAAGTAACCACTGGAGCATTACTAATTAGGTTAAAAGTGGAGACTGAGGAAAGAGCTGCCTGATGAAGCTCTTAAAATGTCTCTCTGATGGTCATGGTTTTATCTGTAGTTGCCAGTTTGAAGGATTTTGAGTCAGGGTTGTGGAGTCTCTGTCTCTGGAGGCATTCAGAACCTGCGTGGACATGTTCCTGGATAATTTGCTTCTTGGTGATCCTGCTTTAGCAGGGAGGTTTCAGTAGATCTTCAGGGGTCCTTTCCAACCCCTACCATTCTGTAATTTAGCAGAGAGAAGGTGATTTTAAGAGCATGTACCAGTTGAAATGGAGTGGAAATGAGAATGAGTGACTTTCTGCCTCACAAATGTGGTGGGAGTTTGGGAGAGAATGGAAATAGGAAAGTCCAAGGAGTTAATTTCACATGAATGCAATAAGACACTGAAAGTCTTTGAGGTCAGTAAAAATTGTACATCTGCACCTAGTTATTATATATAAGAGGGCTGTTACTTGAAAGGGTGAAGACCTTGTAAAGTCCTGGAACAGGCTGCTCAGGTTTGTGTGTTGTGGGACACACAGATTTTAATAACACTCTGTGTTAACTTTGCATTTTAGCAGATGAATGCCAGTGCATTCTCTTTGATTTTTGCTCTCCTAGGAGTCCATTTGAGGAATTTCTGAGAGCCAGGAATCCAGCCAAGCACTTCTACCATATTAGTTTTGTTCATGTTGCAATGATGGTATGTTAAGTGCAAAGTTTTCATCGTAAGGAGAAAAGCTGGTTTATGGGTACAGAAGGACGTGGACCTGAGTTTTTGATTTTGTCACTCTGTCTCCCAAAGACTTCTTGTGAGACAAGCTCCTTGTTTACTTTTTGAATTTCTAAGCAGTTAAAACTGCTCTGACACCTGGGAGGATTTTATAAACTAAAGCTTTCACACATTAGACATTGCTTCAGTTTTTTACTTTACTGTTTCTTTGAGGCATGCAAAGGGTTTTTTTAATCTGTAAGAGCTGTGTTTCTAATTCCTTCAAAGTCAGCCCTGGTTGTCACCTCATGATATTGTTCATTATTTCTTTTTAAGTTTCTTTTGATTTATGTTTTTTTAACTTTGCAGGTCATATAAGAGAACACGTTACAAAGTAAACATACTCATCTACAACAGAACCACAGTGGATAACTTTTCTGTGTTTCCACATAGTGATATTTCACCCAGCAATGACAGTGGTGTTTGTTTTCACAGGAAGCCCTAAGTAACATGGATGATTATGACAAAACTTGTTTAGAGTCAGCACTCCTAGGAGTTTGCAATATTGTCCAGCAGGAATGGGGTGCAGCAATTCCTTGTCAGGTATGACTGATTTCACTCTTCTTAGCATCCAGTGTGTTCTCGGTAATCCCTGGAAGTTGCAGCTGGAGATGGAAATGTAACTTGAAAACATTAAATACTCTCACACATATTGGTGCTACAGGAAGACAAATAATTAATATTTGGACTGTATCTGGAATCTGAACAGAATACCTTTATTAAAATATTTAGCAGCAAAAAAACAGGCAGCTTCCTGTCCAGTATGTATTACAGTGGATTATGAAATCTGGCCCAAGAATCCTGTTTTGCAGGCTTGGCTTTTGTTCTGGAAGCAGTCTTCTGTTCCAGGAGCCTCAGTTGGTTTGGAAAGGGTATAGTCACACAGAGTAACCTTTCTCCGCCAGCACCTGATATTTTCCTGGGCTTGTAACAGTTCCAGGTCTCAAGGAACAGCATGAGACTACTGCTGAGTATGTTTTGACTTGTCTTCTTTCCCTCATGAGTCATCTGGTGTGCATCTGCTCACACAACTCCATTCAGCCCTTGCAGCTCTTACCCTTTTGAATTTTCTTTGCCTCTTACACCAAAGTCTGCTCTTAGCCTTCATTTTTCTGATACTTCAGAGCCTGCTGGATTTTGGGTTAGGCTTTAAGTTCAGTAATTTTGCAGCTCAGTGAGCTGGGAACGTGTCTGCAACAGTATTCCTCCAGGAGAAAAGATAGAGGCTTACTGGTTAGGCAATGTTTCACAATCTAACAAGGATAAATGGCACCCTGGGAAAGCAGACATCAAAGCAAAGAACTCAAGAGAAGTAAAAACCAAGCATAGATAGATCTCAACAATCTGGTCTTTCATTTGTGCCATGGCTCGTTTTACTGGAGTTTCAGGTGCTGGGATTGTGAAAGGCAGTGGGGAATGGACTGTGTAGAATCTTGTAATAGTGAAAAATGTTACTGGGGAGCAACAGTTCAGGTGGTAACTGAGGAGACTGCCAAAGAGAGAGATTTGGGATGAAGAGAGAATACAAATCTGGCTTCAGCAGATATGTGCTGGATTTCAACCAGATTTGACAGTCCTTACCTCTCAGCCAAAAGTAATGCCTGCTGTGTTGAAAGAAGAGCTGTTTTACTACTCTGGAAATGACTGGGTCTCAGCTGGCTGTGAAGTGTTTCATTATTCAGCATAACCTATTAGTGCAGCCTTCCACAAGCTTTCAGTTGCATACTTGGACACGTAGTTGAATAGAAAAAAAATGTGGATTTTTGCTGCAAAATGTGAACATGCTGCAGCTGTATTTGCTTGCAAAGAATTATGGTGATGGATACTACGTTTTGTATGGCTCCTGTGGCTTGCAGTGGAAGTTGGCTCACCCTCCAGACTCTGCAGAAAGAATGAGCTATGTCTTCTGTCTGAAAATAAACCCAAAGTTCTTGAGTCCAGCAGCAGCAGGCTGCCATTTTAGGCTGTATAATCACTGTTTTTCTGGTGAACACTTCAAAATGGCCAGGTTTATGCACACCATCCTGTGTTTCTGTTTATGAAATACAAATTCTAGTGCAATTGCTTAATTGCAACAAAACGTACATACACCATACACGCGGTTTACGTTGCAGCGGTTAAATCCTCAGGTTCTCATGTGTGTTCCTTTGTCTGGAGGTTTTACTCACACTCTTTCCCGAGATCAGTGGAGGAAATCCCCATATGAGTTGGGATTATTTGTACAGAAGTGTATACCACTAGGGAGGCTACTGAGATGTGTTGGTCTCTAGTTGCCCCCTACAGATAAAATCTTGCCTTGGCTTGTAAATGCTGATCTGTCCTCTTTCACTCAAGGTTGTCCTTGTCACTGATGGCTGCCTGGGGATCGGCAGAGGCTCCCTGCGGCACTCGCTGGCTACTCATAACCAGCGGAGCGAAAGCAACCGGTTTCCACTGCCCTTCCCATTCCCATCCAAGCTGTATGTCATGTGCATGGCAAATCTCGAAGAGGTGATGTCTTTAACACATATCTTCTCCTTTCTTGTCTTGAATAATTGTTTTTCTCCCCTGAACTAATGATCAGGTCAGCACAAAACATATTTTGATGGTTTTGTGCTTAGTTTTTAAGGTTTAGTTGATGTTGTGGTGGCTTAGTGTTACTTATTTATGAAAATGTAACTGTAATATCCTTTTAAAAGTTTCTTGTTGCACTATTATTGTCTATTACTATTAGTAGATAATAATAATTAGCAGTATCATAATCCTTATCACTCATGTTGGTTCCCCCCTCAGGGATATGATATAATTTTGATTGTTTATATTACGAACTTTACTTCGTAAATTGCACTGAAGGCTTTGGGGGCTTTACTTTATCTACAGTTAAATTCTTGAATAAATGAGTTCTGTTGCAAAGATGCTCAGCACTTGAAACAAAACTGCTTTACATAGGAGTGTGAGTGAGCAAAATTCTAAATTCTCCAAACCAACTTCGCTCAGCTTGGAAGGAAAGGTGACTTTTTCTTTTCCTCAAGGCACTTTTGAAAATCTCTGTAGCTTTTAAAATCCTCATAGTAGTTTGAATGCTCTTGAACAAAAAAAAAAAATAAATCATTTTAAAAGAAGCCTATATAGACTAAAGATTAGGTTTTATTAATAAGATTGCTTTTGACTTGACACCTATATCCTTCTGTCCATCACAGGAGGATTTTCTACTTAGGCATGCAATAGATATTTCAGCTTCAAGGTCTCCGTCAAGGGTGATCCTCTTGATTAAGCTGAAGCATTGTTTACACATCAGAATAACTAGAAAAAAATTACAATAAATCTTCATGTACTGATAGGTTTAGTTGCTTTCATAAGCATTCTCTAAGTATTTTAAAGAATTATATCTGCCTTCCCTCCTAAAAATTACATTACCCTGAAGGAGCTGGAAACTTAACATTGCCAAGAAAACATTAGAGAAGTTAAGGTATTCCTGTGCTCTTGATAATTGATTGCTACTGGGATTTCAGGTTGCTTGAAATGTGGTTTCAAAGCAGAGCCTAACATGATAAAGCAGTGTACAGGGAGTTGGGCTGGGTGGGTCCTTCCAACTTGAGATGTTCTATGAGTACTTGTCACTAAGCCAGGTGCAGCATCTGGTCTCGTAAGTGCAACACAAGGAGCACATTTCCTGGGAGACCAAGAATATTTGTTTATTCAGAGAGGAGTGGGACAAAAAAACCCATGATAGCGTCCAGTCAGATGATTTTTACTGTGGTCTGTATTTTCTGTTAATAAAAAAGAGTGTAAAAAGAAAACAGAAATGTTCCACTTTGATTTTTATTCAGCTTCAAAGCACAGACTCCTTGGACTGTCTGGAGCGGCTCATAGATTTAAACAATGGGGAAGGACAGATTTTCACCATTGATGGACCCCTTTGCCTGAAGAATGTGCAGTCAATGTTTGGGTAAGTAGCCTTGTAGATAATACACCTTTGTGTGAGTGTTTCCACTTTGTGTCTGTAAAGGCAGACAAACATAGTAAGAAATCTGATGATGTGAAATGTTGTAATTAACCTTTCTTTTCCTTTTCGTTTGTGATGGTGATGTATTTTCATCATGACCTTCACTGGTCAAGATCAATATTTCTTTTAATCATTATGTAACCAAATCATAGCATGATTGGCAGAGAGAAGACACCAGTTTGCATAGTAATTGCTCATTTGCCATCAGTGTGAAAATGTGCTGCTTTGTTTTGTAATTTAAACAATTTTAAAACTATTGAATTAATTGTAATTGTAAAAACTAAAGTTTTGGGAGCTGTTAGTGTGTGTTAGACAATTTCTTCTTGTTTCATGTGTCTTATGTTTTCCTCAATAATAACTCATTGTGTCCTAGAAAGCTAATAGACCTGGCTTATACACCATTCCATGCTGTTCTCAAGTGTGGGCACTTAACATCTGATGTGCAAGTGTTTCCCAGACCAGAACCTTTCGTTATAGATGAGGAAATTGACCCCATTCCTAAAGCAATTAATACAGGTAACAAATCTTCAATGTCTTTTTTACTTAAATCCATTTGACTTCCAGCTTTTCATTACCACTTGTTACACTGTATAGTTACTGTTTCATCCACTTTTTCTCTGTGTAATTTTTGGCATAGATTGCAGCAGGGGATGGGAACATGATCCTGTTTCAGCCATGTGTACTTGGTAAAGGGCTGGAGGAGGATAGAGGCACTTTGAAACCTCAGGGTGCCTTTTCCCCCCCCCTCTAGGGGGAAAGACTGGATAGCAGGCACAGGATGCTTTCCATGAATACTCCCGGGGGGAAGTCTGGATAGCAGGCACAGGATACTTTCCATGAATACTCCCATAAGATTCATGTGGGACTGGAGAAAGGGCTGTATTTGGTGTTAGAATTGCCTTTATCAGATAGACTCTGTCAGGTTAGAGAAACTGGCATCTTTCTGGAGGTTTCTTTAAGGAACCCTCTAGTAGCAGAGTTGAGACGAATTGATGAGGCAGCACTAGTAAAGACTGAGATTTATGAAATCAATTTTAATTGTGCCATACACATATGGACCTGTGTCCATAGCTGGAGCACAACATGTGTCACCTTGCTTCATGCAGAATAGTTTACAAAGAAGATACTTTCTACATCTCTGCCAGCACACAGCTGGCCAAAGGTTCATCCTAAACATCACAACAAAACCTTTACATGGCTGAGAAACATGATCCCAGTACCACATTTCTTGCACCCAAGAGGTGGGGAGAAAATTGGACAAGGCTGAGCTTGGAGGACACAGCTGACTCAGTCATTTATCACCAAATGCCAAAGCTCTGTGCGATGGGTAGGTTCTGGGGTGACTGTGAGCAAGCTAGATTCAGGTTAGATGTAAGAAGGAAATTCTTCACCATGAGAATCGTGAAATTCTGAAACAAGTTGCCCAGAGATGTGGTGGAGGCCCCATCCCTGGAGACATGCAAGGTCAAACCTGATGGGGCCCTGAGCAACCTGATCTGGTTGATGTCTGTGCTTACTGCAGGGGGCGTTGGACAAGATGACCTTTGAGGGTCCCTTCCAACCCAGTGCAGTCTGTGGTTCTGTGGTGGAGCTGCATTTAAACTTCCAGTGAGCATATACAACTGAAGAACCACAGCTCAGTCTTTCTGGCCTTGGGAGCATGCTCCACTGGGGCTGAACCTCCCAGAGAGCTGATAGGAGTTCCTGCATGTTCTGTGATGCCAGTTCAGTTCAAAGCTAGTAAATTTGGTTTATTCTTTTGTTTTTTCTCCTTCTGAATCTGTAAAATGGAAATGGTTTGGATGCAGTGTAAAAAATGGTGTGTGTAAAATTCTGTGTTTGTGTAGCAGCACAGATCATGTGCAGCATGTATGTTATGAAAGTTACATTCTCATCTTAAAAGTGCTGTGGTTATTATATATGAATATTTCTCTTATTAGAACTTAAGACACCTTGGTCAAGGGTGGGGCTCTTTTGTGCTCCCTCTAGTCACTGCTGCATGAAAACCGTGGTGTAGGAAGTTACACTCACCATGTTTCAGCTATTTCAAAATCTGACTTAAACCTGTGGTCTCCCCACAGATCTAGAAATTGTTGGGTTTGTGGATATAGCTGATATTTCTAGCCCTCCTGTCCTGTCCAGACACTTGGTACTGCCCATTGCACTTAACAGAGGTGAGCAAGTTTTGTCTCTTCTAGCAAAAACTGCTTTAAGCTTCACTTGGAATGTCTGTAGTTTAGAATGTGTGTGGTGCTTTAGACTAGAAGCACAGGCTTTGTTTTATCAAAATGCCAGGTGTCTCTAAGGACATACTTGTGTGGTTATGTTAAAATTAAAACCTTGAACACAAGCCCTTTATTTTTTGAATACTGTATTCTTCAGAAAGTTAGCAGGTTAGAAGTTAGTAAGTGTCCTTACAGCATCATTACTAGTAGAACATGCTGAAAATAGTTATGGACTGTGGAATATGTGATGCAGCAGTGCATCAGCCTGTGGTAAGGACTTCCCCTTTCCTTTGCCTTGGAGTGGAGCAAAGAGAAAGTGAGATTTCTCCTGGTAAAGAAGAATGAAAGCTCCAGGCCGGCTTTCACCTCTGTATTAAACACTCTTGTCCAGCTAGGCCTTTCATCTTAGAAAATACCATCAGCTCAAGCACAGCTGTATTCCAGCTGCTGAAACATAGTAAGTTTCTCACAATGACCACAAATTGCACAGGAGAGGAGATCTTGGTCTAGTATGAGGTGTCCCTGTCCATGGCAGGGGGGTTGGAACTGAATGATCTTTGGGGTCACTTTCAACCGTGACAATTCTGTGCTCTTTAAATTGAGGCTGCTTTTGGTTCAGAAGCAGACATGTATTTCTTGCAAGACTCCTGGTGGTGTTTCATTTCACTTGCAGTTTTATTTCAAGGCTGAGGTTTTATTTGCAGTTTTTTGGTAACTCTGTTTTGTGAGTAGGATGAGGCAGAATATTTATATAACATGGTAATGCCACTGTGCCCAGACAGTTCATTAAGCAGCTGTTCCTTGTACAGAAGTATTAATTAACTCTTCCATGGCAGAAAATACTTGTCACGGAACCAGGGTGTTTGAATTTACCCTTATGTGTCTCTTTGTTTGCTTTTATTCTTCCCCAGAAGGTGATGAGGTGGGACCTGGGATCACAGATGACACTGAAGATGAGAATTCAGCTAATCAAATTGCTGGGAAAATCCCCAACTTCTGTGTTTTGTTACATGGCAGCCTGAAAGTGGAAGGCATGGTGGCTGTCGTCCAGTTGGGGTATGGAGCTGGATGTCTGCCTGAAAATTCTTACTCTGCTCTTCTATGCTTTATTTATAAATGATACTTATTTAGATCTGTATTCTGTACCAGAACTCTACACTGCTAGACAAAGCTGTGGGTTTGTAATGGTGGATCTGCTTCTGCCACTGTAAATTGCAGCGAGCCTCTATACAGTGGGAGGGAGGCAAATTCTAGGTAAACAGTGGTGGAAAATTTTCAGCTGTGAGAATTTGCTCTTTTCAATAGGCCAGAGTGGTATGGAATGCTCTATTCACAAGCTGACAGCAAGAAGAAATCAAACCTCATGATGTCACTCTTTGAGCCTGGTCCTGAGCCCCTTCCATGGCTAGGGAAGATGGCACAGCTTGGACCCATTTCAGGTACTGGTCACACTCAATTCTTCCACATTGTGTTGTGTGGGTGACCTTGGCCAAATCTCATCTGTTAAACTCTGTTCATTTTCTTTTTTTCTCTCAGATGCCAAAGAAAATCCATATGGAGAGGATGACAACAAGAGTCCTTTTCCTTTGCAACCCAAGAACAAGCGCAGTTATGCACAGAACGTTACCGTGTGGATTAAACCAAGTGGCCTCCAGGTAATGATACAGGGTTTGGACCTGATGCTTTGATAAGCAGCAGCCACCTTAGCAGCAAAGTGGAGCCTGTGCACGTCTTGTCTGTTTAATGCAATTGCTGTATTGCTTTTCTTTCATTTATATAAATGCTGCCTCTTTACAGTGCCATGATGAAAATGCAATCAGAAAGCACAACGTGTTTAATGAAAGCTGAATCTTCGGTGTAGCATCTGGCCTAGTTTATTGGATTGAGTATAATTACCATTTATGCTGCAGCCTTTGTGAGCTGCAGTCTTGTCAATGATCAGAATAATTTATCAAGTGATTGAGGATTTTTTTTTCCTGCAGCTTCCCCAGCAATTGGGGGAAGATTTTATTTGCAGTTGCAAGATTTTATTGTTTTTCTTCTCGGCAGACAGATGTGCAGAAGATCTTGAGGAATGCAAGGAAGCTTCCTGAAAAAACTCAAACCTTCTATAAAGTGAGTAACATTCCATTTCAGGCTGGCCCATGTGTGATCCATAGTGGTCCTAGGGCATTTGAGAGAGGAACACACAGAGTTTGTGTCAGTGGTGTGGTCTGTGCAGGCTTGGAGTGCTTCTCAAACCCCTACATGGTTCTGTAAAGGAAGGGACATTCAGGGTCTGTTTTACTGACTAGTTATGGTGAGACAAGGGAGTCTGTTTTTTCTGCCACCACTTAGGAGAGTGGCATATAAGATGCAGAGTTGTGGTGCTGAGGAATATGATTTTGCACCAGCTTTGGTAGAGTTAGGTAATGGCTGGACTTGATCTTAATGGTCTTTTCCAACATGTAGTTCAAATGCCCCTGCCATGTGCAGGGACACCTTCCACCTGCCATTTGCAGCAGCTGTACCGATCACTCAGGTTCCTGTCCTTGAAGTGAGTAAGCTTGCCTTTAAAAGCCAAAGAAAACACAGCTGTTACATGAAGGCTTATGTTGATTTTAAAGGGGTTTTTCCCCCCTCTTTGCAGGAACTTAATCGGTTACGGAAGGCAGCTCTGGCCTTGGGCTTCTTGGACCTCCTGAAAGGTGTAGCAGACATGCTGGAGAGGGAGTGCACCCTGCTTCCTGACACGGCTCATCCTGATGCAGCCTTTCAGCTCACACATGCTGCTCAGCAGCTCAAAGTGGCAAGTACTGGAGCATCAGAATATGCTGCCTATGATCAGAACATTGCTCCACTGCAGACAGACTTTTCCAGTAGCAGCACTGAAAGAATGTGAAGTCTCCATTTTCAGAACTGCTGTAGGTGAAGACTCCACTGGTCTCAACTTTTGTCTCCTGTTTACTTTCTAAGGCCTGTTTAATTACTGTTGGGAGAACTTCCCATCAAAATGGGGTCACTTACCTGCCTCAGAGCTCTCCAAATAAATGTGGCTGGTTTATGGTGGCTTTAGTTAGGCCTGGAAACTGGGAAGTTATTTACTGGGTTGGATGGTGGATGGAAGTTACTTGGTGCACATGAGGAGACAGAAAAAGCCATCACAGGCACCACGCTGCTCATGGCTTTTGGCCTTCTCAAAATGCAGTTACTACGTAACTGATCTCACTGGTAAAAGGATCTTAAAAGGCAGCTATTATCCTTCATAGCCTGACTTGACTAGTCCAAAGAACACCTGTGAGTCACTGTGCAAGATCAGACCCACAGCTCACTCCACTGTGTTGTCACTGATTTTCAGCCCAGCAAAAACCAGTCTGTACTGTCCCAAGGAGTTATCACTTGCATTGCGGTGCTTATGCTTGTGAAAGTAAATTACTCTGGTCAGACCTGGTTTTTATTTGTGTAATATTAATAAAGAGTAATTCTTCATTTTAAGTTGGACTTGTTCCACTTTCATAGCAACTGGGCCAGGTGGCCTAAAACTGACCTGGTGACAGCTTAGCTCCCAGCTGCTTATCACAAGAGTTAAATTATAGAACTTGTTGAATTCAGAGAAAAACCAACAAGTCACTGAACTGAAGCCAAAATTGGTTGTAAATCTTTATTAATAGAAACACATTCTTTCTGAAGGACTAAAATTCAGTAGTGTTAAGATCCGTGACAGCTTGCACTAGGTACCACAATTTCACTGAGAAATACAATGTATGAATACATATGGATTTCATAACAGAAGTTCAAATACCCAGTGGAGAAATTAAAGTATGAAAGTGATCCTTGCTGTTCCATTCCAACATAGGTACAGTGTGTGCTAAGTGAAGTATCATGTGTGTAAATAATGCTCAGCTCTCCTGAGTAAAGCTGCACTCTCCTTTGAGTGGGAGTCCCAGGTATCACTACAGAGAGGTTGCATCATGCCTCTTGTTGGCAGAAGAGAGTTTGTGAAATGCAACTTGGAGCTTGTACCAGTTCCTTGTAACATTCTTTTCCTTTACAGTACAATCACAGGGTCCATGTCACAGTAAGCTGTTTGGTTTTTTTTAAGTAGAGAACAACTTTCTGGAGGATTCATATTGTTTTACAGTAGAAAAAGATAAATAGTAGCATGACACGAAGCTAATCTCAACTTCAGTGCCTGTTGCAGATTACTGGCATTGCAGTGCCCTGGGGGCAGTAGCAGTTGTGAAGCAACTCGTTCAAAACCACAATACAGTTTGGAGCAAACCCTTAGTATGTTTTCTAAACTGGTGTAAGTAGGCCACAGGGATCACAAATTAACTGTAGAAGGCTAGGTGTAGAGAAGGGCATGTGGAAACTTAGGCATCTGAAACGGGTGACTGAAACGTCTCTGCAGGTCACAGAGTAGATGTCCTGGAATGTGGGGCAAGCTTCTTTTTTTGTTGTTATTTAAAGCAAGCATAGAGGAAAAATATCTCTTCAAAAACCGTGGGGACCTCACTTACTGAGATTTGGTAAGGGAGATCTGGTTTATTTGCCTCACTACTCCATCCCACAAAGTCTATACACCAGCTTCTCAGCTGCAGCCCTAAGCTTCAGGAGAAAAGCAATCTTCACTGCCTTTCTGAACCTACAGCCCACCTTTTCCCTTTGCACGGGTGGGACGGGCTTCTACTGGGGTTTGTTTGTGTGCTAGGAGAAAGCTGGTACCTGTTTCCTTGTTCTGTTTCAGTGTTTCTGACCCAGAGTGGCAGCTTCCCTGATGCCTGGCTCAGGACGTGGTGCTACAGGACCGCTAGGATCCACACAGCGCTCCTATGCTCTTAAGGCTAAACTAGAAACAGACTAAATTGGTAGCACTGAAATCAGCATTAGCTACTTCCAGCTCCAATTCTTCAGCAGCAGTATGCTGCAAAAAAGGGCTTACTCCAACCATCAATAAGCACCCAAACACTGCTCACAGTGTTCTCAGACTGTGCTCCTCCTGCCATCAAGATGCACCCTAGGAACAGCTATATCCCGACATCAGAAGCCCTATCTGCATGCAATATTGAAAGAGCAAATATCCAATTAAAAGATAAACACTATTTCTAGGTAGTGCTGCTCCACTGCTCAGAAGCATATTATATGCAGATAATAGGATTTCTAATTTGGTAGCTGACAGGATACAAGTATAAATGTCCAGTGGTAAATGCCATGCATACGTGATTGGAAGGGAAGGAAACACAGGCTGTGGGAATGTGAACTTAACTCACTAGGAAATCAGGAAATTGAGTGTGATCAACTGATTTTACAAAATTCTTTACATTGCAATAAGAATTAGAGGCTTATCTTGTCATTGGGAGAAGTTAGATAAGAAAGCATTGCAGTCCTCCTTTACTTCATCTTTCTCTTCTTTGGTCCAAGGTGCTGTTTCCTTTGCTTGTAAAGATGGCGGAAGTTTACAAATACCCCTGAAACAGAAGAGTTTAGATAGGACATCACTGCATCCAAGCACAGGTACAGGCTGGGCAAGGAGTGCCTTGAGAGCAGCACTGAGAAGGACTTGGGGGTGTCAGCTGACAAAAAACATTAGACAGTGATGTGCTCTTGCATCCCAGAAGGCAACCATGTGCTGGGCTGCATCAAAAGATATGTGGCCTGCAGGAGGAGGGAGGTGATTCTGTCTCTCTACTCTGCTCTCATGAGACCCCACCTGGAGCACTGTGTCCAGTTCTGGTGCCCCCACCACATGAACATTGAACTGCTGGAGCAGGTCCAGAGGAGGCCAAAAGGTTGATCAAAGGGGTGAAGCATATCTCCTGAGAGAGTTGAGGCTGCTCAGCCCGGAAAAGAGAAGGCTCCAGGTAGATCTTACAGTGGCCTTCCAGTACCTGAAGGGGGCCTACGAGAAGGCTGGGAAGGGACTTTTTACAAGGGCTTGTAGGTACAGGACAAGAGGCTATGGCTGTGAGATTTAGACTGGAGATTAGGAAGACATTCTTGACAGTGAAGGTGGTGAGACACTGGAACAGGTTGCCATAAGAGGTTGTGGATGCCCCCTTCCTGGAGGGGGGGCCCAGTATGGACAAGACCTTGAGCAATCAGGTCTAGCAGAAGGTGTCCCTGACCATGGTGGAGGGCCTGGAACCCCTCCAACCCAAACTATTCTGTGATTCTATGGTCTTTTTAATACTAGATGGCTATACTGAATTTAAACCACCACCAAAAAACCACCACACAATGACTTGAGGAGGGGTGTAACACTGAAAGGTAACACAAATGTGTTCTTTCTGGGTGAGGCATGAGTTGCTGCAGGCTGTTTGGTTGTTTGTCACTTTAAGAAGCTCCAACACTGACTGTGCAAAGCTGGGGAAGGACCCTACAGGTATTTCAAGAGTGAAACTGGATCAGAGGTGTCCTTTAAGGAATGTCCATGAAAGGAAGAAATCTGCTCCAAGGCCAGTTTAAGAGCCTAGTTGTTCAACTCCGTGTTGTGGAGACCCAAACAAACTGGTGTGCACAGTACAAAGTCAACTTAGGCTTAAAAATGTAACACCAGAAATCAAATGCATATCAAGCACTTTTCCTCTTTAAATACACTGCTATTTAAAAAGCCTTAATAATGCCCACTAATGTGGCATTAATGACAACAGACTGTTTAGTCTGGATGAGACTGAGGGGAGACCTCAGTGCTCTCCACAACTACCTGAAATGAGGTTGGACAGAGGTGGGACCTGGTCTCTTCTCCCTAGTATCACGTGACAGAATGAGATAAAAATGGCCTGAACTTGTGCCAAGGGAGGGTTAGGTTGAATCTAAGGAAAAATTTATTTTCTGAAAGAGTGGTCAGGCATTGGAACAAGCTGCCCAGGGAGGTGGTGGACTCCCTAGAGGTATTCAGGGACATGGTACATTGGGACATGGTTTAACGGTCATGGTGATGTTAGGACAATGGTTGGACTCAATGATCTTAAAGGTCTTTTCCAAGAGCAACAATTCTGTGATCCTATAAAGCAGTTTAAGCATTGGTTTAATTTGAAAGGAGATACAGACTTCCACTAACTCATTTCAAAGCTCACACACCAGCTGAAACTCAGTATTCTGAAGTTACATGCTAAAATCATTCTTTTAACCCAAGTGATCAGCAAACAATGCTAACTTGTGACCAAAGCCTCCTCCTTGAGGGGGTTAACCAGTGCTAATTGTAGGTGTGTTCCCTTCCCACTAGTTTACATCAAAAGGAACAAGGATAATGCTTACCCTCAATCAATTTCATGTTGCTATGATCCCCAAGATTGTAAGAATTTAATTTTCTTTTGAAAATAAGACTTGTTCAGAGGAAATTTGCCTTTTCATATCAATAGTGAAAAATACAACTCAGTGTCTTACCTAAAAACAAGGCTATAAGGTATAGTTGAAGCAAAAATGAAAACTGGATTGTGACATTCAGTGGATTTGGCAATCCCAGGCTGAATTTCCCCGTTTCACTGAAGATTGGAATGGACTGAACGACAGCGACGGCTGAAAGCAGAAGGCCACCATCATTAGCAAACAGAAAACATACAATTGCCCAGCCCACACCAACTTTTTCAGGATATTCCTTTCTTATTTGCTAACTCTCATTAGTTCTATCATTTTTTAAGCTGTTTTTTGAAACATGCAGCACGATGGGGAGCAGCTGGATGAGGCAGCTCTGCTATGAAAAGTCTAATCACAGTCAACTCGCCTAGTGAGACACTTTTCTCCTACACAACTGAAGCCTGCAGGCCTCATGCCAGCGGCATTTACTGTGCAGAAATACCCACAGCAATGAAACAGGCATCATCCTCTGTGTGCTTGGTGTTGGGCATTGCCCAAGTGTACTCCTGGCTCACAGAAACACGTTCTGACAGGTACAATTACACCACATTTCTTACAGATAGAAGCTAAGTGGTGATATGCTTCTTAAATAAATGCCTATTAAAAATAATCCAGACCTGTTGACAGAAGAATGCAGTGTAAACCCTCCCAGATGGGTACAGCAAGACTAAGGAGCCTTTTGCTTCCACACAGCACTCCCTGTCCAAGCAGAAGAGGGGCAGAACCCTGTGTGGCAAGCATCATGCCCATCTCAGAACAGGCTGTACTGCTTTCAGAGGAAGAATGAGCCCCTGCCTGTCTTGTGCCATAAGACACCATCAGGATTTCTAAGCTGATATAAACCCAAGCTCACTTGACCAAGCCACATCCAGCAGATGAAAAACAAATACTCTGCTTTGGATCAGCAGAGGGAGGTGAGCATTGTCATTTTCTGCCACTTGGCATGTTCTTGTGCAGTTTGTTCATGTAACCTTTTGCCTTCACTTCCCTCTCCGTTGCCCAAAAGAAAGCCACCTTCTCACATCAAAGTGAAAAAAATACTTGATTTCATAAGACAAAAAATGCTTAAATTTGGTTCAACTCAAAGCAAAGGTCTGCTTAGCTTATTCTATTTGAGTTATTTGCCAAGCTTTAAATTATTTATTAAACTTTTTTGGACGTACCTTCTGATAAGCCTCCTAAGGGGTAGAGAGGGATCCAGGCAGTGTAACGGAGCCAGGTTAGTGGTTTCCATTCAATACCAATGCATGACAGCATGTAATATGGATACCTAAAGTGGGAGAAGAAGCAGGCACTGTTTAAAATGGAAGCTGCTACTAGAATTAGTCTTTATAGTCAACATAATTCCCAAATGACACGAGAGTATTCAAAAGCTTGTTCCTGCAGATCTTGATGGGACATAAATGGGACGACTGTAACTGCTTGGGTTGCCTAATGAGCCTTTTAAAATACTTCTGAAAGGGAAATGGAGCACTTCCAATCAAGAATGGAAATTCAAAGCAACACGGCCCTCGAGGGAAAAAGGAACAGGTTTCCCTAAGATCAGAGCATGATTGTTTTCACACTGTAGTCCTGTCCCAGCTTTTAGCAGATGGAGCAAGCTAGGAAGGCTGTGACAGTCTGTGACTAAAGCAGTATTACCCTCTGGAGCCAACACATCAGTGTCACTCTTCCAAAAGATACAAAGATCAAAATCTTCTTTCAAGAGGTCTTGAGGAACAACCACATTGTTCTGTACACACCTGCTAGAAGAAAAATCCCACAAACCTGAACAGCTCAATGATACTCCAGAAATAAAATATGAAGAACACCACAGGTTTGCTCTGCATTTCTTCTAAGGTTCCAAGGATAACAAACAAAACAAAGTTTCTTCCAAATAACTGTTTTAAGAAAAACAAATTGAGGGACAGTCACACAAAAAGAAAGAGCAAGTCCTTGCTGTCAGAAACACATAGGGTTATCTACTCTTCATATAGCCTGAGCACATCATGAGCTCTGCAGCTGAGCTGTAACATGCTTCTTACAAGCTCACATTTTGTGCCGGTTTTAGGTGCAAACCAAGAGATTTCATCTTAAATCACCTATCCTCATTTTTATGCACAACCACTACAACTAGGATGAAAAAGGGCATTGGATCAGAATATTAAAAAAAAAAAAAATTTAAAAAATCACTTACCTTTTGGCAGCTGCATCTTGGTTTTGCTGTCCTGACCTATCTCACCTAGGAGATCAGAGAAGACAGCCTGCCACAGCTAAGTCTGGGAAGCACAGATTCCTGCCTCTTGAATAATACATTTTCTAGTGAAAGTACCAGTGAGATTGCATCACTGTTTTAGGAGTCTCAATGCCTGCATAAACCAGATTTGCTTTAAACATGGGGAAGCAAGGAGAAGAATCTTAAAACATTACCTGCAGTACAGCAGGTACCAGCGGTGATCTGACTAGTCCTATTAGTGAATTCATGATCTCCATTAATGCCAGGGTCTGACAGAAGTACATCATGTCAGCAATAGTGTGAAATGTGTCATAGAAGGAATCTGTAAGACACAGGATACCATTTTAGGGAACAAATTAATTTCCCTAGTGCAGCAGCATAGCTTTTGCTAACAGGATTCTAGTTGCTTTTGGGAAAAAAATAGGTAATTACGCACAATTATGTAACTTTGTTATAGGCCTTATCTTCAAGTCACAGCAGTTAGGCCAGAAGCACTGCTCAAGTGCTCAGTTTCACACACAGAAGGATCAAGAGCTATTTCTGTAATTACTTCACACAAAAAGGATTGTACTGTACCTCAACAGAATGAATCACTCTTGCTCTAAGACTAAAATATTCTGCCCAGCTCACACCATCACCACAGCAAGGTATTCTGCTCCATCTGATTTATTTAGAAATCATTTTGGTAGAGTGCAAGTATCACTCATCTGAATACAGTCTAGTGGAGGGTGTCCCTGCCAATGCCAAGGAGGCTGCAACTAGATGATCTTCAAGGTCCCTTCTGACCCAAACTGCTCTATGAATCTGTAAATATACACTTGTGATTTACAAGAGGACAGTATTTCCCTGTCTTTGACACTGTGATAGCTTTTGAGAGGGTCCTGTTGTGCACTTCAGTGATGCATTTAGCTTTCTTTCCTAAATAACTTCTTTTAGAAGTCGCTGTTTAGGAAGCATTAAAAGTAACACTAAAAAGCCCCCAAAACACCACTCCACTCCACCATGTGAACAAAATAGTGCTTATTACTTGCCTTTTCCTAAGATGAAGAGTCGTACTGTCATGTTCACAAAAATCCAAGAGAATCCCAAAAACTGTACAAGGTTATACATGACCAAGTATCCCTTCTTCAGGTGTCTGAAAGCTAAAATCAGTAACAAACACAGCAGGTGAGCAGAGTGCACTGGTAACTCTGATGCAAAAAGCAGAGCTGCAAACCAGGCTTTCTGTGAGAATACAGCTCATACAGACAAGGGATGCTACTGATTGACTGTGTTGCTGTGTGCACTGGGGGTTCAGTCAGATTTAAACTCCTTGGAAGCTGCAGTTCGTTTTTATTACGTTTCTAAATAGCTCACAATACAAAGATCCCCCCTCTAAGATGCACTAAGCCAGTCAAAAACTGGCTTGAGGTTGACACACAGAGCAACTGACAGCAAGTTTCTAAGGTCACCTTACACAGTAGAGAGGTACGGTTACTTACGGTCTTTTGGGACTCTGGATTCTATTTTCATTTTGTTAATCTTTTCTTCTTCCTTAAGATGAAGGATAAGGTTTTAAAGACTGTTACTGTAATTAGCAAGTGATTTGTTAACTATACTACTGCAAAGCTAGCGGGTTTAAAACTCAGCTAAGCAGCCAGTTGCTAGAGGGTTTACATTTTTCACCTGCATAAAACAGTACATTCATCATCCAGTAATTATGGTACAGTAAAAGCTAGGAGGTGTTAACTAGTTATCTTGTCTGCACTATGCATTTTATCCTAATCATTAGATGCTTTTGCTGAAAAAGCCTGCTGTTTTCTGTGTTATTTCTCAGTTATTACTGTTTCTTAGAGCTGTCGTTCCTTTAAAACATTTTATGACCCACCAATGGCCTCCAGAGAACTGACAACATGCAGCACAGGCTCTCTGCCTGCCCTCCACTGCTGCTTTCGGGCAGGCTTCTGGCATAACACTGGCCCTTTCTCCTCCTGCTCAGCTCAGTGGCTCTGGAGTGCAACAGGGCAGCACTTGTTGTAAAGCAGATTTTCAGAAATGTGCTCTGTTAAGCCTTTTCCAAGACTTACTTTCACCTCCCTGCTGCAGTATAGGCACTGCAGCTTACCAGATGGTGAAAATTCACCATCAGGGCCAGCCCAGGGACTCAGGGAAGATCCTCAGAAGTCTCTCCTTCCAAGACAACAGTGCATGGGACTGGCATCTCTGGGCTTTGTACAGCACATTGATATGGTCCTCACCTGGATGGGACACAGGGCTGTGAAGCTGCCAGAAGTATGCCTATGTCTGAACTCCTGCTCACACTCTGAAGTTTAACCACTTCTCCATGTACATTTCATTTTGTGCAAACCAGCAGCAATCATCAGCACACCAGACAACTCCAAGTGAATGAAGAACTCAAGTGCAAGCACAGGAGAGCAGCTACCTCTGCCTTGTAGCTATCAGCACAAGCCATACATGCCCACGGGACTGACCTTCTCCCTCAGTTCCATTTCAGCATCAGATTCATCTAACCAGCGGTCGAAGTCAGGAGCAAGGAAGAGCGGGCGCTTCTCTTGCTTGGTGAGTCTCTCCCACCAGCTGCTCTCTTTTTTCTGCACAGTGATGTTCAGCTGCCTTTGAGTCACTCTGCATACAGGCTGAGGGCAGGCACAGGAGCACACATCAGCAGTAAGTCCAAAGAAACAAACTCTTAAGACTGAATCAAAAGCCAAGCTCTCCTTACCAAGGAGCCAAAGATGGATGGCTGCAGCACAAGTATGTGAGCAAAGGGCAGCCCAGTCAGATGGTAACCCTAATGGCTGTACAGCTGGATAAGCAGCTTGAAATCCTGCCCATACCAGACAGCACCACTGCATCCCACCACAGAGAGCTATAGCACAAACTCTCATGCTGGCCTTCCTAGGGTGAATCCATGATTTTGGATTTTGACCTTCTCATATTTAGTATTGTGATCCACCAACTTCCTCTAGCCAGTGGTAACAATCACACTGCCATCAGCCACAGGTACATGTCTAAAACAAAGCACCCTGCGTGACATTTGCTACAGCAAGATAAAGACCTAACAGCCTTCTTAGGTAACACTAGAGACAAGAGCAAGCTAGTGGGACCTGACGGTGTGATCACTGCCACCCTAAGATGTCTCTCCACTACAGCCACACTTCGTAATGGCAGCCCAGAAGCCCTCGATCCTTACAGCTCACAGCATTGTGACATTGGATGCCCACTCTTACACCTTTGCACCCTGACCCTAGTCCAGGGTGCCCTGCATGAAACTGTCTCTCAAACCAGCTGAAACTGATGCAGAAGAGCCACTGGCTATGTTCTTAACTAAGCACATCACACTAGCACTGCTCTGTCAAGGCTGGATCCTCCTAGGACATTTAAAGGCTGTAGCTGTAATTTACAGCTACCAACACCTGGTCCTTGTCTGTCAGAGGCTCCATTTCCCACTGGTGGCTAGCCTGGCACCAGCAATAAGCACTCATGGTACACATCAAAGCTCAAGGAGAAAACCCAGAACTGCAATACTTCCTGGTCTCAACCATCTGTAGTTAGATTTCAAAGCCCATTCTCCTCCAGTCCTTCCACAGTGACTCCATGATTAGACTTTTAGAAGGAGGCTGCTCTGCAGAGGCAAGGATTTGCTTTCCCAGCCCTGGCTCCCAGCACAGCCTGTGTCTGCCAGCACTGAGGACAAGCACAGGTGGTGGTGGGCACCTCTCCCCACATTGTGGACAGGGCAACCACTGCCTTAAAGACCAGATGACAAGCTGGTGACCACATGCAGGAATTAAGAGATGTTCACTGTTTGTCAGCACCTTGTAGAAACCACCTAAGAAACCTGCCTGCTGAGAGACCCTAAAAATTCACCCCTTGGTGAGGACAATCCCTGCTGAAACAGCAGAGGTGAACAGCAGCTCCCGGTCTAACTGCAGCTATCCCTCCAACAGGCAGCCAGGAGTAAGCATCACAAATCCTGCACTTGGAGCAGAGCCTAGAGTTCTCCTTTGTCCATAACAACTTTGAGAAGTACAGACAGACTTTACAGCCACCTATGAGTGATGCAAAGGGACTGCTCTTCCAGCCAAACTCTCCTATCAGACTGCAAGAGCAATTACAATATACTTACAACAGGAGCCACAGCATATCTGTACTGAGAACCTAGGAAATCTATACAAGCATGATTCTCATGACTTTATTTTATCAGGCTGCAAAAGAAGCCAGGAAACCTTACACTGAAACTTCACAGCACAGCGTTCCCCGGCTCCCCAATCAAGACTGCACCAGACAATGCATTGTCAGATTCTCTCATTATTTGGCTGCCTTAATCCTTAACAAAAAATTACAACTACTGTTTAACAACTGACACATGCAAGGCCTTGTTTCTATTAAGGCTGACCCACTGTAGTACTAGCTCCAGTGAGGTGATTTCCATTAAGGCAGGATGGTGGCTGAGCACTGGGAGTGAGGACTGAGACAGCTTTAGTTTGCATCAATTCCAGAGTCACCAGGAAAATCTAAATACCATATTGTGAGCTCTAGGTGTAGCCATTCTCCTTTCAAGCTTCTCCAAAACTACTTACTCTTTACAAGAATTAGAAAAGTAAAAATGCTTACTTTAGGCTCAACTGGTTCTAGGAACTCGATCTCAAATTCGTAGATGTTGTCCCCTTTGGCACCATGACCCTGAGCTGAAAGACAACAATGATCAGTCAGTGTGAAGATCCCAGCCAGTTCGACACATCCTACCCGCCAAGGCCACGTTACACACAGAAAAATCCAGTGGTTATTTACAGTCCTTCCTGCTGCCCTGTTGGGAGGCAAGAGAAAACCACACCACAGCAGGGAAGACATACACAGCCCAAAGTGCTGCTCAGAGGTGCAGTCACTGGAGTTGGAAGCTAAAGTGCTGCAAGTCCACACAATACTGGAAAAAGGTCCTTTCTTCAGGGATGACAGTGTGGGAGAATCTCAAAAGAGGTGCTCCAAAGTCTGCTCACAGACAACTCGAATCCAGCTGAAAATCCCCAGCTTTTAGGGGATCCAGCCTGTGCACCAATGAGCAAGCAACCGAAGAGTCTGGTCTCTGGTGGATCTGTAGGAGCACTATATGGAGAGTCCCCTCCCAGCAGCCAGAGGGCAGCTCATAAATCATTTGCACGACCTCTCATTTCCACATACAGTTGGATGAAGCCTTGAGTGACATGATCTAGTGGGAGGTGTCCCTGCCTATGGCAGGGGGTTGAAACTGGATGATCTTTGAGGTCACTTCCAACCTAAACCATTCCATGATCTTGTCCCCAGAAAGGCTCCAGGAAACCTGCATGCTGAGTATAATTTCCACCTTTCCAAGCTGTAAAGTGATCCTGCAGTGAACATGATGCACAACAACACCCTATCAAATGGCCCTAGCCGTGGCTCACCAGGGTGGTGCCGTTTCCTAGACAATACTTACAGAAAACCATCAAATAAACAAGAAAACCCAATTAAAACCAGCTACAGCATACCCCAAACACTATCCCTGGGCCAGCTAAGCAGCATGAGCTCCATGCTGCTGCAAGGTGCAGCTGCCTGGCTGAGACAAACCCAGCTTCTAGGGAGAG
Source organism: Tricholaema leucomelas (assembly GCA_013400475.1). NCBI lineage: Eukaryota > Metazoa > Chordata > Aves > Piciformes > Lybiidae > Tricholaema lacrymosa > Tricholaema leucomelas. Next base: position 530,214 of record WAAF01012438.1, on the reverse strand, counting down.
ACCTGTTTTACCTTTCAAATCACTCAGAGGCAGAGGTGTGATAATGGAGCCTTTGTGAAAGGGAAGAGTGCTGCAAGTTACCTCCAGGGTTGAGGTGAACACCAACGACACAGGGAAATGTCACTGATATTTAAATGTAGTTTCTATCTTATTTAGATAAGAAACCACCTGCTCTTGCGACCAGCACTGGCACACAACATTTTGTAGGTGGGTGTGTGTCAGGACACATCCCTGCATGCCCGGCACCAAGGGCAGCGATAGGGACCAACACCCCGAGGCTGGAGACACCTCAGGCTCTCCTCCGAGGACCCCGCACGCCAGGGCAGGCCAGGCTCCACTAGCAGCTCCTGTGGCGCTGCCGTGTCTTAGCGGGAGCCTCCTCTGAAGGCCGGAGGCCCCTACCCTTACCTCTGAAGTGCAGCACGTTGTCGGTGATTGAGATGTCCGGGTGCTGCAGAGGGAGAAGAAGCGTCAGGCGGCGGCGCCTTACGCCCCCACACCGGGGAAACGCGGGGCCTCGACGGCCCCACGTTCCCCCGCGCACAACCCGCCCCCTCCCCGGTGCAATCCCTCCATACAGCGCTGACGTTAACCCTCCCAGCCCAACGTGCAAACCCGGCGGGGTCCGCGGGTGGGTCGTCCCCTGCAGGGGGGTGTCGGGGCCGCCCGCTCCCGCCCGTGCCGGCATCCCTGCCCCGGTACCTGCACGTCGCTCAGCTCCACGCGCAGGTACAGCTCGCGGTGCCGCTGCGCCCAGTGCACGTGCGGCCGCAGACTCGGGCCCGCCATGGCGCGCGCGCCCCGCCGCGACCCAGGCGGCAGGGGGCTCCCGCGCGCCTGCGCACTGCGGCTGAGGGTGCGCGGATCCCTTCGCGCCTGCGCACCGCTCCCGCAGCCCTCACGGGGCGGGCAGTTGATACTGCTCCTGGGCGCGACTGCTCCACGGCCCTCAAGGGGTAGGCTGTGGCTACTGCGCCTGCGTACGGCTCCCAGAGGCGCCTCAGGCGGTTCGGTGTGGGCAGTTGATATCGCTTCACTTTCCTCTTCGGTTCCTGGGGTTGTTGTGTGTTCCCTGCAGGCCGTGCACAGCCTCTTTTCTGTCGTCTCTGCACCTTCTGTCACTGTATTATGCAGCTGTACACCCCAGAGATGCCACCTGTGTTGATCGCGATGGCAGCGACCCTGGTGAGAGAACACGTCAGGTACTTCAAGAGGACTGTGACATCTTCCAAGCGTCGTTGAGTTTCAGGCTGCTTTTGAGCTTTCTACCAAGTGGGACATGAGAACTGTGAAGTGTGCTCTAGCAATCTAGCCCACACGGTGTTCGTCCTGGTGTTGATACTTTCCTCCAGCCTCCCGAGTCACAGATCTTCACTGAGGAGTGGCCTGACCATGTGCCCCAAGCTTTTTAAACTCTTACGCTGTAATTATGTGCCCCAACACCTCGCCGATAAGAAGATCTTTTTTAATGGTGTTGATTTTGGTGATACATTGAAAAAGGCCACTCTCAAAGAAGGAAGGGCACCTCACCCACGGCCTTCCACAGTGCGCTGTCAAAGCTCGTCCTCACGTCCATCCCACCCTCAAGATGCTTCCTCAGTCTCCCACTGAGAGTTTTCTGTGCAAACCTCTGTGTTGTGTCAGAAAAAAGTCCCCAGCTTCATGCCTCAGCCTGCCTCTGTGCAGAGGATTTCGAATCTCTGCATGCCCTTGAGGCTGTGAAGCCATTGCAGAGATGGGTGAGTTGCAGCAATAGTTGTGGGGCTACTTTATGTTGGAACCCAAATTCCACATACCCTTTAAGGCTAACAAGCCCTCGGGCAGTGCACAGGAGGTGGCATGGAGCAGCAGTGCAGCAAAAACAGCCATCAGGTCTGTGTGTGACCTGGGGCTTGTGATTTTACTTTGCAAAGGGACAATCAAACATACAGAATTTTAGGGCAATGGCTGTCCCTTTGCACTGGGCGTTGGTGAGACTGCACCTAAAATACTGGGTTCAGTTTGAAGCCCTCACTACAAGAAGGACATTGAGTTATCCATGGGACAGCAATGTGCCCTTGTGGCCAAGAGGGCCAATGAGATACTGGGGTGTATTAATAAGACTATATCCAGCAGATCAAAGGAGGTTCTCCTCCCCCTCTACTCCGTCCTGGTGAGACACCACCTTGAGTCCTGCATTCATTTTTGGGCTCCCTAGTGTAGGAGGGACAGGGATCTGATGGAGAGGGTCCAGCGGAGGGCTACAAGGATGATTAGGGGTCTGGAGTACTGCCTGATGAGGAGAGGCTGAGGGACCTGGGGCCATTTAGTCTGGAGACAAGAAGACTGAGAGGAAATTTAATAAATATTTATAAATATCTGAGGGCTGGGGGTCAGGAGCAGGGGGACAGGCTCTGCTCACTTGCTCCCTGGGACAGGACCAGGAGCAATGGAGGAAAGCTGCAACACAGAAGGTTCCACCTCAACACAAGGGGGAACTTCTTTACTGTAAGGGTCACAGAGCACTGGAAAAGGTCCCCAGAGAGACTGTGGAGTCTCCTTCTCTGGAGGCTTTCAAGGCCTCTCTGGATGTGTTCCTGTGTGCCCTGAGCTAGATTGTATGGTCCTGCTCTTGCAGGGGGGTTGGACTCAATGATCTCTTTGGTTCCCTTCCAACCTCTGACATCCTGTGATCCTGTGATGGAGCATGTCAAAGAAGAGCAACAATACTAGAGCACAAGTCTCATGAGGATGAGCTGAACAACCCGTTCTAGTGGGAGGTGTCCCTGCCTATGGCAGGGGGTTGGAACTGGATGATCTTTGAGGTCGCTTCCAACCTAAACCATTCTATGATTCTATGATTCTATTTAACTGGAGTTGTTTTGTCTGGAGAAAAGGAGGCTGACAGGAGACCTCCTGGCTCTCTACAACTCCCTTAAAGAAGATTTGAGCTCGGTGGAGGTTGGGCTCTTCTCCCTAGTTACAAGTGAAAGCACAAGGGTGCTAAGCGACATGATGGTTTGGTGGTGGCCCGGCAGTGGTGGGGTAACAGTTGGGCTTGATGATCTTACAGGTCTTTTCCAACCTAAAAGACTCTGTGATTCTGTGAAAGGTCTGGCCTGGGAGGTACTGTGCTGCAGCTTGTGGGAACAGTGGGCTGAACATGTGCATGGAAATTGTGTTGCCGTGGGAAGCACATCGGTGTGGAAGTAGTAGTTTTTTTATTGGGAAAAACAAACAGATTTTTGAAACCGAAGTACCCTGGTGCATGGGTTTGCGTGACCTCACCCCACCCAGCCACCCACCCACCCACCCCCGCATTGGGTAGCGCGCGTGTGGTCCCGGAGGTCCCCGTGCAGGGTTGGAAGCGTACATCCCTCTTCTCAGCTCGCTGCGGCCTGGTCCTCCTGGCCGGCAGGCGGCACCTTCGCCTGTCCCTATCAGTGTTCGGCCATGCTGACGCCGCCTCCTCCTCCCCTCCTGCAGGGGGCGCCGCCGCGGTTGGCGCGGCCCGGCGACCCCTCCTGGCGGAAGCGGAAGCGGCCCGGCGGGGCGGCTCGGCAGCATCGCCGCCGCAGAGCGCCGTGAGTACCGGCGGGAAGGGTGAGCACCTTCCTGGGGGCCGCGTTTCCCGGGGGAGGTGGCCTTCCGGGAGCAAGGACGCCGCCACGTCCGTCCTGGACGGAGCTGCTGGTACCCCGTGGGGTGGGAGGAGGAGAGGGCTTGCCCCGGGGCGGCCTGTCTTTCTGCCCCCGGCCAGGCCTGCCCTCTGTCCCTGGGAGGGGAGGGTCCCCTCTGGGGTCTGCTCGCTTCTTGCGACCTCGGCTGGCAGGTTAGCCACGGTAGCTGTTCACCCCGCTCAGGCTCGACCTGCCCATCAGGCGTACCCTGCCGATACGAGACGTCCTGTGGTAGCGTGCTGGTGGGTCCCCATAGCGGGTGTGACGGATGCGGCGATCTCTCTTTGTTGGCTGCGGGGAGGTGGAAATAAAACGCTTCATGTGGCAGAAGGTGGCTGCGGTAGAGATCCCGCAGTGGTCTCCTGGGAGCCAGATCCTCACATTACCCTGGACTGACATCACTTTGCCATGTGGCAGTTCTCTAGTTTGCTCCTTAAACTCTGCTGCAATTCGTGTCTTATTTCTTTTATTGGGAGGAGAGTGAGAAGTAGGTCGGGTTAAGACATTCCATCAGCATCCGGATGTAGGTGGAGAAGAGAGGTTTGTTTTTCTTTGTTGGAATTCTGCAAATTAGATGAGAGGTTTTTGATTCACATTTGAAGTCTCATTCGTAGTTTCTAACGCAGAGCAGAGCACTATTCTGTGTATGGGTTTGGACTCCCAGTTTTATAGGACTGCTTAACATATGCCACGTTTTTGTATAGCTTGAACAAAAGGAAGACCTGTGTATGTTAATGTTTGTAGTGTCAAAGCTGAAACCAGACTTTTAATCCAGAGTTGCCCTGCTTCACTTTTAGCAGTTTGCATTTAAATTGGTTTGGTCCAAAGTGTAGATTGTCTCTTTTCCACTCATCTGCGACACGATATCTAAGCTGCTGTGGAGAGCAGCAGGAGAGCCAGTCCATCAGCGAGCTTTGTCTCAGGCAGCTGTGCTGCCCAAACCCATTCCTTGACATCTGGTGGCCCTGTAGTGTGTTAGCTCAACAGAATGCTTTATTTAGTCTGGATCACTGGTTTTGGCAGGCTCATGCCACCCAGATCTGCCCTAGCAGTGTACAGAACAGTTGTGCAGTCTTTCCATTCTATATATAGAAAAACCCCTTCTTTTGAGGGCTGCCAATTCTCACACCTTGGTCTCTTCAGTAACAAACTATGTGGTGGGAGTTTATAGCTCAGATCCTTTTGCAGCTGCCCTCTGATCTGGGATTTACAGTGGGAGAACTTGTTTTCCTGTTACCATATATCTAGGCTTTTCATTCCAACTCAAGGTATACTTTGTAAAGCACATCTGAGTGCAGGAGATATACCTGCTAAATTAGCAGACTCTTCAAGCACATGAGACCTATGTTGTAGATAAATCTGTTTGAAAAATGCTTCCCTCACCTTTCTTCTGCTATCACCTGGCTTTTGTGGAAAGGTTTAATCCATACAGTGTTTGTAACTATATCCTTGAGATCATATAACAGTGGTCATGGTCCTTTCTGAGCTTTTTCTGAAAGGATACATAAGCAAATCCATGAAATTGTAGGAGAATAATAGGAATAAGGGCATTCAGTTGCCTAGGCCCCTTGTGTATGGCCTGGTGGTCCCAAATCAACTGCTAGCATTGTTTCTTCTAAGAAACATCTGATGTCCCAGATCATGCTGCAGTCCTAATTGTCCCTCATCCTGCTATCAGAGTATTGAGATGATACTTGAGCAGTCATGAGGAGGAAGAAGCAGATAGCAGAGAAGAATTTATCCACTTCATGAACTGAAAAAAGTGCTTGGTATGTGTGGGTGTGGGAAAGGCAAACAATAATACATCTGTGTGGCTCTGTGAAGTTCTCATTCCTTCTCTAAAAGGCTGAGTGATGGCAGCCTGTTTTCCAGAGCAGAAATCTCTTTCCTGTTCCGCTTCATTTTGCTGGTACCCCATGAACTGGTGGTTTTCTTCTAGTGCCTTTGCTGTGATGTGTTTTGGAAGCATGAAGTGGGCTGCTGGCAGGCAGTGCTGAACCTCTGCTATTCTGTTCCTCCAGAAACATGCAACATGGCAGCAGCCATGGAAACTGAACAGCCGGGCCTTGAAATCTTTGAAACAGCAGGCCATGAGGAGCAGGTCCAGAGAGAGGAGCAGCCAAAACTGGAACCTTTCTACGTAGAAAGGCATTCCTGGAGCCAGCTTCGGAAACTGCTCACAGATACACGAAAGTACCATGGGTACATGATGGCAAAAGCCCCTCATGATTTCACCTTTGTGAAGAAAAATGATCCTGAAGGACCTCATTCTGACAGGATCTACTATCTGGGTAAGCTTGCTGTGACAGCCTGCGTCTTGACTGAATGGTCCCTGCCAAGGCTGTTTGGGTTTGGCTGTTCGGGTTTGGCTGTTCTTGAGAGACGGGTGTTTCTGGCAGCTAAATCAGAATGGATTTCAGGCCAGATTGACTGATCAGATGTCATGATTGTCATCCTAATGCCTTATTAAAACTTGTGGAGTAACCTCCCACAGAAATGGTGTAGTTGGAGATGACCCATTGGACCTGTTGAAGTTGGAAAACAACTGTGAAGTGACCTTTGGGGCATGTTCCCTAGCTGGAAGGAGGAGTTAAGTCTGTTGAGTCTGTTTTCTGTCACCCCAAGTATGATATCTCCTGTCCAAAAGCTGTGTCAGTTTGTTTTCCTTTCTCTTATTTATAGTGTGTAGAAGTTTTTTCTCTTTCAGAATTTCCTTCCAAACCAGAGATTATAAATGTGATTTAGAGAATCCTTTGTGTCTTGGCTACCGATGGAGTAGTTTTTCCAGAGAGTCTGAAGGGAATAAATGGCAGTGTAGGGCAGAGACAGCTTAAAGACTTAATGTTTTTCTCAACATTTTTTATCTTGATAATGAGAAACTTAATGTAGTTTATTGTTCTTGGCCTCAGTGCCTCACTTCTGTGTTGTTTCACTAACTAGTGCTTTCTTGATAGATCCACACTTCTGAGTTGCAGCTGTGCTTGAAGTGATTTTGTCTTGTAAGTCAGACTGTGAGCAATCTTCTGGGTGACTTTTTGGAGCAGGCCTTGTGATAGAGCAACACTTCTGCCAAAAGCTGCAGCAGCTGAACATAAACCTGTGAAGAGCAGTGTTAGGGGGAGAAATAATGTCCAGAGCAAAGGCCTGGGAGCCAAAACTGTGTTCCTGCCCCATTGCTTGCTGCTTAGGCCGGTTGCTTAAGCTCTGATTTGTGATTCAGAGTCTTTACATGTGCTATGCAGTGACAATGTCAGAAAGCTTCTGATTTGTCTCTTATTTCCTTGTCAGAAGATGGGGGTTGTAATCCTTAAATGATGCTGAGTTCAAGCGTGTTGGGGATGGGTTAAGGCTAACCTCATCTGAGATGAGCTCTGGTTTCCAATATGCCACTTTCTGAGACATGGGTCAGACTTGACCTATCCCAGGGCACATTTGCCTCCTTCTGGACTGGTCCTGGTTTGTGTTGGCAGGAGCTTTCAGACCTCTGAATAGCACTGAGGGAGAGGAGCAGAAAAGAGATGTTCAAACCTTCCCCAAGATGCATTGTCTTTGGAACATGAGCTGCACTGTGCCATGTTCCAGACAGGGGAATTAGCATTGATTTTAAAAACTTACCAAATAAAGGGGCCTCCAGACTTCAAGAAGACACAGATCTGCTCTGGGCAGTGTGGGGTAAGCCTGCCTGTGGTTCCTTCTCTGCCTTCTCTGTGACTTGCATTTCTGTGAGGCAGAGAATTCCCAGTGTGAGGCTGCAGTGCAGAGACTCTCAATACTTTCTCTGGTAGGAAGCAGAACTTCGTGGGTATCTTTTGAGATGTTTGGATTGCTAACAGAAAGCTAATAGACTTTTTTTTTTTTTCCTTCTCACTTTCACAACAGCAATGTCTGGGGAGAACAGGGAGAACACACTCTTCTACTCTGAAATTCCCAAAACCATAAACAAAGCTGCCGTCCTATTGCTTTCCTGGAAGCCTCTTTTGGATCTTTTTCCGGTGAGTCTTGGTTTCTTGGTGGTGCAGGTACACAAGCTTTGGGGTTGTACCAACAGACCATCGTTAGAATGTCTAGGTTAAGGTTCTCCTTGTACCCAGCTCACTCTGCAGCCATCTCAAAAACAAGCACAGCTTTCTCATCAGTGTTTGGAGTTACAGTCTTTATGCATCATAAAAACTGTGCGTGCTAGATGATTCCTCCTTTGCCAGCAGACTGCAAGTACTAATTAGCATCAAGTTCTCTGCTGTGAGCTCGTGGAGCTTGCTGAAGGAGCCTGTGGGCTCCAGCAATCGTTGTCTTGCAGGGAGAAGTGATGAGTCCCTCGAGGATCAGTCAATGACTCCATGACTCATGCTGGAGCAGAGAATCCCTTTCCCACTCATTGGGATGCATGTCCTGTTTTGACCTCTGCATAGCAAGCGTGCACCAGTCGCACCTCATGCACCACAGCAGCTTGGAGGAGGTGGGACAAACTCCCTGGAACTAGGTGTGTTTGTTCCCATGTTATTTCCTCAGGCTGTCATCCAGACATAAAATCCCTGCTGTGCTCTCCTCCCACCAGACCAGTCACTGTGTATCTTTGCAAAAGTCATCAGAGATTCTCTTGCTTATTGTATAAAGAGCAGACCTTCAGTGTGGTCCTTCTTCACCGTGTGGACCTTCATCACTCCTTACTGGAGTAATGCTGGTCTTGCTATAGGAGAAGTGGCAGAAGTGGCTGTCAAGTTTACAGTTGTGTAGGATCTGGTCATGACCTGCACCTACAAGTGCTGATGCCAGAGGCACAAGCAATAGCAAGCTTCTGGCTGCCAGCGGGATTCTGGAGGAGGAGGGTGTCTGCGTAGCCATCTGCTCCTGGAAGTTTGGATGCAGAGATGCTCTCCCAGCGTAGTAAGACATGGCAGGAATGTTGACTGTGCTTCTCTGCCTCTCTTCAGGCCATCCTGGACTATGGGATGTATTCCCGTGAAGAGGAACTGCTGCGAGAGAGGAAGCGTATTGGCACCATTGGAATCGCCTCTTACGATTACCACCGAGAAAGTGGCACCTTTCTCTTTCAGGCTGGAAGTGGAATTTACCACGTAAAAGATGGAGGCCCTCATGGATTCACTGTGAGTTTACTCATCTCTCCTGTTCACTTCTTCTGGCTAGAAACTCCTTTGGCTTGCAGTAAAAGCGGAGTGTGATCATCAGTTACTGCTGCACTAGCACTGCAAGTAGCCTTGATAACTCTTGAAACATGGAGAGGTCCTCCAGAGGGTTGGATTTTTGTGGCAGTAGAAACTAATGTGAAGATAGAGAATTACAAAAAATGGTAGGAGCCATGGCAGCAAGGCAGGAGACCAAATTTGGTGATTTTTTTCATGAGTAGCAGTGCCAATAAAAGCAACACAAAGGCTGGGGTGCTCTCTGCTCTTTCATGTAGTCAGAAGTCACATCAGAGGCAGCTTTTCCCTTGAACTTAAGGAGTAACAACTTTACTTTGAGAGTGACAGACCATGAAACAGGCTGCTCAAAGAGGTTGTGGAGTCTCCTTCTCTGGAGAGATTCCAAACCTGCCTGGACATTGTGATCCTGGGCAACCTGCTGTGGGTGTTGGACTAGAAGATCTTTAGAGGTCACTTCCAACCCCCATCATTCCATGTTTTTTTTGCCCAGCTGTGGTTTAGAGATCACCATTCAGCAGTCACTACTGTATGCATTGCAAGATTTGGCTGTATAACTTGCAGAACAAGCAAAATTCTGCTGGAACTGAAGCTGGACATCAAAGCTGAGATAATTTTTATTGTTATAACAACAAATGCTTAATGTCTGCCTAACCCTGTTGTCAGAGGGAATTTACTGTACCCTGAGTTGCTTTTGGAGGACAGGATTGTGTGTTCTGCAAGCCTCTTTTTAGGGTGTTTTTTATAAGAGTGTGCCTAGGCAAGCTGCCTTCTGATCTGTGGCTAATCCTCAGCACAGAAAGAGGTCCTGGTGGGATCTGTGCAACCATGTAAGAAGGACAACTTGCTGTGTAAAATACCTGTATAGTATCTTTCTGTGTTTAAAGTGGGGAGATTCCTCTGTTGTAAACTAGTATATTTGAGTCAGTGTCCTCACTACTTGCTCTTGGAGACCTTCTGATGATAATCCAGGTTAGTTTCTGTAAGTGTCTGTGTTTTTTACTGTACCTTTTTTTCCTTTCAAACAGCAACAGCCTTTAAGACCCATTTTGGTAGAGACCAGTTGCCCAAATATCCGGATGGATCCCAAGCTTTGTCCAGCTGATCCAAATTGGATTGCATTTATCCATAGCAATGACATCTGGATATCTAATATAGAAACTAGAGAAGAAAGAAGGCTGACATTTGTGCACAATGGTAACACATCCTGAGTTAAATCACTTCACCTCCTCTGCACTTACTCTTGCTAGACTGAATTAAGCAGTGGCACCTGGGGATTCTTCTGAAATCTAGGGGAATGGCCATTATGTTCCACCCCGTTTGTCACGTTCTGCATGGTTCCTCCAGTGCAGAGATTGTGAGATGGTTCTTTTCCCAGCCCTGTGACTCTGGCAGAATGAGTTATTTGTTGAATGCATATGAAAGGACTCTTCTGAAGCACAGCACATTTCTCTTTACTGGAGCAGCCTTTTTTCTGTGGAGGTGCTGTGGGTGGAATAGAGATGGAGGAAAGTTTCTGTCAGTGAAAGCAGGCTGCAGAAACTATATAGGCAGTTTCTGAATAGCACTGTGGCTACTGCTGGCCCCTCGTAGTAATTTAGGTCCTCACTTCTCTCAGCTCTGTCTTTGATATGTAACCTGGAGGAAGGGAAATGGGACATTTTGGCTGAAACACTTTTAAAAATCAATTATGGTTTGTATTTAAACAATATAATTTAAATTTTGGTTAAATCAAAATTTTTGACACTTTGTAATAGTGCTTTAGCTTATTTAAATGTGAAATATTAAAATATTATGTAAGTACTTTAAAAATAAGCTGTAGCAATGACTCCTTCTCAGATGATAAGTATTTATGGAGCGCTGCTAAGTTACCTCCAGGGTAACAGGAAAAATATTGAAACCCTATGGATATGTCATTGTGCTGAGGTGTTATGTAAGTCTTTTACTTTGGGGTTTTACAGTGAATGAAATGCTGATGCTTCATTTTAAATTTTTTTTCAATAGTTTCAGTTGTTCAGAAAGATTTGTTGGGGTTTGTTTTTCTTTGGTTTCATAAAAGTTCTAGTTCCAATTCACTGAACTCAGGCAGAGAGAACATTTTCTTTCTTCCACTAGTACATAGAGACTTGAGAGACTAGTTGGGTAGGAGTAAGGAGGGAGGATGGCTTTCCTTTCCTAAAAGGAGCTGCAGTGTCAGAGAGGGTTAGATCTTCCCTAAATAAATCAACAGCAGAGTGGAAGCAGAAAACAAATCTGCTGAGAAGTCAGATTTATTATCACATAATTGTTCCTGGAAGGGTGAAGTTGGGTCATGCTTGGGGTAATGCAGAACCACTCTGATTCTGCAGTGCATTGTGAACTGTTTCTTTTGTGTCTTTTTTTAGAACTGGCCAATGTTGAGGAGGATCCCAAATGTGCTGGCGTGGCTACTTTTGTGCTGCAGGAGGAGTTTGACAGATACACAGGCTACTGGTGGAGCCCAACGGCACAGCCAAGTAAGTGTGTGGATCCCTCAGTGTGTATGCCCTGCTGTGCTGCCCAGTGCAGAGGTATTTTTTTCTATTGATTGTCTTTATACTCATAGCAACTCTGGAGTTCTCTGCAGCTGTGGGCATGTTAACAGTGGCCTTGTGAGCATGTGTTACTAGGGAAAGAGACTTCCCTTCTCTCAACAGTGGTAGGAGTTGTAAGACTCTCATAGTGTTTTGCTTAATGGAACATGAATCATTTTGTTAGATTTTTCTTCATCTTTCCAACCTGCTTGTGCTCCTGGGAGGATATCAATGCCTGGTAGTGAGATCTGTTCTGACCAGGAAGTGTTCATTCATTTGCAGCACTGAATGGGGGTAAAGTTCTTCGAATTCTTTATGAAGAAAATGATGAATCAGAGGTGGAAATTATCCATGTCACATCACCCATGCTGGAGACAAGAAGGACAGATTCCTTCCGATACCCCAAAACTGGTGAGACCCTGATACCATTTCTCTCTGTTTCTGGGAAAGACATCTTTTATTCCACATGCCCTGGCAGCAGTGACTCTCCTAGCCTGGAGCAGGGGCTTGTTGGAGAGGTGTTGAGTAATTTTGAACTGGTGTCCAGGTGATGGGAATGTTTGGGGAAAGTGCTTCTGTGGAAATTAGATGAGTCACTGGTGGCTGTGCTGATATTCCAGTCATGTGGTTACTAAGAGCTCTGGAGTCTGGGTGTCTCAGGAGCTGGCAGAAACCCTATCTGATTGTCGCTATTTTGGAGTTGCTGTCTCAGATACTGGCAGATCTGAGTTGCTGAGAAGCTGATTTTCATTGCAGCCCTGTGTCTCTAAGGGAATAGCTGCAGATTTATGGCCTTTTGATTTTTCAGGAGGGTTTCTGTTTAGCTGCTGGCAGTGCCCTGGTAGTTCAAGTTCTGAAGGACTGTTCTTCACAATTCCTCTTGGACTTTGAACAGCAAAGTCAGCATTCTTACAGCCGACCAAGAAAACCTCCTGTTGTCATGTTTTCAAACAGTAAATGATCTGGAGGCTTCAGGATTAAAGGGGTGAGGGCAGGCATGACACATACTAACTGCAATGCCATCAGAAGGAGGGAAGCGGGGCTCCAGCTGGGGGCTCATTCACTGTCAGGTGTATGAGGCAAGTTTGAACAGTTTGACCCTTGTTCTGCTGGGATTTCTCCGCTGTTAAAACAGAACATGTTGCTCATAGATAACACTGGTTCACTCTCTTTCCTCACTCCTGAAATACTCATTGTTTTTGAGAAATATATTCTTTTTGGCTGACCTTCCCAAGCTACAGAATTCATTCAGATCTTGCAAATTCTCCAATCCACTGGAGAAAGTTTTCTGCTTATGATCTGGATTTATGTCTTGTTTCAAGGAGATTGAAAGGAGTCCTTGTAGGTTTTTGGTAGTTTTGGACACCCAGATTTCTGAGGGTATTTTGTCATATCTCTGTTCACTGCTATATTTCAGCAGTTTAGGAAAATGATGCAACCAAATCCCTTTTAAAAAATAATCTAGGTTTTAATCTCCGAGCCTCCATTTTCATTCTGAGCTGAAGGACAATGGCTCTTTCCTGTGAGTTGTTACAAGGGCAAAGCTTGAGGTAGTGGAGAAAATTCTTCCCAGGGAGAAGGTGAGAACTTAACAGGCCAGCACTGTAGCCTAAGGCAAGTTGTTTCATCTCAGTCCATCAGTTTTTGTGTATAGGAGAGGTTGATGAAACAGAAATCTTTCACAGCAGCACTCAGAGTGTTCAAAGTATGTGGGATTTGCCACCTCTGACTTGTTGTGGATCAACTGGCTTTGTAGTCTGTACAGTCCCCTTTTGCTATGGAGCAGGCTGCTGGCACTGCAGGCACAGCAGGATGAGCTGCTGCTTTGTGTGAACAGTTAACTTTAGAATTTCAATGTTCAACACAAATATGTAGCTTTGTTATCTTGACCACACTACTCATGGCAATAGGCTTTTAAGCATGAGTTGCTCTCACTTTTAATGATACTTCTTAGCAATGGATCATTTTTTATATGTGACCTCAGGAATAACAGCCAAACAGAAAACCAAAGCTTGCTTTCTTATCCACATCACTCCTGAGCATTACTTCCTACTAGTACCTGCATCCTTTCTCTCCCACAGTCAAGCGAAGATAGCATGGCTTTTGATCAGATCTGGTTTGCAGGACTGTGTACACTGAGTCCACCTCTTATTTGTAGTCTCTTTTTTTCCCTGCCTGGTTCTTTGCTGTCTCTCACCCACTGAAGTAGGCTATTTGATCAAAGAGCATTCTGCTGTCTGCTTTTGCCAGTTCTGTATTAACGCTACCACAATAATCCGCAGTTCAGGCCTGCCCTCTTGGAAGTGAACACTTGGTGCCTGACTGCTCACATCTGTTTTTATAGGTACAGCAAATCCAAAGGTCACTTTCAAGATCTCTGAAGTGACAATCAATGCGGAAGGCAGAGTAAGTTTTATGTTCTGCTTGTTTTTCTGATTCTATCTTTAGTAAAATGCATTTTCCACTTAAGTACAAATAGACTTTCTTGGTTGTGATAGCTTAATGGCTTCTCTGGAGGCAGTGCACTTGCTCATTTCTGTGCAGATACATGGCGTCTGTGTGTGTCCAGCAGCGTTTCTCAAAGCTGTGCTTTCCTTCCCTACCACTCGTTTATGAACTCAGCTGCAAAGCAGAGTATGTTCGGTATTGATGGTTAGAGCCTCTTGACTGGCTGCAGATATTGGTAAAATTGAATTCCAAAGACTATGCGTCACCCTAGAGCAGCAAGAACATATGGGAAGACTTGAACTTTGCTCTTGCCCTGAGATTTTGTAACAGATGCAGAAATTTCCATAACGCAGTCCAAGATCTTTAGACAGTTGGGAGATTAAACTTGCCAAACAGATACACTAACAGCCATACTCGAGTGGGATCCTCTCTACTCTTGAGCTGCTTCAACCATCAACAGTCATATGCTGGGATAGTGATGCTGGTGTCAGCCAGCAATGGCAGGGAAGGCTGTCACAACCTTTTGGGTACCACTGTGACTTGTCCCCAGTCCCAGCAGGGTCAGAGTGCAGAATCATGAATCAGAGCCATGTTGATACGTGTTGATAAATGCAGGATAGTCCACATCTACCAATCACTTCCTCTTCATTTGGAAAACTGAGTGTGGAAATGACTTGTCTAAGATGAATGATAGATTTGTGAGCAGCATTTGGATTTCTCAAGTCCCAGCCCTAGCTGCATTGGTGGTGTGCACCTCTCCTGCTGTGCTACAGACAGGGTTGAGTCCCCTGTGTTGTAAAGGCTGAACTGTAAATTGAAAGAAGCTTTCTGTGCCCATCATGCATGCCCTTTATCGTGCATGAAAACTGGTTGTGGGGGTTCATCTCAGTGTCACTGAATTGCTGCTTTGTCAACAGATTGCAGATGTTGTGGATAAAGAGCTAGTTCAGCCCTTCGAGATCCTCTTTGAAGGCGTAGAGTACATTGCTAGAGCTGGGTGGACGCCAGAAGGAAAATAGTGCGTATGTTAATCCTGTCTCTGCTTAGAGGGTTTGGGGGCAATGCACTTAGAAGCAGAATATGGTGGTCTCTTGTCTTCTCCAAGCTTAAGCCCGCTTTCATTTTTTCATTGCTACAAACTTGTTTCTGCAAAGGGGACAATTTTTCCAAAGCCAAATCCAAGTTCTCCTTGTCTCTTTCTCTGGTACCTGGCCCTGCTGGTTTGCATTGGGCACTCACAGCCTGTGATGTATGTGTCCTCTCAGCTTCCCTGTGAGAGAGAGTGCAGTGCTATTGTCCCCATTTTACAGATGGGGAACTGAAGCCCAGAGAGGCTAAATGACTTGCCATGGTCACACAGGAAGTCTGTGGCTGAGGAGAGAATTGAGCCCAGGTCCCCCAGGCCCTAGGCTAGCGCCCTGGACCATCCTTGCTGACCAGACTTACTGATCAGAAAACCTGCTGTAAGTGCTACTTACATTTGCATGTCACTTTTAACCCTGTAGATGATGTAGTACAGTGTTTCTAACTCACCAAAGGCTTCTCCAGAATTGCACTTTTCCCATTCTTGAATCTAAAGATGGCTTTCAGCTTCTACATTTTTTTTTCTCCCCCTCACACGTCAAAGTGGGAAGAAGTGCAGGGACATGTTTGTTACATTATCTTGCTTTTTGGGGTTATTATCAGAGCTACATGCAAAGCCATCAGAAGCATGGCAGGGTCTGCTGCCAGCCCATTTAGGTGCCAGTGTTACTATCTGCCAGATATAGATGTGAAACATGAGGATTTTTACAAGTATCCTGAAATGTCAATTGAAATTTTTTTTTTCTGCTTTATTATTCCCTCTTGATTTTTTTGCTTTACTTCTCTTTCTCCCCTGAAGCACAATTCAAATCTGGGAGAATAGAATTAAACTTTTGAACCTGCAGCGCTTATGCAATATTGAAATGAAGTGAAATAGGTTCTTATATTGTGGAAGAGATTTATTTATGTGGGTGAAATTTTACATGGCTTTGTGCTTAATATGAAATTGAACATTCCTGACTCTCAAAGTGCCTAGTGCTAATGAGTGTCTGTTGAGATTTTCAGACCTGTCTGATACTCATCCCTGCTTGTTATTTTCTCTAATATCTGTCTCCTCAACAGCATCTGGTCCATCTTACTGGATCGCTCCCAAACTCGACTTCAGATAGTCTTGATTCCTCCTGCATTATTCATTCCCACAGAAGATGATGCAATGGAAAGACAGAAACTTATCGATGCTGTACCAGATTCTATTACACCTTTCATTATTTATGAAGAAACAACAGACATCTGGATAAATGTAAGAATTGGAATTTCGGCCTTCTCCGACAGTTTCTTGTTTAAGACCCTAGTTAACATGTTGGTGTTACTCTGCTGCCTGGGAGAATGTTCCCATTGTGCAACTTCTGTGAATATTCTGTGGTCCCTGCTGTTAGAACCAGTATGAGGAAAATGTGATGTGAAAGCAGAGGTGCTTTGCTTGAGGCTGCACAGTGGTCAAACAGAGCTGGAAGGAGAACCCAGGGCTCTGACGTCCAGGGTAGCCCCTTGCCTGCACTGACACCCTCCAGCTTCTTGATGCCGGTTGTTCACTACCAGCAGTGCCAGCACATGAACTGTTCTTCAACAAGCAAAGGTGTATCTAGATGATATTGGATAAACGAGTCTTGAGAATCTGCTAACAATCACTAAAAGCTGTCCTTAGCTACATAGGGTCTGGTGAAATAAATCTGTGTCTGATACTCTCGAGATGTGCCCTAAGGCCTGTGCTTTGAGACTGGACACCAGTGTGCTAGGCTGGTGCTGTAAAAATGAGTGCTGTTTACATTCCTTCAGGTACAAATTGATCTCTCTAAAATGGCATGCCCTTTGAGGTGTGCCAGGGTGCAGGAGGGCCTGGGCACATCATTCACTGGCTGGTAGGTAGTTTGATCTTTCAGCAAGGACCATTCGCACAAAGCCTTCCAGTGAACAGTGCCTATGCAGCCAGTCTTCTCTCTGATACCATGTTTTCTCCATAGCATCTCCTTAGCAGTGCTGGGCATGGTTTCAGGATGGTGCTGTCAGTTGTCCTTTCCCTGTTACTTTTACTGGCTGGAGTGTTATTTGGTAGGCAGATCATACTAGGCAGATAAGACTTTTGAGTCCCTCAAAAGATTGTCTCTTGAAGCAAAATTGGCATCTTTATGAGTGGGAAGATGATGTCCGCTCATCTTTCTTTAAATAACCCTTCACTTGTGGGCTTTTACACAGCACTGGACAGAGGCAACCACTGAGCTCAACTTCTCTGGGTGGCTCTCACACACTGTTTATATCTAAAGCTAGAAAAATGGGTGCAGGAAGGCTTACTTCATTGGCCAGAATTTAGACTTAAAGCAACAAAAAGCTTGTAGCTGGTGCTGCACATGCGGCTACTGTCTGCAGACACTCCCTGTCTCATGAGTGTCACTGATTCACACCCTGCTAGTGTGAACTGTGTGGTCTGTGTCAAGCAGTAAGAGAAGCTTACTAAAGTGACTTCAATGCTAAAGTCCTGCTGATAACAAGGATCCACTGCTCTGTCTCCACAGATTCATGATATCTTCCACGTTTTCCCTCAAACCCATGAAGATGAGATAGAGTTCATTTTTGCCTCTGAGTGTAAGACAGGATTCCGGCACCTGTACAAAGTCACTTCAGTTCTGAAGGAGAGCAAGTATAAACGGTCATGTGGAGGCCTCCCTGCTCCAAGTAAGTGAAATGGTTCTTTTCCTTTGCTGCCAACTAGTGAGGAAAAATATGTCCTTCCAGGTGGCAGGAATTACTGTCTTACTGGAAACTCCTGCTGTTGTCCAGGAAAGCACGTCACTGTGCTGTCATTCCTCTTGGCATCATGCAATTACTCTGGGTTCAGCACACCTTCATTCTAACCCTGACTCTTCCTCACAGACTAGAGGGAAAAGTTTCACAAAATGAGATGGAAAACAAGCTGCCTGCAAAAGTAAATTGCACTCAGTTGGCTTTTCTTTGTCCGTGCTGGGACAGTTTGTGTGCTGCCTTTGCCGGAGGTTAATCGTTGCAGCACTAACATGGCTACCTCTGGTGGGTCCAATATACCTAATAGATGCATATTGATTCAGAACTTGATTTTGTGAGTAAAATCCGGATCATCCTTGTCAGCCTTTACAAGCAGGTTGGTAGCAGAGAGGCTGACAGAGCACAATTGGAACACACTGTGAGAAACATAGAATTGTTTTGGTTGGAAAAACCTTTTAAGATCAATAAAGTCCAGCCGTCATCCTAATGTCACCATGGCCATTAAACAGTGTTCCAAAGTGCCATGTCCACACGTTTCTTGAACACCTCCAGAAACAGTGGCTCCACCACCTCCCTGGGAAGTCTGTTCCAATGCCTGCCCGCTCTTTCAGGAAAGAAATTTTCTCTAATACCCAATCTAAACCTCCCCTGGCACAATTTGAGGCCATTTCCTCTCATTCTATTACCTGATACTAGGGAGAAGAAGCCAACCCCCCTAGAAGGTTCATAGAGGGCCTCCCTGTCTGCATGGTCTCATACGATAGTCCCTTAAAATGAGTTTGTGTGCCTAGCAGCAGAACCTGGGATATGACAGCTGTTCAGAGAATTCCTCTCTGCTCTTAAAAACAATCAGGGTATTGCTTTATAGACAGAGGTGTTAGCAGGAGAAAATTAGCAGCAGCTGTTGCAAATTGAAATGTGGGAAGAATCATTTCAAGCAAAAAAAAAATTCAAAGCCTATATGCTTCTTAGCTGCAGTAAAAGTTTGCTCTTGCTCAGATGCATGATACAATCGGCTGTAGAGCTCCCAGAGTGTTTTTTCCACATCATGTATTTAATTTACAGTTTCATGCTGTGATACTTAAACTCAGTATCTGCTGAAGGCATGCACAAAAAAATACACCTGTTTTACTGGTGGTCTTAATTTCCTTCTTGGGTAGTCTTTTGTTTTCCAGAAAGCCTCAGGTTGAATCTTGGGAATTCTTTAACATGCATTTCACAGCAAGTTAAATAGAACCAGCCATCAGATTGTTTCTGGGGAGCTGGCAGTGGGTCTTCTGCAAAGGCAGGTTCCTCTTGCGTTTAGTCTTGGGACAACAGTCTAGCCTAATAAAAAAGGAGGAAGTATTATTGTGACTGTGTTTTGTAAAGTGTGAAAGTGTCAAATCTCTGTTTGTTGGTTGTTTGCAGGCGACTTCAAGTGCCCCATCAAAGAGGAGATAGCAATTACCAGTGGAGAATGGGAAGTGCTTGGCAGACATGGATCCAATGTAAGTTTCTACTCTTGCTGCATGGGTATTCTGCGAACAACACTCACTGTAGCAAGACTGTCTCTGGGACCTCACAGATCAGTTCATTACTTACATTAGTGAGGCTCTGCTACCTGAGGAGAGTGGACTCTGCCTCTCCTTGGTGTTGTTTGAGCACATGCATCGTGTTGGGATTTTTTGGTGTTCTTTCTTTCTCTTCTAATGCTGATGTGCTATTCTGGACCAGAGACTGTGATTTTGGCAGTGTGGGAAAGCAGCACAGGCAACATAAGCTGCCTTTTTTTCCCCTGCATATTCCCGTGTGGATCCTGTTAATAAGTTTTTCCCACTAAGTTCAGGGCTTGAAGGGAAGGGAGCAAAAATACTGTGAGGCAGCAGTGAGTAAATTCCACTTTTTCCACGAGCAGCAAGATGTCTTGGTGGTGTCCAACTGCTGTTTTGGAATGAAGACATACTCCTTGGAGGCATCAGGATAAATGCATTAGCCAGAGTGCACAGTGTTTATATTCCTGTGAGTCTGCATAAGGAGCGGTGGAATGCTCACCAAACTGCTGCTCTTCTAGCTCTGAGATAAATGAGTTCTTTGCAGTTCAAGAAGAACTGTTTGGACTTTGTAAAGGTCTTTGAAATCCTTCCTAAATGGTCATTAGAATTGCAGTTAGGAAATGAGGCATGCAAATTGGCCTGCACTTGAATCTGTTCTGCTCTCTGCTCAGAAAGGAGAGACAGCTGAGGAATATTTGACATGGCAGTGGTTTACAGTCAGCTGCTGCCCTGATTTTCTTCTGGAGTGGTTTATATAATATAGATAAAGGGTGTGAAGAGTGAGGAGGTAGTGGAGAGCGGGGGACAGAGTAAAACAATAGCAAGCAATAGAGGAGACTCTGAAGAGTAAAAGACCTGCATGAGAGAGCTTAGGAACAAGATGTGAAGTGCAGATCATGCCTGGCTGAGGTGGGGACAATAGGAACAGTCATTTGGCTTGTTCCTTGCAGATTGTGGGACTAAAATTCAACTGTGTGGAACTGGGACAGTGGAGATTTGGAGGCAGTAGAACCAGATATTGCTTTGGTGAGAAACAATATTGAGGGTTGTGTTGTTTGTTTCTGTTTTGACAGATCTATGTTGATGAAGCCAAAAAGCTGGTGTACTTTCAAGGTACAAAAGACTCCCCTCTAGAGCATCACTTGTATGTTGTTAGCTATGAGAGTCCTGGAGAGGTGAAGCGGCTGACAGAACGAGGTTATTCACATGCCTGCTGTGTCAGCCAGGTAACTGCCTGTGGGGCCCTATCTAGCAGGGCTGGGCAGGGTGTGCTGGGGCTGACCACCACTCTTGTCCTTCACCAGTCAGCAGACAAGGCTGGATTTGGATATAACCAAAGCAGATTCTGCATTGTGTTGTGTGCTCCTGCGTGTTGTACAGTGCATAAACCCACTCTGGAAACCAGATTTGACCTGACAGTTCAGGTTCTCTTTAGCTCATCTCAGGCAAAAGGAGCCTGGATGAGCTGTTTGAAACTGTTTGAGCCTGGCTCTTTTCAGCAGAGAAGATGAGCCTGTGACAGCATTGGGCGGGCTTCCAAGGCAGCTGTGACGGTAGCCTGTTCAGCTAGGAGTGCTGTACCCACAAAAAGGGTGTGTGACAAGGTCCTCATGCCACTGTTGGTTTTGCATGCATATTTTTAGGTTTAGAGTGTTAATACCTGAGTCTTGCTAAGGACTGTAGCTTCTTGGAGTCTGTCTGTGGTTATCAAGATAAGTGCTTAGACTTTCTGCTTTAATTTGGTCCAAAGGCATCTTCTGAAAGATCTAAATGCAGAAAGAGATGATAATTTTTGCTAGTGTCTCTGCACTGAGGAGTTCAAGGTAATGTTCTTTTTTTCCTTAGGACTGTGACATGTTCATCAGCAAGTACAGTAATCAGAAGAGCCCCCACTGTGTGTCACTTTACCGGCTGACAGGACCTGAAGATGGTGCAGCTCACAGGACAAAGGAATTCTGGGCAACCATTTTAGATTCAGCAGGTAACAGTAATGATGAGGAACTGGAAAAGGACAACCAGAATGATAGATATTCCAGAAGATGCTTGTTTGAGATTTATTGTTTTGTGTAACTAAACCTATCTCTAAAACTCCTGCATGCATGAGAAGTTCTTGAAAGTGTAGAAGTGATGTTTTAAGCCAGCAACAAAGGGGTATAAACTGGTCATGAAGGAATTTTTGCTGCCAGAGCCAGTAGAAACTGTAGACATCGGGGAAGGGTTTAAGTGCACTCATTTACTCTGTGCAGTGTGCCTCCTAATAAGCAGTGCTGCTGGGGCAAGGTGTACACTTCTAAACAGCTGTGTGCTGCTTGCGGCTTTGTGAAACAGCTCTCAGGCTTTTATTTTCCATCAGTGTTTCTGTTCCCTTTCATCTCTTCATCCCTAAGGCATATTCCGTATCCTATGCTTTCCATGTATTAATGCAGTGAGTCCTAAGTGGGCTTAGGAAGGGATGGGATACTTGTAATGGCTGTGTCAGGGGAGAGGAGTTACTGCTGTTCACCGGAGAGCAGAGACAGGAATGTGATAGGACTGAGAAAGCTCCCCTAGTGGGAGTGGGGCATTCCCACTCTCTGTCTGTTCCCAGCCACATCCACTGGAAAATCTGGGAGAGCTCCACTGGGATTTCAGCAAGATTGGTGTTGAGACAGGGCTGAAGCAGAGATGTGTTATTCATCCATTCACTTTGAAACCAGGCTCTCTGTTCCTTCCTGTGGCAGGTCCTCTTCCTGATTACATTCCCCCAGAAGTATTCTCCTTTGAGAGCTCCACAGGGTTTACGCTCTATGGGATGATGTATAAACCTCACAATCTGCAGCCTGGGAAAAAGTACCCCACTGTGCTCTTCATTTATGGAGGGCCTCAGGTGAGTGTGGCATGTTGGTGAGCAGTGAGTTGGGCTGGCCTGAATTACTCTGCTGCTTTATATGGGCAGTTCCTGCACCATACTGAGGATAGCATACAGCGTTTTGCCAGTTTGGTGCATAGGTGTTTGGCCAAAGGTGCTGTAAGTGGTCATCAGCCACTAGAATAATCTCCCTAGGGAAGTGGTAGATTCCCCAGCATTGGACACTTCTGAGATTCAGCTGGACAGGGTGCTTGGCTATCTTGTCTAGATCGTGATTTTGCCAAGAATGGTAGGACCACATGATCTTTGAGGTCCCTTCCAACCTGGTGTTCTATTATTTGATGATTTTCAGGTCATAGATCAAGGCACTACCACTTTTCTGAGAATAGATATGAAGTAGCACAGCTGGAAGTGGGAGAAAAGGGCATGCAGATAGTCCCTGTTCTGTCTCCTTGTACTTCTTAGGAGGTCCTGTTCTTTGTTTCTGCTTCCCCTATGGGTATGTGAGGGAAGCTCTTTTAGTGCTGACCACTACTAGTGTGTGCTTAGGAGAACTTGCTGTCCACTCATCCTTGATGAGTGGAAGGTGAGCCCTTAGGCCTGCTTTGGTTCCCCCAGCTCTGCTGTGCCCTGCTGTGGTCCAAGACAGCTAGAGTAAGTACTGAAGGGGAAAAATTTGCTCCTGGATTAGAAAAGAGTGGAGAGCAGAGCTACAGGCTTGGGGGTGGGTTGTGCAGTCACTTGCTGTCTCTCTCGCTCTTTGCCTGTTGGTGCTGCTGTGGACCTCGGTTCAGCTCTTCATATCTGTGACCCAGAATGGCTTGTTACTGAAGGCAGAGTGTTCATTTCATAGCAGACCACAAGCAGAGAGGGCTTCCTGTAGCAGGGAGGAGGGATCTTAACAACTTCACGTAATAAAAATGTCTAAAACCTTTAAAGGAAGATAATTATAAATAACATCTGAGGTGCCCTCTGGATTCCATTCTGTCTGTGGTTGTGTCCTTGCTCTTCTTCCAGGTACAGCTGGTGAACAACCGCTTCAAAGGAATCAAATATTTCCGTTTGAACACTTTAGCCTCCTTAGGCTACGTCGTCGTTGTCATTGACAACAGAGGCTCCTGCCACCGAGGGCTGAAGTTTGAAGGAGCCTTTAAATACAAAATGGTAAGTGGGGCTTTGTTTTCAGCCGAAGATGGGTTTGAGTCCCAATGTTATATAAGCTGAAGCACTGGTGTGGCACAGATGCCCAGTGTTGTCTGTGTGGTGCTGTCTAGGTTTGGGAAGGGGCATTGCAGATAGTTGAGCAATGTGGATTCAACTGAGAGAGGAAAGATGCTCAATGTGGGAAAGATAATGCCAGGGTTTGAGGTTGTGGACCATCTCCAGCTTGGCCCACATAACGCTTCATAAGGAGTCTCTGACTCCCAGAGGACATTCTTTGCTGCTCACACAGAGCGAGATAGTTTCATTCTCAGCGTGGGTTACTGTTCAGGACAAGTGGTGTGTCAGGCTGGGGAAGGTGATTGCATTTTGCCACGTGTACAGACAGGCTCTGCTGGCTTTGCAGTGTAGCGGTCTCTGTGTTGGGGTGGCATGTTCACCTACTGAGCTGGAATGCAGCTCTGCAAAAGGGGTAAACACTGAAAAATCTTACAGGTCTCCAAGCAAGAAGACATGAAGAAAAGGACAGTTAAGAGATGGGCTAATGTGTTGGAGTCAATGATCTGAAAGGTGTCTTCTGACATAAACAATTCTGCTTCTATGTTCTTACAGGGAAAAGAGGCCATCATTCTGTGACATGCCTGGCACAGTGGTGTGCTGGTGTATGGTTGAGTGCTGCACAAACTGAGACAACACCCTTTGGAAATCCTGAGAGTGTAACTTTTGTCTGGAACTGACAAAATCGAACTTTTTCTCTCCTTTCCCAGGGACAAATAGAAATTGATGACCAGGTGGAAGGGCTGCAGTACTTAGCATCACAGTATGACTTCATTGATTTGGATCGTGTTGGCATTCATGGCTGGTCATATGGAGGCTACCTCTCTCTAATGGCTTTAATGCAGAGGTCAGATATCTTCAGGGTATGTTCATACATTGAGTACTTATTCCAGTGGCACAGACAGATTTTTTTTCCTGCTTAATCCTGTAACCTCCTGTGGGTATTCACAACACAAAGACTTTTTTAGGCTTGCTCTAGACAAGTGAGGACATGGTGCTCTGGCTCTTTTATTCAAGGCTCTTCTAGTTTGCTGACTTCAAAGAGAAGATGATTTTCTAGTAAGCATTTCTTCCATGGTATTTCTAATTAGAGTTCAGGCTTTAGTTTATTGTTTGATACTTCACAGACAACAGATCTGAAAATCCTTTCGCTCTTAAGACCAGTGCCTGCTAACAAGCCACGATATCTTTTAAACCCAGCAATCAGAGGGTTTTGCAAGAGCAGATAGAAGTTATTTTGTGACCTTGGGTTGTCTCAGCTCTCTCCACTTGTGTTCCTGTGTGAAGCACGAGAATGAGATGCTCTTTCCCTGTCAGCCTGTTGTCACTCTTGGGCTCAGAGAGGTGTCTGGGACTGGTACTTGCATCAAGTCTGTACTGGTGCAGCTACGGGATGCAGTTTTTCAGAGGCAGTGACACCAGCACAGCCCAGTAGTTAATACTGACAGAGATGCCTCCAATCAGAAATTCACAGAATCATAGAATCTGTCAGGGTTGGAAGGGACCACAAGGGTCATCTAATTCCAACCCCCCTGCCATGGACAGGGACACTCTACCCTAGATCAGGCTGGCCAAAGCCGCATTCAGTGTGGCCTTAAACACCGCCAGGGATGGGCCCTCAGCCACCTCCCTGGGCAACCTATTCCAGGCTCTCACCACTTTCATGCTGAACAACTTCCTCCTCATGTCCAGTCTCAACCTCCCCACCTCCAGCTTTGCTCCGGTCCCCCTAGTACTGTCACTAACTGATAGCCTAAAAATCCAGCTTTTTTGTGGGGCCCTTTCAGATACTAGAAGGTCACAATAAGGTCACCTCGGAGCCTCCTCTTCTCCAGGCTGAACAGCCCCAACTCTTTCAGTCTGTCCTCATGGCAGAGGTGCTCCAGCCCTCTGATCATCCTTGTGGCCCTTCTCTGGACACACTCCAGCGCATCCACATCCCTCTTGTAATATGGGCTCCAGAACTGGGTGCAGTACTCCATGTGGGGTCTCACCAGAGCATAGTAGAGGAGGAGAATCACCTCTCTCAACCTGCTGGCCACACTTCTCCTGATGCAGCCCAGGATCTTGCAGCCAGGCAGAATCTTGACCTGATGTCGTGTTGTGATGTTGCCCATGAGACTTCCTGCATTAGTACAAGGGAGGTGCTTTTGGACAGAACAAACTTGACAACTCGGAAGCCTTGGCATGTAAGAGGTGTGTGGAGCTATTCAGGCAGGCCCGTTTTACTGGAATATCTGAGAGTATGTTCTCATGAGCTGGGTTGAGAAGGAACAACTGTTCACTCTACTCAGCTGACTGCTGAAGGGTATTCCCTCTCTGGAACTGTTTTAAGAGAGCTAAACTGTTGGACTGTTGAGCTTGCAATAACTTCACTGTTCTGATATAGCTACAGCAATATGCTAAATGTACCTTATATAGCCTCAGCTGTTGCTGGCTTTGCGTCAGCCCAATTCTTTGTGCTGTGAGCCAACTAAGGGAAATGATCCTGCTGAAAAATGACACCATCTTCTCTTCCTCCACACTTATTTCCTGCCCCAAGAGAACAGTTTCTTTGCAGATCGATCTATTCCCACATCAAATTGCCAATGCTTCTTCATAGCACTGTGTTCTGAAGCAGCCAGAAGGGCAACCTAGGTATGGGGAGAGGAACTGACAAGAGGTTTTGTGATTACATGACTTTAGATCACTACAGTAAAGGGCCAGGCCGCTGCTGGGCAAGTGTCAAAGGTAGACATGTGGTAAGAGCTGGATATTGCTCTTGGGATGTGTTCTGTTCTTTGTGGCTGCTCTTGCTTTGTGTAAGTCCAGCCTGAAACTCCTGGGAGGTCTAATTACTTGAGACAAGTGCTTAAAGATTGTTTTTACTTTCAAAAATACCTGAGTTGCAAGGGGCTTTCTGGTGTTGGTTAGTCTTTTCTGCAAAAGCCTCTCAGCAAACTGACAGTAGCTATGCAAGGTAGTTTGCTGAGCCTTAGGGAGCTGTTGACCCCAGCTTCTGTTAGATATTCAAATGAACAAAGTTTTGCAAGCTGAAAGCAGAGCACTCTGCATTTTGGACAAAAAACACCTTCCTTGGCCAGCCTTGCAGGTGACATGTTTAGTGTTGCTTCTCACGTGTCTCTAGCATCTTCCCAGTTTCAGAGCTGAGCTGCGCTGATATCCATGAACTGTGGGAGGAAGAGTAAGGATTGCTTTGCTTTTCCAGTGCAGGCTGTGGATTGTAAACTTACCAGCACGTTTTGGGCTACTGGGCTGGAGCTTTGGGAGGGAGGGACATCCCCAGGTGAGATGAGGCTGGTGTTGTCAGTCTGCTGCTGCTTCTAAGAGCCCTGTTGAATTTGCAGGTGGCCATCGCCGGAGCCCCCGTCACGCTGTGGATTTTCTATGACACTGGGTACACAGAGCGCTACATGGGTCACCCTGATCACAACGAGCAGGGCTATTACCTAGGCTCAGTGGCCATGCAAGCTGAGAAGTTTCCTTCTGAGTAAGTTTGGTTTTGACTCTTGCCTTCTACTTTTTCTACCAGGAAAATTCAAGCCCCATGGACTTGTTTTTATCTCTCTGTTCTTGACAATTGAATCCTGGACTCACAAATGCTAGTATTAAATAAAAATGCTTTTAAAAATAAAGACCAAAACCCAACAGTAATAAACTTAGTTGCCTTGAATTAGCATTTACGTAATTGCAGAGCATCCTACAAATTAGTAGACATAGTAAACATACAGTAGTTTATCTTAACTGTATCATAGAATCATAGAATGGTTTACGTTGGAAGGGACCTAGGTTGGACCCCATCCAGCACCAACCCCCTGCCACAGGCAGGGACACCTCCCACTAGAGCAGGTTGCTCAAGGCCTCATCCAGCCTGGCTTTAAATGCCTCCAGGGAGGAAGCATCCACAACCTCCCTGGGCAACCTGTTCCAGTGTCTCACCACCCTCACTGTAAAGAACTTCCTCCTAACATCCAGTCTAAATCTCCCCTCCTCCAGCTTAAACCCATTCCCCCTCGTCCTGACATTACTAGATCATGTAAATAGTCCCTCCCCAGCTTTCCTGTAGGCTCCCTTCAGATACTGGAAAGCCACTATAAGGTCTCCTCGAAGCCTTCTCTTCTCCAGGCTGAAGAGCCCCAACTCTCTCAGCCTGTCCTCATAGCAGAGCTGCTGCAGCCCTCTGATCATCTTCGTGGCTCTCCTCTGGACTCGCTCCAGCAGTTCCATGTCCTTCTTGTGTTGGGGGCTCCAGAACTGCACATTAACTGTAATTAAAGACTAACTTTTGTGTATAAAGAAATTGCAAATATATCTTCAATGATATTGTTAGCACTTTAGAGCCACATAAAGCAAGATGGTACTTAGTTGATCAGGATGCTTTCTGCATGCTCTAAGGCTGTACCAGCATTAATGCAGAGCTAGCCAAGACCATGGGCTGTCTTGAGCTGAAAATCAGCAGTGATTCTGAGCAAAAGTTAAGTTGTTGTGTTGTCCAAGCTGGGAAACAGTTCTTAGAAAAAAGATAGACAGATGAAAGGTCCTTCCTGCATGTGCACATCATGGTCAGACTTTTAGAGAAGGAAGTAATAGATCTGGGAGACAGCTCCATGCAGAGCAATTAACAGTAGTGAAACTGCTGATTTCAATGCAAATATTTTCTTCTGCTGAGTGTTTTTGAAGGGAAGTGTATGAAGTGTGACATGACTGGCAGGTGCTGGGAAGCTGTCTAGAGATGTTTGTCTCTTGCTTTCACAGACCAAACCGTTTGCTGCTGCTACACGGATTCCTGGATGAGAATGTTCACTTTGCACACACTAGTATCTTGCTCAGCTTTTTAGTGAGAGCTGGGAAACCATATGACTTACAGGTAAGGCCAGACCCAGGCTGTGAGGGTTACATGTTTGTCAGGGGTCCAGAATCAGAGTTTGTAATACAACTGTGCTGGGCTTGGGCTTCTAGAATAAAACTGTAGTATGTGAGCCTGGTCCACTGGATCAGGGCCTTGAACAACCTGATTTTAAAGGAAGGTGTCCCTGTCCATGGTGGTGGGGTGGGAACTAGGTGATCGTTGAGGTCCCTTCCAACCTAAACCATTTCACGATTCTAAGTTGTTTTTTTAAAAGGAAGATTTTATAGCATTCCAGACTGCTTCATGTTGAAAGGGACCTTTACAGATCATCTAGTCCAACCCCCCTCCAGTCAGTAGAGACCTCTGCAACTAGAGCAGGTTGCTCAGAAGCTGGATAACCTGACCTGGAAAGGTTTCAGGGATGTGACATCCACCACCTTTCTGGACAACCTGGGCTAGAGTTTTACCACCCTCAGTGTAAAACATTTCTTCCTCCTATTTAGTCTTTCTCCCCTTTTTCAGTTTAAACCCATCACTACTTGTCCTGTCACAACAGGCCCTGCTGAATAGTCTGTCCCCAGCTTTCTAATCAGCTCCTTTAAGTACTGGAAGGCCTTTATAAGGTATTCTGGAACCTTCTGTCCTCCAGGCTGAATAACCCCAACTCTTTCAGCCTGTCTTCACAGCAGAGGGCTTCTAGCCCTCGAGTAACAAAAAAACTGTTAGGCAGTTAAGAGCAGTTCAGGCTGCTCCCAAGGAGATGTGCAGTTTGTGGACAGGGTTAAGCATTTCATTAAACCTTGCTAGTTCTGTGCAAGTGTAAATGCAGGCATCCCACCCCATGCTGCTGAACTGGGAGCACACTAATATATGTGATGGCTCCTGAAGAGAATCTAGCAGGATGAGAGGATGCAGTGGATTGTCTGGGTTCAGGCTGTGGTGTGTGGGGAGGTGTGAGGTCAAGTTCAGTTAGTGCAGGGAGGCGAGATGAACACTTCGAATGCAGCTCTGGGGCCTGATCTAAGTGTTGGTGCCCACAACTCTTGTGGGATACTCATACTGATGTTTTGTATTTTAGATCTACCCTCAGGAGAGACACAGTATAAGGGTACCTGAGTCAGGAGAGCACTATGAACTCCATCTGCTCTATTACCTGCAAGAGAATCTGGGCTCTCGTATTGCTGCCCTGAAGGCAATGTAACTGACCTCTGCAGAACTCTGCTCCACTGGCTGCTCTACCCAGCGAGGAGATGGGAAACTAAAGAAAATGGGATGGAATGTTGCATTTTGGTGCCTGCCACATGTACACACCAACACACACACCCACACAGAGACACTTTTTCCAAGTAAATTTGGTGCCATACAGGAAATGAAAGCACGGTGACCTAACAACTCTAAAGCTTAAGATGTAAATAAAATCAAATGTCTGTAGTATCATGCAGTACCATGGGTGCTCTCTTGGGGGAGGAGCTGAAACTGAAAATAATGTACTTCTACAGCACCAGATCTTCACTTTTTAAAAGCATTATGACATAACTGATGTCTTTTTACAGTGTGTTCCTTGGTATCTTACTACATAATACCGGGTGATTTACTCACTACACAGCAAGAGTTTACCTGAATGGTTACAACTTGTATTACATTTTAAATGCTATCATATAGCTTTTATGCTTCATGAAAGAGATGTGTCTCACTCCTTAGAAGCTGATCACAAGTTAGACACGTCACCTATCTAGATGTTGTTTTTTTTTAAGAAGAAAGACTTCTAGGCTGCTCCTAATGAATTTAAATTTTGGATTCAGTCCAGTTGATGCCAGGTTCTTCTAGTGAATTCTTCTCTCTCCAGGATAAACCATGCCCTTTTTTCCTTTCAGCAGCTTGAGATCCTATCCTGATTGTACTTGATTTCAGTGAAATGATATTTTACTGTGATACAGGCATAACAATCTTTGAGATGCAAACTAACTTAAGTCAAAGAGCTGAAACTCTGTAAAATTTAAAACAAGCTTAAAATGCAGCCCATTTCTTGTTGACATTTTTCCCTGATATTCATTCTGGATCTGTGTTTGCAGGACTGTTTTCTTACTGTCACAGCAGCATGATAGAGGTATATGCATTCTGTTATGACTTTAAAATTCAATACTCAATAATTCAAAGGTCTGCAGAGGATTGGGTGAAGAGAGATGTTACAAACACTACATGGGAGGCAGTATGAACTGTTTCATTGAATTTCCTGCTTTGTTTGAGGGACAATTTCCCAGGCTCATACTCTGTTCAGTCCTCCACCCCAGGTCTTTTTTAGCACTGCTGCGTAGCATGATTATGATGCTGTATTTGAGATCTCCCTGCCTCCTGTATAGCTTAAGGTAACCCTGCTAAGCCTCAAGGGTATACAATCCCAGCTGTGTTTTTGCTAGTGAGGTTTTAACTAAGCAGCAAGCTTGGCTGAAAAGCCTAAGTGTGTGAAGTCACTTTTAACTTGCAGCGGGTTCTTTAGGATAGAAATCCATAGCAAAATTATTGCCTTTAATCCAGGAAATTCTCCCCATGGGGCTTGCCTCTGAGACTTCTCTAAGTTTTAATGGTTTTAAAGGTTTTCTTAGAAACCTAAGAACTTCCTTTTCTTTCTGTTTTGGTGCTAGAGAGAAGCAGAGCATGATTTCCTTTTCATCTTCTGAAAAAATCTGGAATCACTCTCAGTGTTTACGCTCTTAGTACTCCACATGTTGTAACCTTGTATTTTCCTTGCTTTGGTACTGTTCAGCTTGATCCCCAAACTCTGGGATTTAACAGAGCTTGGCCGTTTTGTATCAAACTGCATAGTTTTTCAGTTAGGCTGCTGGGCACAGGCACCAAAGCTTTGGAGCTGATGCAGTTACATGGTTGTAAAGTCAGTGTGTGAGAACAGGATCTGCTTTTTGGGGTTGCACAGGACAGCCAAAGCAAACAGATTGCAGTAAATGCACATTTCCCTCAGAGTGGGGTTGGTTGTTTGGGTTGCTTTATGGTTTTCACATCACTGCAAGTGTAAGTGGATGAATTAAAATAACCATTAGCAGGTTAGTAACAGGCTTACAGTTTTAGTTTGGGAAGCACGTGGCTGAGGAGGAGCTCAGTTCTGGTGAAGTCTTCCCTTGGTGGCGATCTGTGATTTGAAGTGGTGGAGCATCCCTGTGGGTGTACCCTAGGGATCTATCCCTATAGCCAGAACTGAGAGATGGATATGTGTGTTGAGGCATTGAAACTAGAACCAGAGAGCAGTGAGTGGGGCCAGGTCTAAGCTGTTCCTGCAGAATTCCATTGTTCCTTCTGTGTCTATGCTGTATTATATATACATATATCTATATCTGTTCATATATACATATATGTATAGAATCACACCTGGAGAACATCACCTTTCCCAGGTTGTTTATATTTTGTTCAGTATTAAATTAACTTGCTTTTTGGGGTGTTTTGGTTCTTTTTCTAGAGGTGATTACCCTTGAATGTAAATGTGTCTGATTTTTAAGATGAAATTAATCCTTTTCTTTAGGGAAAAAAAAAAAAGAACAAAAATGGCCTTCATCAAACAGTGCTTTTTGAGGAAATGAAGAGCTAAATGTAATGCAAGTAAACCAGGTGAGGTTTTCCTTTAGCACAGGCTGTGACTAGAAGTGCTGACATACAACTTTCTAATAATACATCCTTCCATTGTTTTAAATATATATTGAAAAGCTATTGAAGTCTAGCATACTGTAAGTACTCTCTTTTGCCACATACATTATGTATTTCCTTCTTTTCTACATGTTCTTTTTTTTCTTTTTTACAGTAGTTAAGCACTTTAAGACCCCATACTTTCTTATCCTGTGGAAATGCTGGGAGGATTTATCATCAGAGATTTGTAGTTCTTGCAAAAGACTCCTGCGTGTAGGTGAAGGTGTGAGAGATGCCTTACATGAGGTCTGATCCAGCCCTATGCAGCCAACGACTATATTCCCAGTGACAAGAAGCACAAAGCCTGTTGCATTTCAGACTGCTGAGGTAGGAAGGTGTCAGTGCTGAAGACTGATGCATCAGTATTTTCAGGCTAGTAGTTTCTGCCACACTTCATGGTGAAGTGTTGGTCCAGCAGTGGAACGTGGTCCAGCTGGAGTGGAGAGTGGTGGCTTTGCTCTGCTCTGTTCATCTGGAGTTGCCTGCTCCAGGGTGAGGAGATGGTATTGTCACTCAAGAAGAGGTTTCCTGCCCATCTGATATTTGGTTTTATGCTTTGACACTTCTTGCATGTTTACAGTGTCTTGGCTAATGGGAGTTTTAAGCAGAACTAGTAAGGTCGTGAGGGAGTAAATGCAAGGGAGGTTGTGGAGCAAAAATACATGAGGAGGAACCATCCCTGTGGCTCCCAAAACAAGCGTCTGTATACTCCCCTTTAGAGGATCTTCTGCTTTCAGCAGAGATCTGCTCTGTGCCCAGCAGGATGCCTGCTCTGAGCAGGAGCAGGATGGACCCTTCATTTCTTGGTGACTATGAGTTGCCAAGCTGTTTTTGAGATTAATGTTTTAATGTCCTTGATAAAATATATATGGAACGTGAGGATCTGAGCAATGAGTTGTGTTAAGTGTTGATGCCAGCAGTTTGTTCTTGTTTGCAGTGGCTGGGATTGATTGTGCTAGTTTCTGGTGGAATCATGTTCTTTTGCCCCCTGTTTCAACATGGCTTCCAGTAATTCCTCTTGAGTGTGAGCCTCAGAGCTGTCAGGTTTCACCCTCCACATGAGACTTGCACTCCCAGTCCCTCCCAACTTTTGTTTTCAAGTATCTGTTTATTCAGAACAAAGTAGAATTAGTATCTACCCAGAACTCCTTGGCGAAATAATGAGTTCAAAGCAGCAAGTGAAGTTTTGAGAATCACCTAACTTCATTATATTAGGATGGAAAGTGCTTTCCCTGCCATTGGCATTTGGGAACAGGCTGTGGAAATACTTTCTAAGCCGGATGGTGTAGTAATGCTGTAACCCTGGAGCACCACTGTGTCTGAGCCTGAGTGGTGAATCATAGCAAAGCCTAGTGGGTCTCAGCCCATGCTCCCTGCCAGGAATCATAGATTCATAGAGTGGTTTGGGTTGAAAGGGACCTTAAAGATCACTAGTTCCAACCCCTACTCCATGGGCAGGGACACCTTCCACTAGACCAGGTTGCTGATGGCCTTGAACGCCTCCAGGGAGAGGACAGCAGGAAAGGTGGGTTGTGTTTCTGCTGTGTGTGTCTGTGTAAGGCAGGCTGCTTGGCTGCTAGTGTGGCGCTCAGCTTCTGTCGAGGTGATAACAGAGCATAACTAACTGAATCAGCCAGGTGAGGACACTGCCTTGATTTGCCTGTTTACTTGAGTAGAGACTTTCTGTAGTGCCCCTCAGTTCTCTAGGCCTCTCCTTCGGAAGGGGAAGAGAGATCTTTGTGCATTTTTTACTGGGCTGTTCTGCACAGTAGAAGTTCAGGTGTTTGATTTTAGAACATGAAGTGCCTGCTGTTTGGGTTAACAAAATTGCATGTCTCACTCCAGTGGGTTTATTGGTCTCCCTCCCCTCCCTCCACCTTTCTAGCTACATGGCTTTTAATCCTGTAAAGTGGAGACAATAGTTTTGCTGCGTTTTATTACAAAACCTTTGTTGCAATAAAGATGCTGCTAAATAAATTGAATTAAATGGTTCCCCCCTCCCTCCTATTTTCAACTGTCTCTCCTTGATTTAGTAGAGTTTATGTGTAATTAAATCACTTCCTTTGTGTGGTGGAAAGCAGCAGCAATGGAACATGTGTCTAGTTTTGTACATACTGGGTGTTTACAGAATCATGGCATGTTGGGGGCTGGAAGGGACCTCAAAAGATCACCCAGTCCAACCACCCTGCTAAAGCAGGATCACCTGGATTAGGTCACACAGAAACACTTCCCATTGGGTTTTTAATGCCTCCAGAGAAGGAGACTCCACAGCTTCTCTGGGCAGCCTGCTCCAGGGCTTCAGCACCCTCACAGTCAAAAAGTTCTTCTTTACATTCACGTGGAGCCTCCTCAGCTCCAGCTTGCTCCCATTGGCTCTTGTCCTGTCATTGGACATCCCTGAGCAGAGCCTGGCTCCATCCTCCTGACACTTGCCCTTTCCATATTTATAAACATTAACGAGGTCAGCCCTCAGTCTCCTTCTCTCCGAGCTGAAGAGCCCCAGCTCTCTCAGCCTTTCCTCCTGAGGGAGATGTGCCACTCCCGTCTTTGTGGCTCTGCGCTGGACTCTTTCAAGCAGTTCCTGAGGCCTTTCTTGAATTGAAGGGCCCAGAACTGAACACAATACTCCAGACGTGGCCTGACCAGGGCAGAGTAGAGGGGAGAGAACCTCTCTCGACCTACTAAGTACACCCTTTAACAAAAGCGTTTGTGATTTTCCCTGTCCCTTGTAGCCGGGTAGATGGCTACAAAGAGGAGGATCAGGCGTTCGCTCGGTGTAACTGTTCCCTCTCCTGAATGTTTTCCGCGTGTGAATGCTGTCAGCAGCCCTTGGCAGCCAGCAGCTGGAGCTGTCGCACCAGCTATGGCACAGCCTCAGCTTCGCTGGCCAAGGTGGGCCACGTTCACAGGGCGGGAGGTGGCCCTGGCCCTAAGTCAGAAGGACGGAGAGACCCGAGTGTAGAGAACTGGCTCTGCCAAGAGAAGTCTCTTCATGCAGTCAACTCACACTTAGCCTCCTGTGTGTCTTTGTGAGCAGCGTGGGCTAGGCAGCACCCTGGTTCTGCTTCACCATGCCCCAAAAGGGCTGTTAAAATTTATGTTCTTCCTGAGTTTTTTCACTCACAGGCAAACACTCACCCTCCGTAGG
The DNA here is from genome assembly GCA_013400475.1 of Tricholaema leucomelas. Taxonomy (NCBI): domain Eukaryota; kingdom Metazoa; phylum Chordata; class Aves; order Piciformes; family Lybiidae; genus Tricholaema lacrymosa; species Tricholaema leucomelas. The sequence continues at coordinate 495,286 of WAAF01012438.1, read as the reverse complement.
TGGTGCCTTTCAGAAATATGCCAATAACCAGCCAGGTTTTGATATGCTGCATTGTCTTCTCTGGAGTTTGTGTAGGTCCTACTGTAACAAGTCCAAGCTTATCCAGGAGCTTCCATCAACCCTCGTGTGATGCAGGACAGGACATGAGTGTCACACCAGCAACGGGCTGTGGGCTTTTGGGTTGTGGCTGGTGCTGGGACCTGCTGATGGTGTCATTGAGCTGATTACATAGCTATCTTGGTCACTAGAGGGAGAGGAGTTCTTTCATGTACTGTTGTGCCTGGAGGGTTTTATTATGGCAAAACATTTCTGTCCTCTTCCAGGTGCCTGCACGATGTCCTACAGTTTAGGGTGGGATAAGCAGGGAGAGCTACAGGCACCCTACAGTCGCCCCACAGCCACCCCTTCCACAGTCATCAGAGGCAGAGGAATCAAGGTGAGCTTCCAGCAGTATCATTTCACACAAACTCTGGTGGTTCTCTGTGCTGCTGAGGAACACCAGTGGCTCCTATCCTGGAAGTGTTCATATTGTGAACTCGTTTTCCACCTGCTGTTGTGCTGTTTATAGAATGTTCCTGGCTCTCACTGGCTCATGCTGACACACTGGAGACGGGACAAACCTGAAGCTCTGTGGTTTCACTCTTGGGCTGTGCCAACTGGGACCAACTTCAGGACCAAGCAGTCATCCCATGGAGGAGATGGCTCCTGCTCCTGTGTAAGTGCTGCAGACTGGGATATGTTCCTCAGGTTAGCCTTGACAACAGCTCACTGTGGTTCTGCATGGTGCTGACAAACAAGTGTTCCTGCTGTCCCTCTAATTCTAAATTACTTCAGAAAACAGGTTGTGATCTCTTAAGTAACCATTTGTCAACCTGTGTCCACAGAAGAGGAGGAAAACAATTCCATGAGCCATTAGGCAGTCCCACTTTCTGCTTTCCTACATCACATTTAAGCTCCAGAGTCTGGCATGGCTTTGCATCATGTGAGATGCCCAGAGCCTTCTGCTGCAGCCCAATATCCTCATTTGGGTGGCAATCATTGCCAAGTTCTGCCAAATGTGGGAGGCTTAGCCCCATGGTGGATGCTCTGCACAGGCTGTGCTGGATCCACACAAGGATCCATTTCAGGAAGGAATTGGGAGAGAGGATCCTGACCACTATGGCTCTGCCTAACTCAACACAGTTGTCTCCTCTTCCGATCCCTGCAAGCTGAAAGGCAGTAATAAATCCCATTAATCCTCCCAGAAAAGGAAATTTCCTGTTTGACACTTTCTCAGCAGTGTTCCCTTCTCAGCACGCCTGAGTGCTTGGACAGAGCTGCCCGTGACCTGTTGCTAACCATCCCAGTGGGGTCTGGGTCTTGCTAATGGGTGATGGAGATATTTGGAGCAGCTCATCTCTGTGTGGGGCAGAGCTGCTGCCGGGACCCCGCCCTTCTCCTTACCTTCCCCACTGCTTCCCTCCAGGCATGTGAGGAAGAAGAAACAGAGCATTCCTGGAGTCCAAAACATCCCAGTGAAGAGAAGCAGGAGCTGAAGCACCCAGCCTCCTTCGCAGCCACCTTTGTAGCATGTGTTACACAGACATGTGGTAATTGTTTTCTTGTGGTGAGCTATGAGAGAGCTCAGACTCCACATTTACAAAGAAGACTGAATTCTGGTGTGGAACCCAATGCCAAGGTGAGCTTAGCCACTCTTGGGTTGTTTCATCAGGTGGGTTGAACAGCTCCCTCTGAGCTCTGTGTCTCCCTGGCTTACAGGAACAAATACCTCTTGAAATCTTCATACTTTGATTGTTTGGTTTTGGGTTTTTTTTTTGGCAGGGAAAGGCTTGTCCTAGCATATGCTCATGCTCTGGCTACAGCAGCAGCAGCCCTCATCTGAACACTAACCTCCAGCATGCCAGCAGAGCCCTTTCCTCACTTTGTTTGTTTGCCTCTGAAATTATAGGATTTTTTTTTCCTATTTCTTGAAAGAAAAAAAATCTGTTCCACTTCATCCTGGCAGGGCCAGTGCCTAGAGAGGCTGTTGGGGTGCCTCCTCCCTCTGCACCTCCACTCAGACTTGGTCCCAGCCCTGTCTTGACTGCTGGGAGAGGAACCACAGAAACCAACAGTCACAGCCTCACAAGTCACGCCTCAGCCGTGAGCTCTTGCCACCCCGTTAGGCTTTTTGGTGCGAGTTTCCCCCCGTGGCTGGCGAGATGTCAACCGTGGCACCTGCCGAGGCCGCCTGCTGGAGCTGAGCAGGGGCGCAGTTCCCATGGAGACTCGGACCTCCCGCCGCATCGCTGCAGCCGCAGCCCCAGCACTCCGCAGCCTTTTCAGGCTGCTACAAAACATGTTTTCCACCGTGTTCTAAAAGGGAAGTTTATCTGCGGTTGGGTGAGCTGGCAGGCATGTGTGCTTTCTGTTGCTTGCTGCTGGAGGGAGCCAGAAAACGCCCGGGTATCAGGGAAAGTGCTCACCTCTGCTCTTCACCGTGCTAGTCTCGGGCACAGCGAGGCTTTCCCCACCTACTCTTGAGCTTCATGTGGCCACGACACGGTAGCAACCCTGAAATCGCACACCAGCAGCTATGGTTGCGCAACGCTCAAAGCTGGTCCCTGATGCAAGAAAGCACCTTCACTTCCCGTGGCTGCTGCAAGTTGTATCCTCCTGCATAAGAGCCTGAAGAGTCCTGGTTATGATGTTGACATTTGTTTTGGAAAAGCTGCTCCTCACTGAGTGACTGCTTTCAGCATCACACCCTGTGTGGTCCAGTCCCAGCCTTTTTCCTACATGAGGGTCACAATTTACAGTCCTTAATGCTTGCACCCACAGAGGTTTCTGAGACCCAAGAGGAAGGGTCTCAGAAGGCTGAAAATTATGGTTTATTTTTCATATTTGGGGTCATAGTACTGGTCTAGGACAGGGTAAGAGGAAATATCTTTCCTGGAAGAAATTACAGCCTGGGCAAAATAAACCCTCTCTTCACTTTTGGGATTAGCGATGAAATTGCAAACAGTAACTGAGATTAAAGGGCTAAATTTTCCTCCCCAGCCTCAAGTCTTCTCTCAAGATGAGCATCTACCAGGTTGCTTCTGCCTCTGAAGAGCCATCGCTGTTTAACTCTGTCTTCTGGGTGTAAGGAGTTAAGTTTGTTTTCCTCATGTCTGCATAAACATTGTTTGTCCAGAGATGCTTTCACGCCATTGTCCCAGGAAGGTAGCTGCTTATCGACAAGACCACAAGCTCTGTGGTTATAGCAGCTGATAACCGGACAGGGCCAGGTTCCTGGTTCAAGAGTGCTGTAATGCAAGCTAGGGCTCACTGTGACAGTCTTCTGGGTCTTTCGATGGAGAGGACCCTCACAGGTGACTGATGTAGCAGTTTAGAGCTAGAATAGTGTGCAACATACTGTGGGACCAAGTCTGACACGGGTAACCAACCATGGGATGGTGCTGACACCAGTTGGACATGCTATAACCATGGCAACTGAATGAGGAACTGTGACCAGTGTGAGACTGGAAAAGGTATAAACCCTCAAAGGTAATAGGGAAGTTTGGAGTCATATCCCCCCACAATTGAAGCCTTCAGGATCAGCAAGAGGTCGCTTGATCTCCAGTGGTGATTGTCTCTGCTTTTGCTATCTTTTGCTTTTGTCATCTTTTTCCACATTTCTAACTTTTCCCCTGCACATGTAGGTGAAATGGAATTCAAGTGCTTGTCCCAGGCATCCACTCAGTTCCTTCTTGGTTTCATTCGAGGGATCCATAAAAGAAACATCTCTTCCACAGAACTGGATCGAACTACAGGGACAGGTGAGAGCCATCACATATTCACCCCACAAGCTCTCCTTGCTTGCTCCCCATGCAGTGCCAGGCAGTACATTTCCCAGAGAAGTTCCAGTTTCAGGATTCCCTCTGTTAAAAGCAAACAGCAAAGGGCTGCTCCTGCAGGCAAAATCCTTTGAGAGGGAAAACTTAAGATGCTGCACTTTGAATTAAGCCTTTTACCGTGGTGTTTGACAGCCGTTCAGTTGAAAATGTAAAGCTTGTTTGCAATGGGAAGTCAAACTTGCAGGAACAGAGTGGAAACAAAATGATCTGAGCCTCTGGAAGCTTTCTCCGGGATGTCTTCCAGGCAAAGTTTTGTCTAAATAGTTGTGTTGTTGTGAAACTTGACCTGGGTTACAGTTCAACTCTCACAAGCAGATTCAGTGTGGTCTGCTGTGGCACAGCCAGCTCTCCCAGCAGACACATCACTATCTTCCTGGTGCTTCCTACCAGGTCAATACCATTTCTGGTTACACAGTTTCTGGTATTTTTCCTCTTCCCAGGATTTCTCATGTTTGGAAGTGGCTTTCTCTAAAGGTTGCATTTCTTCAAGGACCTTTACCCAGTGCTGTGTGCCTACAGCAGGATGGAGAACAGGCAGCATCTCTCCACAGTGTCACGCCAGGACTCTTCTCCTGCAGGAGCCTCATGTATGTGATTCCTGCCTTCCCTGTAACCCAATCCCACGACCCTCCAAGAGACAAATCCTACCCTCTGCAAGGTTCTGCTAGGGGCTGGTCTACATATATGGGGTCTGGCAGGACACGGCGGGGAGGCTCTGAGTTGCCTGACACATTCTCAGTGAGGGAAAGAGGCCAAAAAAACCCCTTGAAGCAGCATTTTGTGTTGAACTCAGCTCTCATCACTGCCCAGCAGTGTCCCTGTTTTCATCAAGGGCCATTTTATTGCTATGTCCATGAGAAGCCTTTCCAGGAGCTGCCAGGAGCTGTTTATTAACTTCAAGCTGCTTTTTGCTGAAAAAAACATAGCTTAAAAACCAAACAAAAGCTTGCAGAAACGTGACAGCCAAGGAAGGTGTCCAGCTGGGGCAGGATGCAAAGTGCTGGCAGGGCAGGGAGTCTTCATGCAGCAAACAAAGAACAGCTGTGGCTTAGGATTAGAAAGTGGACTTGCGAGGCATCATTTTAAGTGTGCTGTGCGGAGAGAATTTGGGTTATTCTGGGGCAGTTTGGCAGGAGCAGGGCTCGCCTGAGGGGCTGTGGCTGACCCTGAGCAGGGTGTTGGAGATGTCACCTTGAAGTCCTTAATGCTGCCATGTTGTCCATGGCATAAGGTGAGGTGATTTCCAGGGAAAAGGCTGAGCCTGAGGAAACTTCTCCCACATTTGTGGCTGGGCAGGTGTGTGGTGACATGTCTCTGACAGCACCTCCTCTGCAGCTCAGCAAGAACTCCATTTGCTCTGGTCCTGCTATCCTCCCAGCCTTGGGGCAGCCAAAACTCCTTCCTTTGGCCTCTTACTGCAGGAAAGACATTGAAATGCTGGAGTGTGTCCCAAAAAGGGCAACAAAGTCGGTGAAGGGCATGGAGAACAGGTCTTACAAGGAGCGGCTGAGGAAACTGGAATTGTTCAGCCTGGAGAAAAGAAGGCTGAGGAGAGACTTTCCCACTCTGCAACTCCCTGAAAGGAGCTTGGGGCTAGATGGGAGTCAGTCTTTTTTTCTCGTAGCAAACAACAAGACAATAGGAAACAGCCTCAGGTTGTGTCCCAGAACAGATTTAGGCTGGACATGAGGACCAATTTCTTCCCTGAAAGACTTGCCAAGCCCTGAAACAGGCTGCCCAGAGCAGTGGTGGTATCACCATACTTGGAGGGATTTAAAAGCCATGTAGATGTGGTGATGAAGGACGTGGTTTAGTGGTGGACTTGGCAGTGTTGGATTAACAGTTGGACTTGGTGATTTTAAGGTCTTTTCCAACCACAGTGATTCTGTGATTCCTCCAAACTTGCAGCCCCCTTCTCATCCTGGTTTGTTTGGTTGGTTTTTTTTCCCAGCTTCTTTTCCCATCAACAAGGGTGTGAGTGCCACAGAGCTTGTCTTATATAGAAATCCAACAGCACAAGGAAAGGCTGAGGGAGCTGGGGTTGTACAGCCTGGAGAAGACTCCAGGGAGACCTAATAGCATCCTTCCAGTGCCTGAAGGCACTTACAGGAAGGCTGGAGAGGGACTGTTCAGAAAGTGATAGGACATGGGGAAATGGTTTGCAATTAAAGAGTAGATTTAGGTCAGATGTTAGGAGGAAGTTCTTTACCGTGAAGGTGGTGGAACACATTGCCCAGGGAGGTAGTTGAGGCCCCATCCTTGGAGATGTTCAAGGTCAGACTCAACAGGCTCTAATCTAGGGGAGAATTCCCCTGCTCCCTGCAGGTGGGGTTGGACTAGATGACCTTTGGAGGTCCCTTCCAACCCAAACCATTCTATAATTCTCTGATGACAAAAAGGTGTTGTGTTAGGAACGTGCAGGAGGGGAGGCCAGTGGTGCAGGGCTGGAGCTTGGGGCTGGGGCAGCTTCCCACTCAGTGCCACACTGCTCTGTGTTCTGCTTTAGGTCTTCTCACCAGGCAAAAAGTCCCTTTTGCTTTTCTAACAAGAATGATTTTGATGACTTGCTTGCACCTTCCTCCCCCTTCCCTTTTTCTTTCTCATTCTGCTTCAGACTTCATCGGGAATAGATGAGTAAATACCGTGTACATCTGTGTGGGAGCAGTGGTGACTTGTGGCTTTATGACTTTCCCCCCAGCTGTGATTCATTGCTTTTTACATTTTTTAATCTATTCCCCCCCACACCCCTCCTGCTTCTCCCTTTCTCCTCTGCAGCCCAGCAGCTGTCGTTATCAGTGAAATGACTTGACATTGTTTTGCCATACTTTGTTTCTATTCATTGATTTGTTGAATGAAAACTATTTATCCAGCACTGACACATGAGATTGGAGCCTTTCAAGAAAAGCCAACTCTGCGCTATAATTTTGCTCCAAAATGAGCAGAGTGAGAGCTCCACATTAAAGCAGCCCAGCCAAAACTCCTGCTTCTGTAATCGTGCAGTAGCAGTAGCTGCAAAGCCTGCAGAAGTCTTTAAAGGAAAAACGTCTTTCCTTTCCTTGCCTGACCCACCCCGGGCAACCCTGCTGCAGGCAAATCCGGGGCTTCTCTAGAGGTAGGGAAGCAGGTGCTGGGCAGCAGGTATCTGGGTCCAGGTGAGCTGTTGCACTTTGCATGGTGAGCACAGCGGTGTCAGAGCAGTGCCTGAGCATACTCCTTGACCTCCATCTCCTGTGAGTACTTCCCACTTCATCCAGCACAAACGACCCTCAGAATCCCTCCTGGGACTAAATAAGCCTGGAGAGCAGGTTGCACAGCTCCAAAAATAGGTGCCTGCTTCATCCCCAGGCAGGAGGGATGGATGTCTATGGGGAGCACATCCCCACCAGCCTGGCTGCTGGGTTTGTGCATTAACATTGAGCATCACTTTGGGTGTTGAGGTTGCAGCATCCACAAGGTTACAACATCTAGGGTTGAGGCTGCAGCAGGCATTGATGTTCATCCTCATGAGGACTGGTGGGATGTGCAGGATAAGGTGCATTGACAGAAGTGGGGCTGGAAAACACATCTGCTTTTCACACTGTCCATACTGTGTTGGCTGCTGTGATTTTAGTTTAAAAGCCACCCAAACCTGGCCACTGTTACCTGAAACAACAGAAGCTGGTTCCATGCCAGTGCTGCTCAGAAAAAAAGGCACATTTTTGGCTCCGTCTGTACCATACAGCCTGAAGGACAGGTTTTGCCTGGGGAATACGCTCTTATTCGAGGGAATCAGGATCCCTTTTTTTTCCCACAGAGCCCCGGATTCTTTCTTCCCGGCACAATCAGCCCTCTTGCCGCTTTTCTTGCCTTTTCTTCCACCGCTTTCCCACATTCTGTTCACACCTTCATGAATATTCAGAGGTCATTGGCCATATGAAGCTATTGAGAGCTCTTGTTAACACTCCTCCTAATGACATGCACCTTCAATGGAAAACAAAAACACAGATAAGAGCTTGTTAGCAGAGACCCTTGTTCCCCACCTAACAAGGTTTCCATTGACTCGGACACTTGTGGTGACACATTGCTTGCTCTCACTGTTGCCTCTTTTGATTTGCGACTGGCTTTTAGGGAGGGTTTTTTCTTTTCTTCTTTTTTTCCCTTTTCTTCCCTTTCCCCCCCCCCCCCCCCCCTCCTTTTTTTTTTTTTTTTTTAAATTGTGCCGTTTTAAGCTAATTAAGAAAAAGGTCAGGTCTCTTCCAACAATGAGTTACGATGCTACAATGAGCCCAGGGAGCAGCGGGTGCCACAGCCCCAAACCGGTGGGCGCTGAGCTCGCACGCCGCAGCGCGTGGGAAAGTTGTGCCGCCGAGTGGCATCCCTCTGCCCGCGCCGACCGAAACGAGCCCTAGCTGGGTCAAGGGGTGATTAGAGACTGACAAGAGGCTCTGACAAGGGGCTTGAGGCCTCCGGCCACGGGTCCCAAAGGCTCCCTGGGTCCCAGTCTGACTGGATATCCCCAGCCCCAAGACCTTGCCACACTTCCAAGATGCCCCTGGTGCTGTTACTCCTGATTTATGGCTGCATAAAGAGAAAAGAGCCTCGTATAGCACAGACTTCCTCAGGGCTTTTTCCTGGGACAGAAATTCCATCCGGATTCAGCAACTCTTTCCACCCCCCACCCCCTCCAATTGTGTTTCTCCTTCCTCCAGCCATCCCTGTAGTCTGCCAGGCTTTCATTAGGCTGTGCCCACCCACTCGATACTGTGCGGTGCCTTGCTTGTTGTTGTTGGTTTGTGGTTTTTTTGGCCACACCTCATTATTTCTGCTATTATTAGGCTCTCGCAGCACTGTTTATCATCTTGTCAAGGCCCTTGAGTTTCTATGGAGACTGCTCCCCGAAGTGGCCACGCTATCAATTAAGACAGCTCCGTGTCTGAACTCTTCCAGAGGACTTTGTGAAGAGCCAGAGATAATTTCCCTGCCATGCTCAGTTCGTTACCCTGCTGCCTTTTCAGTAACGAGGGCTCGGTCAGAGCTCAGAGCATTGGGGGTTCTAAGCATCTCCAGTCTCAAAGGCGGGATCACCTGCAAATACAATTAGAGAGAGAAGGACAGGGGTCAATAATAAACCAGATAATACACATACATATATATATATTTATGTATGTATGACTGAAATATATAAACAATAATGAGATAACCACCATTGTGATGGAAGTGAAAGATATCAGGAAAAGAAATCTGCCATGGAATAAAAAAGACATTTTCTTTATTGTGCCCTTTTGGGACTCTCTAGGAGGAAGAAAAGCCTCTTCCCCGCCCCCCCCCCCCCCCCCCCTTTCCTCCCCCC